>PXOB01000055.1:18067-60316 GCA_003012115.1 Trichothecium sympodiale | reverse complement strand
ATTTAACTTTTATATAAATTTATAAAAAGAATTATAAATAAAAAAAATTAAATAATATAATTTTAAATTAAAAAAAATAAATAATATTTTATATATTAATAAAAGCTTTTTAAAAAGCTTTTTTATTAATATATTATAACCTTTAAGCTTTAATTTAAATAGAAATAAATATATTTAATTATATTATAATAAGTATTTTATTTTAATTAAATAAAGATAAAAAGAATTTAATAGTTTTTTAATTAAAAAGATTTAAAAAAATTAAATTAAATTATAAAATATTAAATTAAGAAATAATAATTACTATAAAATTATTTAAATATTAACAATATTATATTAAAAGTATTAAAAAGCTAATAGAAATTTTAATAAATTATAAAAATTTATAAAATTTTATAAGCTAATAGAAATCAAATAGGAAATAAATAGAATAATATATATATTTTACTTTTTATAATTTTATAATTAAATATAAGCTTAAAAAATAATTTAATAAATAGATTTTTAAAAAAGCTAGATTATATTAAAGAAAAACTTATAATAAATAAATTAATATTTTTAAAGTTATATAATAAAATAAAAATATATTAAAATATAAATTAATATAATAAAATCTTTTTATAAATATAATAAGTTTAAATTAATTTTTAATTTAAATAAGATAAAATATTTTTAAAAAGTAAAATATCTTTAATTTAAAAAAGGAATAAGATTATAAAATAATTAAATTTTTAAAAAAACTTAAATAAAATAAAAAATATTATTAATTATAAATAATAAATCTTAATTTAAAAAATAAAATAAATTATATTAAAAACATTAATATATATAAATTTATTAAAAATATTATTTTTATAATTTATTAAAAATATATAATTAATAAATTATAAATTATAAAAATATATTAAAATAATAAATAATAATAATAATAAAAATTAAATTAAAAATATTAAAAATTTTATTAAATTTTAAAAAAAAGTAATAATTTTAAAAGAAATATTAATTTATATAAAATTCTTATATATTTATTATAATAACTTATTAGCTAGCTATATTAATATAAAAAAAAATATTAAATTTTTTAAAAAAGAAATTTTAATAAAAAGAAATAAAAGAAAATATTAAATAATATATAAAAGATTATTAAATATATTAAAGAATTATAATAAGAAAATATAAGCTTTATAAAAAGTTGAAATCTTTAAAAAAACTTAATAAACTTATAAAAGAATTAATTATAGATTTTATTATAAATTTATTAAAAATATATTCAAAAGAAAAAGAAAATTAATATATTAATTATTATAAATAAATATATAAAATATTTTTTATTTTATATAGTAAATATATAAAATAAAATAAAAAGTCTTATTATATTATTTTATAATAAAATAAAACTTATTTATAAAACTTTAAAAGGAATTATCTTAAATTAAAGCTTAATATTTATAAATAAATTTTAATTAAAGATATACTATATATTAAAGATTAAGTAATAATTATTTATAATATTTTATTTTTAAATAAATAAATAAATAAAATAAATTAATTAAATATTAAAATAATACTTAAGATATTTTATAAATAAGAATTAAATATTATAATTAAAATTATTATATATAGTATAATTTATATATAATAGTATAAAAAATATAATAATTAAGATAAATTTAATTAAAGTATTAATAAAGTATAAATTAAACTTTTAACTATATATTAAAGATAATAATAATAAAAAGAAAATATTAAAAATATAAATAAAAAATATAAATAAAAAATATTTAAGTAATTATTAAAAAGCTATAATATAAAAATAAATAAAATATTATAATTAAAAATATTAAATATTTAAATTTAAATAAAAAAATCTTATAAGCTTTTTAATAAAAAACTTAAAATTAAAAAGGGAAAAGAAAAAATTAATTTTAAAATATATAAGATTATTTAAAGTCTTTTAGAAAATTAATTTTTAAATATATTATTTTATATTCTTAAAGAGATACTTATATATTTATAATCTATTCTATATTAATCTATTAGAATTTTAAAATAAAAAAGATTACTTAAGTAAATTACTTTTATATTTAATTTAAAAAAAAAGAAAAATAAGAAATTAAAATAATTAAAATTAAGAAAGTCTTCTATAAGAAAATATATTATTTTATAAAGTAAGTAAAATAGCTATTAGAATATAATTAATAAATATTAAAAAAAAATATAAATAATATATAATAATTTATTTAAGAATTTAAAAAAGCTTAAAAAATTATAATTAAAAAAAACTATAAAGAATTAATATAAAAAAGAAAAAGAATATAAAAAATATAAAAAAAAAGATTATTAAGTCTTAAAAATAAATTATTTAAAATTAAAAATTAAAAATAATAAAAGTTTACTTTAAAACACCTTAATAATAACTTACTATAATTATATAAAAATAATAAAAATAAGACTATTAATTACTTAACTTATTTAATTAAAATATTTATTTTTTTATTTTTAAAAAGCTTTTTAATAATACTATAATTAAATAAGATATTAATAATATAATAAATAAAAAAGCTTATAATAATATTTTAACTAATATATTAATTATTAAATAATTATAAATAAAATATTAATTAAATAGTATACTTTTTATATTAACTAATATTTTAAAAAGTAAAAATTAATAAAGAAAAAGGAAAAAGATATAAAAAAATATATATAATATTAAAAAAAAAGTAATAATATTAATAAAATATTTAATAATATATTAAGTAATTATAATAAAATAATATTTTAAAGAGCTAAATATAATATTCTTATAATATATATTATTAATATATTAAAATCTTTTATAAAAAGTTTCTATCTTTTAGAATTTATTAAAAAGAAATATAATTATAATTATAAAAAATTAATATATATTAAAAAAAGAAATATAATAATATTTTATTATTATCCTATACTTTTAAAATAAGAATAAAACTAATGCTTATATATTAAAAATAAAAAATAGCTATAATTTAAATAATAAAAATATTAAGATCTTTATAATTACTTATTATTATAAAAATAAAAAAATATAAGCTTTACTTTTTAATTAATAAAAATAATATACTTTAGCTATAAAATTAATATATATTATTTAAAGAATCTTTTTTAAATAAGATTAAATATAATAATTCTTAATAAAGGTATAAATTAGAAATTAAAAATATAATATATAATATTAAATATTTTATAGAAAATATTTAAATAAAGGTTAGGAAAGAATAATAAGCTTATTATAAAATATTATAAAAAGAAATATAGATTTAAAAATACTATAGGGAGTAAAGTTTATAAAGAGAATAATAATAATAATAATATATATAAGTAATTTTATAAAAATAAGAATATTTATAAAAGTATATATAAAGATAAAAATATATATAAAAATAAAAATTAAAAATATTATAAAAATAAGATTAAAACTTAATAAAATTATAAAGATAAAAAAAAATAGTAAAAGTAAATTATTTAATATTAAAAGTAAAACCTTAAAAAGTATATAATAAAAAAAGATTATAAAAAGATATTAAAATTAGAAAAAAGTTAATATAAAGACTTTAGGAATTATTAAAAAGATTAAAAGCATTTTATATATATTTAAATATAATTACTTAATACTTAAGTATAATAATATAAAAAGATTTATTAATAGTAAAATAAGAAAAAATAAAAAAGATTTATATTATAAAATATAATTAATAAAAAAAAGAGAAAGAAAATAATTCCTTAACTTATTTAATAAATAAAAAGGAAGTATAGAAAAAGTAAGAAGAGTAATTAAAATAATATAAGCTTATATATTAAAAATAATATTTTTTTCTATTTAAATCCTAGCTAAATAAAGAAATAAAATAAATTTAAATAAGAATATTAATATTCTATAAAAGCTATTTTTTATAAAAAGTAAAAAAAGGAATAAGATTTCTTCTTTAATAAGAAATAATAAAAAGATTAATTAAATTATTAAAAGCTTCTTACTTAAAGCTTTTATATTTTAATAATAATAAAAAAAATATAAATATAAAAAGATTAGCTTTTATATATATTTTTTTTCTTAAAGATATTACTATAGCTATAATTAATTATTAATAATTAAAAAAGAAAAATTATTAAAAAAATTTAAAAAATTAAATAAATTAATAATATAAGTAATAATAATTTAAAAAAGAAAGAAAGGTAGATTTAAAAAGTATTTATAGATAAATATAATACTATAAGGTATTTAATATTTATTTTAATAATTAATATAATAATATTATAAGTTATTAAGTAATAATACGAAAATATATTATAGAAAGGGGGGGATATTTATAATATACTTTAAGTTATTATATTATTTAAGGTTATATAATAAATTTATTAAGAATACCTTTAGAATTCTCTATAAGTAATTATATTTAAGAAAGAATTTAAGCTTTAATTATTATATAAATAGAAACCTACCTTCTTATACTTACTTAGCTTATTATACCTTTTACGTATTATAATATTAATATTATATATTATATATTATAACTATATAGTTAGTAGATTTATTAGTAGCCTTTTACTATAATATTATAGAGCCTTGTATTAATTATATAGGATTATTATAATATACATTAGATAGTTGAATAATGATAAATAAAAGAGTATTATCTAGTATCTATCTTATTAATAATATGACTTTCATTATTCCGTAAAGCTCGGTCCTTTCGGTAACAATCGCTAATCGCGGATTAAAGGCTATGCTAACCGTATTCGGTCTAATAACATAACCCAGCTCTTATCAGCGTAGTTATCCGCTAGCTGCCGATGCTCGGTAAAGGCGCTTATTGTACTCCGTACTCCGTGTGCTAAGTAGCTAATCTGAATCTCATAACGCCTAAGACGAGGTGCTATACCTATTTGATATTCAACAATCACTTTCATATTCCCACTGTTCCTACCACCGCTCTTCAGGTACACCTCACAGGTACTCGTGCACACTGCGCCACTCTATGAGCAAAATTGCTGGTTTGAAATCTTGTTTGGGGCTTCAATTGAGCCGCGAAAGGCGTGCATACGCACTTGGGCAAACAAACCTCGCCCTACAACAGCCCACCACCGACGTCAAAAACCCTCCCCGACCCGACCGCTAATTCGCGGGATCCCCTGCTGCGTTTCCAACGTGAAGCCCTAAGCTTCGCCAAAAGTCGCCCGTCGACAGGCATTACCGGCAGACTTCTACCATTCCTGACCTAGCAGGCATCACGATCTCCGGCTACAGAGAGGCAAGCATCTGCCTGCCTCCCTTCTATACCTAAGCAGCCATGTCTGCGCACCCACCAACACCACCATCACCTAAGAATGTAAAAGTCAAGGGCCCAACTCCAGGACATCCCATGTTTGGTTGTGGTAAGAGACTGCGCAAACCATGCCAAATCGACCATCCAAAGCGGGATCTAACCAATTCGCAGAACATGTCCAGATTCTCTTCGACCAGGGTCAAGAGGTTATGAACAGCTCGATCGCGCATTACAAGCAGATACTAAGGAGCATATTCGACGCTACTCCCATCGTACCGCAAACCTCTGTACACGGCGGGCGCCCGACAACTTCCATTACGTCCAATTACCTTTGCCTACAATGTCCCACCACGGTGGCAGAAGAAGACCGTCTTGAGCACGGCACGGAGAAGCTGCACAGATTTTGTAGGTTCTACCGTCACCCCGGCCGAGTCCAAACGACGCAACTAATACAATGATTCTCGCAGACGTCGACTCCCGGAGTGGCGCTCTTTATTGCCAAATTTGCGATGATTTGGTATGGGATCCAACCCTCGAAGAACTTCGAATACGCAAAATTGGTACTGGATCGTTCACTGGTAAGCCTAAGCTAAGCTCAGCTATGACTCGGCCAATAGAGTGCTCATTGGAAACCCCTATCAGGCCGGAAAAGAAAGCACGACGAGCTCTTTACCGACCCTGTCAAGGACGATCCTCGCTACATCGCAACGAATACGTCAGTATCATCCTGTAGAGCAAATGGACTGCGCGGCATATACAATGCAGGAGCGACCTGTTACCAGAATGTAGTACTGCAAAGCTTTCTACATAATCCCTTTCTACGCAACTTCTACCTCAGCGATGGCCACCAAGGCACCTCATGCGGCTCGCACTGCCTAAGCTGCGCCATGGATGATATGTTTCAGTACTTCTTTGCTTTGGAGAATACCAATGGTTATACGGCAGCCAACATATTGTCCGGCTTCTGGATATCGGAAAAGAAGGCTTTCGAGAATCTAGTGACAACGAAGGAGCAAGATGCTCATGAGTTCTTCCAGTTCTTGGCGGAGGAGCTCCACGAACGCAACGGCGATGGAAAGAAACCCGAGATCGGCAGCGAACATAGTTGCAACTGTATCATTCATCAAACCTACTACGGTAAGATGCAGACGAGTACAACATGTCAAAATTGTAAAGGCACTAGCAACGCTGTCCAATCGTTCCTTGATCTCAGTTTGGGCTTGGACAATCTATCTCAGAAGCGGAGTAAGAAATCGGGTCAGAGCAAGAAGTCGCTGCCACCATTGACGCTGAAGGATTGCCTGGACGAAGAGTATATAACCTCGGATAAGTGCGAGTATCGATGCCACAGTTGTGATTCTACACAACAGGCCAAGCGACACACCAGTATCAAACGCCTTCCAAATGTCCTCTCGATACAACTCAAGGTACAGTCACATTATTATCCCCATTGACCCAAAGAACCCTTGCTCTAACATGATTACATATGTTAGCGTTTTGAATACAAGCAAGGCAGGGGTGACAGGGCTTCGAAGATTGACACCGCCGTTCGATTTCCATTGAAGCTCAACATGTTACCTTACACGAACCGGGTTCGCAGCCGTGGTAACCGTGAGGATATGGAGCTTGAGAGATCGTGTACCTACGACCTTCTTAGTGTTGTAGTTCACGTCGGCGAGATTGACACAGGTCACTACGTTTCATACTGTCGTGTAGGGGAACAGGTGAGTCAATTCGCACGAGTGCCTCTACACCAGGTATTCTCGTGAACGTCTGCTGATATTTAACAGTGGTTCAAATTCAATGACCACCGAGTCGAGCTGGCCAGTCTCTCGGAGGTCCTCAGTGCTCAAGCTTACCTGCTGTTCTATATCATTAGGTCACTCACCTGACAGCTACCCTGGGCGTGAGATGACTGACGATCCACCCATTTAATCATCAACGAGAGGTATCAACAGCACATAGCCTGGGTAATGTGGGCTTTTCTTCTCTTTCCGGTCCCTCTAGAGGCAACCCATGCATGGCGCGGCGTTCGGGTCGTCGAAGGAAATGTCATTGGCAATTTACCACTTGTTAATTTTTCCATGTTTTTTTTTTTTTTTCAAGTGAACATCCATTCACTAGCTTTGTATATAGAATGCCTTATCTGTAAAGGTGGAAATCCGATGTGGTCAACTTGGGCCTTTCGAAGTCCTACACCTGAACGGTTGCTTGTACTTCCCATTCCCCGTCGTGATACCTCGCGGTAAACGTTTATGAGAAGTTTTCAATCCTATCAGGGCGAGCCTTCGCGAGTAAGCCTATTGTAAGTCGTACGTAGACTTGTACTCGTCCACACCTTCGCGATGTGCCCCTAGAAATCAAGGATCACTGAGAATCTCTCGTGTCCGGTATCCGTGGTGTGTTGTTGAATATCTCTGTCACCTTGTCCCATGAAACCACAACCGGCAGCATCGCAACGCCTCAAGACGTTTTCCGCTTCAACATCTCTGATTTCGCTCATATCTACATGCCCAGTCCGCTCCGCATGCTTCTGGCCCGCTACCTGTCCACTTCCAATCCAGTCACAGCCAGGCACGTCACACTTTAGTACTAGACCTTGCGTGTCAGTGTAATAATGCGCCTCGTTGAGCTTCTGCACCAGCTGCTGTGTCCTCTCCAAGACTTCATCATCGCTTGTTGGCCAGACAGTGCGGTCCATCTCTGGAGGTAATAATGTCTCTTTGTGCGGGTACTCGGAGTATGTAAAAGCAACCCGGTCGTAGTGTATACCCGAGTATACAAGAATGCAACGGTCTCTTTTGCCCTCGCCAAACGAAACAAGGTTTTGCACCTAATCACGGTTTAGTGTCAGCCATTCGGGAGGGACATCAGAGTGTTCACAAACCTGAACATCATAGGTGCAGATTTGGATGTCAAAAATGTTCGACAAAATACTCAGCTCAATGCCACCTCCCCATCTATCAGGGTCTTGAATACTTCGGCAGTACTGTGCTACTGGTGTGCCCAGGATAGCCTCAGAGTAGACATCCGAGTGCTCGATAATGTAGTCTGCCATCATTCGGCGAAGCTGCTGTGCCGGTATCTGCTTCGGCAGTGCCCCGCCGAAAGCAGTGAAGAGGCAGCTATTGTCACTGGGCATAACGCGAAGAACTATGCGATTTCATTAGCAGGCTGACGATTTGCAACCTGTCGATGGGTTACCAACGCAGAGTTCCCTCCCTTTCTGGCCAGGGAACGTTGATGTCCTCAGGACTCTCGTTGGCCCGTGGCCTTTGTTGCTGGGTGAGTGAATCATTTCCTCTCTTATCCTCCGTCTGCATATCCTCGGACCTTGGCTCATCAGGAACCACTGTCAGGGTCTCGCCGTGGAGCTTTAATGATTTGGCCTCTTTATCTGCGTCGCTGGAGTCGAGCGTTGTCATTGACGTAGGTGGGCCATACTTGATCGAGAAATGCTCTATGCCCGTTTGTTGTCTGATATCGTCGAGAAGATTGCCAACGGTAGCATTGTCATTGAATTCTATCGTTCCGGAGCCGGAAGGGCCCCTGAATCTAGCTCGCATGTTCGCGATATGCAACCTTGCTAGCTCACTGTCATTGCACGTCAATGTGCAATGCGAGAGTGGGAGACATACCTACTATGTAGATAGGTACTCTATCACTCAAGGGTGGGGCATATGCAAGGCCAGGATGAGGAAATAGCGAGACTCCTAGGCTAATCCAAAGCACAAACGTCACTTGCTTAGCACTTCCGAGTGAGTTCACGGAAGGTAGACAAATACACGCTGGGCTTTTAAGGGGTTACGATTCGTGTTTGCGCCTGTCGACTTCCTAGCCTGTCGTGAGGGTATTATATCAACGATTAAGTATGAGTTTAGAGTAGTCCGGTAATTGTTATGGTGGAAAGCTTGATGCGGGACCACTATCGGTGGTGAGATCATCTGTCCCCTAGGATCTAGGCGAATGAATGCACTGAATCAAGATGCTCGATTACTCATATACCAGATTTTTTTTTTTCCAGGGGCGGTTTTACCATCATCCCGAGTTTATAAGGGTTGCTATTACTCGTCCAATTATAGGTATGAGTCATTATTCGAAGACGCGAGTGCTTTGTAGTCGAGAAAATGAAAAAACTCACAAGACAAAGCAGGAGATAGGGTAGACCCGCAACGCCCTTTTATACCAAACCAGAGCATGGGTTTCATACCTGAAATCTCCAAGACGGATAAAAAGGAAATATATTTATCGTTTAAGAGCAGCCTGTTACCCAAAATTATCACCAATACCGAATAGGTGATGGAATTGAACACGAAAGGGCTTTTAGATAATACTTACTCCGTGGGTAGGTGCATGGGCGGTTACGCCACCCCACCAGCCACACCAACTTCTGGTTTCCATGGCGTGGGTTCCGCAGTTTAGGTACAGTAGTAGACACGCATTGGTACCACGATAAGCTAGCCACACTCCCTTCTGTTGCATAATTTAATTATCTTCAGCCATGGTCTTTTGGGATTATTGGAAGAAGCGTTGAGCATTGCATCTTCATGATTGAACATCTCCATCACCACAGAGATTCTTCTTGAGATTTGCGCGAAGTTCGTGCTTCATTACGACATCGAACAACATGTCGAGCCGCTCTCCTGCGCAGGACGCGCCAAAGTCAATGGATACGGACGAGCGTATTGACGAAGATGTGGAAATGGAGGATAGACCCGAGGGAGGGAACTCCGAAGAAGATGGCGAAGGCGAGATGGGAGACGAGTCTGGCCGTGACATGTATCGCACGATTCACAACCTCTCCACCTACCTTTGTACCGTCGAGGAAGAGTAAGAAGATTTCCGAGCCTTCTGTATTCGATTCGTCCTGACAGATAACAAAAGTGGTGAGGAAATCGCCGCCGGCTTCCAGCGCATCCCGAATCGTCGAACTTTGCCAGATTACTTCGAGGTCATCTCCGAGCCTATCGCATTCAGCACCATTCGAGTGAGTCCCAACCACGGCCGCGTCTCACATGAACACGAGCCTAACATGTGACTGCAAGATGAAAACACAACGGAAGCAGTATAGTAATTTCGCAGAATTTGTCAAAGATGTCGCACAGATCTGTCACAACGCCCAAGTCTATAACCGCCCGTCGGCCCCAATCTTCCGTGCAGCAGTTCGGCTCCGTGAGTTGTTTCAGGCCAGGCTCAAGGAGCTAGTAGCAAAAGGAGATGTGCGATCCGACGAAGCAACGTTGCCTGATCTCGGTGAACTACCGCCTGTCGAAGAATCCCCTTTAGTCCCAAGCGATGCGGAAGAGGAGGAAGAGGAAGAGGAGGAGGAAGAGGAAGAAGACGATGATGAAGAGGAAGACGATGACGACTCGGATGATGACGGGAAGATGAGAAGACGGCGCCGAGGAAGGGCTCGTCCGTCTGGCTCCGGTCGTCGTGGAGATGGAGACAAAGAGGAGGATACTCATAAGAAGCGAGGACGGCCGCCGAGCGTACTTACGCCCTTGGAGTCACGTATCTCTAATATCCTCAGGGGCCTACGGAAACCAAAAGACGGAGACGGTAATCTGTTGATTTTGCCGTTTGAAAAACTACCGGACAAAACGCTGGTGATGGACTACTATCAGACGATCTCGAACCCTATTGCTCTCGATAATATTAAAAAGAAGGCGAAGCGGAAGAAATATCAGAATATCGACCACCTCATGGCCGACATCAATCTGATGTTTGAGAATGCAAAGCACTACAACGAAGATGATAGTGCCGTCTATAAAGCAGCAGTTGAGCTTCAACGGCAGGCAATAGAGACCGCTGAACAAGAGAAGGCGAAGCCTGATGACGATTTTCGCGACGAGGATGGTAAACTCCCACTTAATGAAATCCACTATAATGGGGATACCTGGAGAGTTGGTATGCTTCCATTCCTTGTTCCATATACTGCCGTTCAAGATCCTTCGCTAATATCACATTTAGGAGACTGGGTACTGATTCGAAACCCTAACGATCTTGGCAAGCCCATAGTTGCCCAGATCTATCGAACATGGCAAGATCGTGACGGACAACGATGGATTAATGCATGCTGGTACTACAGACCAGAGCAAACCGTCCACCGCTTCGACAAGCACTTCTTCGATCAAGAAGTTGTCAAGACTGGTCAATACCGAGACCATCTGATCGAGGATGTCCTTGACCGTTGCTTTGTCATGTTTGTGACGCGATTTAGCCGCGGCCGCCCACGCGGGCTCCCGCGTGACAAGGAGGTATATGTGTGTGAGTCAAGGTACAATGAAGAGAAATTTCGCTTCAATAAGATCAAAACTTGGGCCAGTTGTGTACCTGATGAAGTACGAGATAAGGATTACGAGATGGACTTATTTGATGACCCTGTGCGTGTGCGCAAGCGTCCCAGCCCTATCAAGCATCTCCTTCGCCATGATGCAAAGGAGACTGATGACTTGCCTCGACCAACCTGGGGTGGTCCAAATGCTCCGCCTATTGTCGGTGCTGTTCATCGACGGCCTCGAGAGTACAATGTAAGTACCATATTGAAAGAAAATTTCAGAAGTGCATGGGTCCGCCCTTCCCCTCTTATTTTCTTTCTTGTCTTTTCGTTATCACTTATCGCGAGCGCGAGCATGTTACATTATCGCAAACATATCTTTACATTCCGGGGCTCATACACAACACTAACCTCTAAACCTCTCCTTAGGAATCACCCCCCCCTGAGCCAACACCACCGCCCACAATGCAGTCGTCCTTCGATGCAACTATTGATGCAGCTCGGCAGTCATCCTTTATGTCGGCGAACGGCGACATGTCAGCTGACGCGCACATGAGGAATTCCCCAACCCCGTTTCCTGCGGGCGCGCCCCCTCCATCACCTGGGCAGTATCATGCACACCTGAACCACCACTTCCAACCTGCACCGCCCGGTTCTTCAAATGCTGGGGCTACTCAGACACCAGTGCCTGTACCTCAACCACCGCAGCAGAATACAGGATCGCAAGTACCCATGCGGCCAGTGCACTACCAACAACAGGGCTATCCACAGGGCAGTCCAGCGAATTATGCGCAATCCCCCGTAATGCACTTGAATAATCCGCCACAAAACATTTCGGTCAACCAAGGCCAGCCGCCCGGACCTCCTAGGCCTACTATGGTCCCCACAGCAAGCAATTTATCTCAACCGAATGCATACAATCCACCGCGGCCACCAGAAGTCTACATTTTGCCGGACAATATCAATGAGGCTCTCGTGCCGGAACTTAGGCAGCAGTTTCACCACGATGCCAGTGGAAGAGTATTGTTCTTCACAGCTCCCCCTCTAGACCGTACCAATCATGGTCTCTCGGCGGCGTCCGCGGGGCTAGGTCACAGCGCGAAGTATCTTGCTGGCCGTGAAGAATGGCTGGCCGAACGCGATAGAAAACGAGAAAAACGCCATCTTGAAGCCAATAAGGAGGGCGAACGCAACATTTCGTTAGACAAGGCCGCTCCGCCAAATCTCGAGGATAAACCATCCCAAGCTGCTGATGCATTGGAAGAATACTTCAGGCGCTTTGATGCGGAAACCGGAGCATGGGAGAAGGAAACTGGACTAGAGGGCTGGCGCGTAACTAGCCGAGCGTAATCAACTCTCGGGCAAATTCTTACATTGAAGTCTTAAGGAATATTGGAGCTTAATCTTTACATCATACTGCCGTAATTCAATGCTACCTGCTTTTTCTGAAAGCCTGCCGGAATAACTGCCTGCATGATATCGGTGACGGATTATGCGGTGAGTTCCACGGTGCTTAGAATTCGCCCCTTACTAGCCACCCCTTGGTCGGTTATACGTTGAAGAACATGCAAGACATCTTGGATATCTATTCATCTTGCTAGGAGGTCTTTGCTTGAGGGGACTGTTACTTGTCCAACGGGTTCGATCTTACTTTGTTGAAAGACGAGCAATAGTAATCTTCCATGCCTGGAAGAATCTTTAAAGCTCTCAGGTATCTCGCCTTATACTCTCATGAGGCAAGACGAAACACGTTCATGCCCCTCCCGGGGACCAGCCAACCAGGCGTGACCTAGTTTGACCGCTGTCTGATTTTCCCTTCTTGACCTCGATTGAGCGCCTCCAATGTCCACTCATAGATAGCCCATTGCACAGCGTTCACGACGAAAGCGCGAGCACAGCAAACGCCCAGTCCACGCGTGAATACGCTGACACCGTGTTCCCTGTATGCCTCACGCATGGCTTGCATAGCACCAATCCTTACAACCTTCCTTTGCGATGCTATTACTGGAGTGGCGCGCCCAGGCAAGCTCGGCGTCAGTGCTTGGGTCTGGACCCGAGTCTTGATGACGTCCAATGGAAAAACACTAGCCCAGGTAGCGATACCTGCGAGGCCACCGCAAAGAAGGGTCTTGGAAGCTTTTTGGCGCCAACTTGTGTCACCTCGAGTCTCATCGACAGGCCATGACATATTGAGCAGCTCGTAAGACCAGAAGTAAAAGCCATAACCAATGCCATCACGCAATGCGGTGACACCTCCACCAAAATAAAGCCCCCTTAGGCCGTGCTCGCGCCAGATCTTTCGAAAAACCGTCCAGCTGGATCCTCGATCCGTCAATACTTGTGCACGGCACTTGATCAACTCTGTTGGTGTGCTGACGACACATGTAGCAAATCCTCCGATTGCTCCAGCGACCCAAGTGCTCCAAAGACTCTGTTTCACAGCTAATGCTTGATTCAGCGCCAACTCGGTTCGATTATACGATACGAATAGCAATGCATTCAGTGCACCGTACCCTAGAATAGGAGCAGCAGTGCCTGCGGCAAAAGCCCGAGCTGCTTGCCGAGCACTTTCATGGCCGGGACGAACGGATAGGTTTGTCTGACTCTGAAGGCGAACCTTGATTATATCTAGAGGGTTTCCAATAATGATGCCGATAGCGCCACTTATATAGCCGGCCCAGAAATCATCAGACATGGCGAAGAGACCAGGCAAATCAAATGGCATCTACAAGTATGTCTCATCACACCATATCTGCACCATACTTAGATTACGGGCTCGTCTGCAAACTCAACAAGTTTAAGCTACAAATATAATACCAGCTCCATAACAAGGGCTAGCAAATATTACTACTAAAATTAGATATTCTGCTTTAAAGAAAAAAACATAATTTAATTAAATTATTTATAATAATATACTTAATACTATAGGACAGGTTAAGCAATTTAAATAATTTAATAATACTTAGTATATAATTTTCGTTAATAGTAAGGCTGTCGGGCTGTAATAGTTAAGGATGATAGATTTATGTGGGTGGCTGATATCACGTGATAGCGCGTTAATTGGCGTGACCTCGACGCGCCACGTCGTCTGATTGTGCTTCTCGCCCGCCACATTCCCATCATCATAGCCCGACGCGCTGTAATATTTGCACTATCGATCCAGATAGGTATTTAGGTGTAGATCTTCAGCCAATTGATCCATGATAAAATCTGCTCAACATGGTTTCTAAGTAAGTTGTTTCCCTTCTTCCCAAGGCCTTCGAACGCTCACAGCTCCCTTAGCAATCAGATGACTCCAAAGGCTGTCGCCGGAGGTCAGACCAAAGCTCATACCGCAAGCGTTTCTTCGAGCGAAAGACTACACAGGCCTTTTAAGTGTCCCGGGTCGGCTATCTCAAGTCCAGCAGCGAACAGGCCAGCTCGCAAACGCCGGAAGATCGATTATGCAGGTGCTGATGGCAGTGCCGATGGAGAGAAGCCGTACACGAACGACGACAGACTTGCCCTCGCAAATAGAGACGTAAATCGATTTCCAGTATTCAAGGCCAAGGAAGCTGGGTCCGTCTTTCGCAAAGCGTTCTCTGTGCCTATGAAAAACAAAGACGGCATTGCATATTCTTCAAATCGACCACCTCCAACCCTGGGCCTCCGGCAAGGAGCCGTTTTCTCACCAAGGCCATTGCACGATCCAAGTGGCGAGTTTGCGATTGTTCTTTACGATCCGACCATCAATGATAAGCCAGAGGACCTCGCAAAAGAACTCAATAAAGATGCATCTAAGGACGAGGGAAGCCCGGCGTCACTGCAAATCGGCACTTCTTTGGTGCACAAGAGCTTGGCTGAGATTTTGGGCATCAAGAAGATGGTCGACAAAGTGCACCCTCGTGTCCCTGTGGTTCTTGACCCTAAGCTGGCCAAGATCTTACGCCCTCATCAAGTTGAAGGCGTCAAGTTCATGTACCAATGTGTGACAGGCATGGTTGACGAGCAAGCGAACGGTTGTATTATGGCTGATGAAATGGGCCTGGGCAAGACTCTACAATGCATCACCCTAATGTGGACTCTTCTCAAGCAATCGCCCGACGCCGGGAAATCGACCGTTCAGAAAGCAATTGTTGTCTGCCCCGCTAGTTTGGTCAAGAATTGGGCAAACGAGCTTACCAAATGGCTCGGTGCTAATGCCATCACTCCATTTGCCATAGACGGAAAGGCCTCGAAAGAAGAATTGACACGTCAGCTACGACAATGGGCTATTGCTAGTGGCCGCTCTGTCACGCGACCCGTCATCATAGTCTCATACGAGACTCTTCGGCTCAACGTCGAAGAACTGAAACACACCAAAATTGGGCTACTCTTTTGCGACGAAGGTCATAGGTTGAAGAATGCCGATAGCAACACGTTCACGGCTTTGAACAGCCTCAACGTGTCCCGGCGCGTTATCTTGACGGGAACTCCCATTCAAAATGATCTAACAGAATACTTTTCCTTAATTAGTTTCGCCAATCCTGGCTTACTTGGGTCAAGGCTCGAGTTCCGCAAACAATATGAGATCCCCATCTTGCGTGGTCGAGACGCAGATGCTTCAGAGAAGGACCGCCAAAAGGGCGATGAGTGCACTACCGCCCTCTTGACTATTGTCAACAAATTCCTTATCCGGCGAACGAACGATATTCTGTCAAAGTATCTTCCAGTCAAATACGAGCATGTTGTGTTCTGTGGTTTGGCACCATTTCAACTGGATCTATACAACTACTTTATCAAAAGCCCCGATATTCAAGCCTTGCTTAGAGGCAAAGGAAGCCAGCCTCTAAAAGCCATCAATATACTAAAAAAGCTTTGCAACCACCCAGACCTCCTGAACCTCAGCGAGGACCTGCCGGGCTGCGAAGCGTGCTACCCGAGTGACTACGTACCCAAGGAGGCTCGAGGCAGGGATAGGGACGTACATCCTTGGTATTCAGGCAAAATGCAGGTGCTCGATCGTATGCTCGCGCGCATTCATCAAGATACGAACGACAAGATTGTACTCATCAGTAATTACACATCTACGCTGGACTTATTTGAGCGGTTATGCCGGTCGCGGCAATATGGCTGCCTTCGTCTGGATGGTACGATGAATGTCAACAAGCGACAGAAGCTTGTTGACCGCTTCAATGATCCAGAAGGTGCCGAATTTGTCTTTCTACTCAGTAGTAAAGCCGGTGGATGTGGCATCAACTTGATTGGTGCCAATCGTCTTGTGCTATTCGACCCCGATTGGAACCCAGCATCTGACCAACAAGCGCTAGCACGTGTGTGGCGAGACGGCCAGAAGAAGGATTGCTTTGTTTATCGCTTTATTGCCACAGGCACAATCGAAGAGAAGATCTTCCAGCGCCAATCCCATAAGCAGAGTTTGTCATCTTGTCTCGTTGACTCTGCCGAGGACGTCGAACGTCACTTTTCGCTTGATAGCCTTCGCGAGCTCTTCCAGTATCGGGCAGATACAACAAGTGACACGCACGACACGTTCAAATGTAAGCGCTGCAAACCAGACGGGAAACAATACATCAAGTCAAATGCCATGCTATACGGAGACACGAGTACATGGAATCACTTTGTTAGAAGTGGACTGAAACCGATTCAGGACCTTTTGTTGAGGCAGGAGTTGGAGGAGAATGATGTAACCGCAGTGTTCCAATACATATCGCACTGATCTCGGATTGGAATGTTTCTAGGGAAAGCGAGGGCGTTTTCGTCTTTTTATAGAAATAGACATGCTTAGTTGATACGTACTATAGACCATACTAGAACATAGCCCAGAGGCTATCCTAATCAACTAATTTACATGCTTAGAGTAATGAGAGTATAATCAGGGATGTATAAAACTTATGTTCGTGCATGCGTCATCATCTTCTCATCCGCCTGAATCAACATGTAGGCCTCTTCTACCGTCGTATAATTGACAAGGTATAAGGTCCTCAGTATAAAGCACGAGGCGAGCATGCCAGTCCGTCTAAATCATGCATCCTGAGTGTCCCTTATCTTCCCCGAACATGAGCCTCTCGGGGACTGATCTCATTTTGGGTGGGTGTTTGTTTAGAGGCGGTGTCCGGATGGTCTAAATTCGCAAGAGTTAGATTCAAGAATTCGTGCTTGTTAGTCCACTTTTGCTGGCTTGTGATAAAGTCATCCACCTCATCCGATGGCGGGGGAGGAGGATCTGTGACCTTCGTTATGAGATAGGCTGTCGATGCTTCGGCAATGCCGTATATGAGAACGCCCACAAGGGGTATTTTGACAAGGGCATAAAACCCTAGCCCGAAACCGAATAAAACACCTTCTCGGTGATAAAACCAGTTTTGTTTCTGCTTCTTCGTGAAATGTACCCTTGAGAAGTATGGTTCGAGAAGTTCTCGCATCAGACTCCGTGAAGCGTAGTAAGTCTGTAGGAAAATGACGAGATAGCGCCTTGGGAGCATCACGCCGAGGCCAAAGATGAAGCAGGCAGGACCCAATCCAGTCGATTTCTTAAATGTGTAGAAGCTTGCAGCTGGAAGAACGAAGCGTCCTACAATGGGAATGTAAGATAGCATAAAGATCAGCAGCGAAAGAAGACCCTTCTTTGCAAATCGCGATAGGAAAGCTGTTAAAGCCTGGGTCTTGGACTTTCCGACACTGCTTTCCTTCTTCTTCGAGTAATGGCACAGGTTTGGATAGTACAGGCCTCGCAGGTTGTCGGGCTCATCATGTTGGTGCTTGACAACATATGTAGTATCGACCCAATGCAGGGATTGCATGAAGCTAGTAAACCGAAATCAGCCAATTGCAGAGCATTCGAAAACAATTACGCGCACGGTACTTACAGATTGTCCAACGTTGGATCGATATACCTCATAAGTGTCATCAGAAATAGAGGGACTTGTAGAACATACTCCTCGACAAAGTGTAGCCCTTCTATGACAGAGTCGTCCCAGGAAACCTCATCTAGAGAGTAGAAAAGAGAGCATAGCCAAAAAAGGCCTCGTATGCCCAAAGCCTGCGTAAAGGAATTAGCCATAATCTGATACCAAGCATTCATTCCAGAGTAACGCTTACGGGAACAGCCACTAGTATTCTAATACCTATCCCGATGGCAACGGCAATCGCAGCCTGACGGTAGTGTTCATTGGTGAAGAGACGAGGATTTTGAAGAGCTCGATGGGCTGGAGCGAAGATTAGCTATGTAACATATAGAAGCCATACACCGCATACCGCCGACGAGGGTAAGCTGTGCTCCTCGCAAGATTGCATTGAGATCGAAGTTCGATATATCGAACGTCAAGTCAAAACCTGCATTTTGCAATTTTACGTTGGTGGGCGTGGCCTCGTCTGACGCTCTCATAGGCGGTTCATTGATTTGCACCATGCTGTGGTAGTAACCAAAAGTAGTTGCGGCCACTGTTGAAAACACTCAGCGCGATACTAGAAAGTCAACAGGAAGATTATGATTGAGAAAAGAACATCTGCCAAGCACTACTATGTGCAATAGGAATCATTGGTGTCATATGGTCTCCGTCACTCAGAGGTAAAGGCAAGGTAGGCATGGGCAGGAACAATACGTCATATATGGTACAGAAGGGAGGTACCTACATTTGACTTGATACCTACCTAGAGTGGGACGCCGTGCATGCGCTACCTGGTTATTAAGCTCGCCAGAATGGTCTTTTAGAATTTGCCCGCGAGAGTGCCTTGAAAAAAATCCATTTCGGAGTGCACAATGTGCATAAAGCACGTGTCTTTACTGATACACTTTGATTAATATGAGATGCTTAACGGCGACAGTACGGAGTACGGAGTACTCGTATAAGTGTGTACCCATCATCACTAGCTCAGGTCTCGAAACGATGCGCATCTACTAGGCCCCATCTGTTAGAGATCATGCACCTTTGCCGCTGCCACTCATTCTCATACACGTCACCTTAAGATATTGACTTGCGACATACTTGCATGAAGCAGGCGTTTCCAAGCCCCTCAGAGCTCGACTAGTCGAGGTATTAAGAATCATGATCCGTGGGGCAAGAAAGCGCGCATGCTGCTGCCATGGATAACGAGTCGCATTCCCGTCCGGCGGCGCTACTTTCGCGCCCCAGGCGAGTCTTCACAGCGCCAGCTTCGACGTTGCAGTCGACGACTAAGATCTCAGATAATTCGAACGCACATGATGTGGAAACCCTATTTCTGCATGCAAATGCTAAAATAATCTCTTTCACCACTCCCTTCAAACAACTTGGGCCAGAAGAAGATATCAGTCGAGCGGAGGCGGGCACGTTGCCCTGGTCAAACCGCCTTGAAAGAACCATTGGAGTAGGTTAGTCGCTGCAACTCATATCCTTCATTCGTTGTTCTAAAACCTAATTCGGCACATTCTAGGGACTTTACGAATATATCGGGCTCCAGGATCTGTGGCCTTTCTTAGCTGCAATACGGTAGTTCAGCCTATCTTGCCAAAAAGCCAGTGCTGGTCCGTGGATGAGGATGATACCAAGTTCGTGTTACGCATTCGACGCCCTCACTATTGGAGAATCGAGTTGCTTGCATTGGCCGAGGGAGAAAAAGAAAAATCATCGGAGCTGAAGACTGTGCTGGACCGCGTTCTTCAATTCGAAAAAACATACTGCCCTTTTGAAAGATCGTTCACAGTTGATATCCCTGAACCTCCTACCACACCGGCTACAAGGAGGCCCTGGACACCCCAAGAGTCACTTGCAGCTAACCCAGTCACCGAGGCGTTGCGCGGCTCTCTTGACCATCGCATGTACTTCCAGTCCAAACAGGCCGAGTACGGGACCTCTTTAGACGCAAGGGCAAGTCATTACCAAACGCATGACTTCCTTGAACGGGATCGGTCTGATCTTAACGAAGGAGGCAGTCTGGCTTCAGGATTTTTTCCAGAGGAACATGATTATGCTGTGTCACACGCGGCGGATGATATTGATCTTCCCCAGCCTGCGTCGGCTGAGGTCGAGTCAGATAATGTGGCTCAGTCAAGCACTACGACAATCAATGGTACCCCTGTCTTGTCAAGTACTCTGTGGCGCTCGTTGAAGAGTAGGTGGTCATGGACAGCAGAAGACCTGCCGACAAATATCTGTGGATGTGCTGAGTGTGTCTCTGAGAGGGCCCTAATTGCTCCGCATCAGGCAGCAGGCTCGGTATCCAAATGCCAGCGACAAGATTCTGAGAAAACAACTATGCCTTTCCCACAGAAAACATCTAGCGGGTTTGGTATGCTTTGGCGCCGCAATTCGCTCCCTACGAGCTTGAGTGGCGGCTTTAGCGAAAGGTTACGCAACCGGAATATATCTCAAAACGTCAACTCCATCATAACCTCGTTGGAGTCGATACAAAGTAAGCTGCTCACGGACACGCACTTTCAAGGCATCATTGCAGGGCCAGGCGGCGTTTCTTCTTCCCCTGAGCGCACGGTTCCTCCCTCCATGCCCCTACAAGCCACCGATATCCGCTCTGCAGGTTCAGAAATTACGGTCACCTCTGGGTCTGAGTCTGTTGAGGCTTTCGCTCAGAGATGCGCCGGCCTAACGCCTGCCGAAGGAGAGGGTCATGCCACATCAACGATCAATCACTCAAACACAACAGTGGGCTCATTGAACCCTCCCGAGCTGCTGCAGATGAAAAAGGACTTTCCATCCCGGCGAAACGGACCAACAGGTCAATGGCCCTCGTATGAAAGCTTCTCGCCTGTAATTCTGCGCTCTTTTCGCCTTCTTACGAAAGCTTGCAAGTTGCTTTTGGTGCCTCCAATCCTGGTCTCTGCGCTTGCTCTGAGGGCTGGGGTGAAGATTGCCCACAGACTACGTACGAGCCGAGCGTACACCTTCGGTTTCGACTTTAGGGATGACTACTCTATTGCGAGTGAATCATCCACACACGAAGATAGTAGTTCCAGCGAGGATGAACAATCATCAACAACCCAGCCTAGCCATATTCGCCGCAGGGCGGTTCCTGGCGCATTTGATGCCCGTCAGAAATAGGAGAAGATACAAAAATAGCCCAGAAGCTTACCCCCTAAAAAAAAGAAAAGAAAAAAAAAACCTGACATCACTCGGTACAGATTACCGAACTCCTGTATGACTAAACCACGAGCTCCTTCAATCACGGTTTGCACGCCGCCACGATTCTCAGAAGCAAATTCATGGACAAATCCTGTCATCATTATTATCATTGCGAGCACCGAAGAGCTGTAGGATGGTTGGTAGAGTCTGGGCGTAATGGTCTAGTCAGGACTATGCAACGATTCGCACGATACGGAGTACATATAGAGTTACTCTTTGAAAGATTCATCAGTTGTGCAGTCAGATGAGGCTCAAGCGGGCTCGAGGCTTAGGTTGCTGCTGAGAAGAAAATGGTTCTTCTAAAATTAGCATCACCCATGCATGGCTTGACCGGCGCTAACAGTGGCAATCCTTCCTTCATCAAAGCTCAACGCTACAGTGAGTGATCAAAGGTGACGATGCACTGTACGGAGTACCAACGCGATATTGCATGGACAGAATATTCCGACCCAATATGCACCCAAATATGCGGCCAAATAAGGTCGGTGTATTTTGGTACCGAATTGAGGGGATGGTAAAGACCTGATAATTTCCCAGTCAAGGGCGCATCGATCTGTTGGATCCGATTCTTTTCATGCGGGGCTCGTCGTCTCAGCTAACTTGCTATGGCGAGGTACCTAATTGGTACCGAGTGCGGAGTACGGAGTACCAAGTACCGAACATTGGCATGTGTACGAACCGCAATTCGAATTGCGCTTTTTCTAACATGCATTGACTTGGCTGTAAACCCCTTACGTAGAGCATTGCGAAGAACAGATGATGCATATTTGCGCAAGCCAGGTCCGGATGTCTATGTGTCTTACTCCGTACTATTGATTGTGTTGAGGCCACCCCCCTTGACCATTGTGACAATCGATGGCATGGATCGGAAATAGGGGAGGCTATTGTGACAATTACTCCTGATACCGGTCATTTGGTCATGTATTACTTGCGGCGTTCGCTTGAGTTTGCCAGAGCATCACCATAATAGAGGGTGGCTAAACACGAATTACGAGTCGTGAGCCAGATCTATTATCAGTCCCTATAATCCTTTCCCGTAGACAGTCGAGGAATTCACCGATAGCTTAGAGTGACACCGAATGCGCATCAAAATCTATAAGGAGTTTCAGGGCGGGGAAAGGGTAATTTACAAATTTGATCTTTCGTAAACGATCCTAACTCGGTCTAACGAGATCGACGCCCTAGAGATAGCCTGCAGGTGGCACGGAGTGCAGTAGGTACAACTAGCCCACCTCCAGAAACAAAGGTTCCAAACTAAACTACCTAACTTCCATGTTGGCTGTACGAGGAGGAACGGCGCGTTGGACTGGGCCGCTGGGTAGTAAGTATTACGTCCTGCGCGTCCTTGGCATTTCAAGGCGTACCACACTGCTCTCTTGATGGATTGAAACGAACCGGGGTAAATTTCGCATATAGCTGTTTGTTGCACTGATCCTGGCTATTTACTATTCATCTTCCTCAATGTTATGTTTCCCGTTACTCCGTACATCCGTCTCGAATCTAGTAAACGATCATTTGCTTCGACGATACTCGTTCCTCCTAGCTGACGCCTGAATCTTTCATCCACACCCCAACTCAGCGCAGGCCTTCAACTCGTGGGACTCTTGAAAGGGCCTTCGACCTGACACTGCAGCAAATGCCCTTGCTCCACCTTCGATTGAGCATACGGGATTCCAAAGAAGTTTTTGCCATTTGAACCACTCGAGCTCTCACATCCACTACGACGATAATCGAGATATTCGAGGAGTGATTTCGATCATCGATCTTTGCAGCCACCTTTCATCATGCCTGATCGTCCACTCGTCTACGTCCATTTCGAAATGGGCATGTCATGGCCTCGACAGAAGAAGCATCACCTCACCTATACGACCAAAAAGACCCCGGACAACGAAGGCAGGCCAACCAAGCAACATTTGCCGCCACCCAGCTCAAATGCCGTTGCGCTCCACAGTCGTCAGCATCCGAACGTACACTGCAGGTGTTGTCGTGAGCATACACAAGCTGCCGCGGCTCTTCCCACTCGTGACCACACGTACATGACAGGAGCCGGACCCTTCACCCATGTTCAGCACCATGAGAGGCCTTCGCGGCCGAGGAACCACCACCGGGACCTTCGTCAACCTCGTCACGATAGTCAACACCGACGGCATCGAGGCTCACGTCCTCGCAACGAGGGATCTGTAGATCGTGGAAGGTCTGCCCCTCCTCCCCTGAACGAGAATCCTTGGGACGCCGAACCAGAGCCCATGGGAGCTACAGCCTTCCCAGCTCAAAGCAGCTCCCGAGCCCTGACCACAGAACCACTCCCACCAACCCCTAATAGATTTCGTTTAGGAGGACAAGGCATGCCTTGGTCTGCAGGCCAGAACCTCATGGCCGAGCTCACATATGCTGAGGAGCGAGGGTCTCCACCTGGGACGCACCAGGAGCAATCCAACAATACATTAGATGATGTCGATAGAGATCGAGCCAAGGACATTCAGAACTTGGCGACAGCGATGCTCACCGTAGATAATGGATTTGAGGACCAATGGTGGTATCGTGGGACACGACTGGTCAACGTAGCAGGCGACTTGATATCACCAGCAGCTTTGGCAGAGATATATGAGTCTGGAAGCCACCCTGTCTGGACAACGAGTGGTAACGCTCAAGCAGAGGGGAGCAGGCCGGTATCCCCGAATCTATGCGACATTATCTCTCCAGTTAGCGACTTCTCAATCCTAGAAAGAGACTATCCAACGCTCGCACGATCATTAACAATACAATCCGACGAGCTACACCTTTAAGATATTATAGATTTTAATTTAAATAGCTTTGAATTCTTATTTCTTTTTAATTCATTATTTATTTTTATTATAATATATTAAAAAATATAAACCTATAAGTTTATTTTATATTTTTTATATTTTCTTTTTTTTAAAAAAATCTAATATATATAATATAAAGCTAGAAAGCTTAATCTTTTAAAATATAATTAATCTTAAGCTTTAATTTAATAATATTATTAAGCTATATAAATTTAAATAACTTTTAAGCTTAAATAATAATTAATTTAATTAATATAATTTAATAAATTATATAGATTTTATACATATTATAATAATAATATTTAATAGTTATTAAAAACTTTAATTTATTAAGTTTTATTTAATTTAATTAATTATTATTAAGTTTAAAAGCTATTTAAATATATATAGTTTAATTATATATTATAAGGCTAAAGCTTTATATTATATTTAAAGAAGACTAAGCTTCTAGCTTTATGCTAATAGTATTAGGATTTAAAAGTAGAAAAAAAATAATTTAATAAATTAAAGTTTTTAATAAATTATTAAATTTTATTATAAGTTTTATTAATTATATTATAACTTTTTATTATTTATATTATAACTTATAATTCCCTTTACTTAATAGCCTTAAAGATAATTATTTAATATATTTTTAATAAAATATAATATAAAATTTACTTAATTATTATTAAGCTAATTACTAGCCTTATAGAATAATAAAATTTAATTTAAATAGCTTTTTTTAAAGTTAATAGCTTTATTAAAATTAGTAGCCTTATTAAGGTTTAATTAATAGCTTCCTTTATTAATAGCTTCTTTTATTAATAGCTTCTTTTATTAATAGCTTCTTTTATTAATAGCTTCTTTTATTAATAGCTTCTTTTATTAATAGCTTCTTTTATTAATAGCTTCTTTTATTAATAACTTTAGTAAGGTTAGTAGCTTTATTAAAGTTAATAACTTTATTAAAGTTTAATTAATAACTTCTTTTATTAATAGCTTCCTTTATTAATAACTTTATTAAAGTTAGTAGCTTTATTAAAGTTAATAGCTTTATTAAAGTTTAATTTAAAAAGAAAATTTATTAATAACTTTTATTAAAGTTAATAGCTCTTATTAAAGTTAATAACTTAAGTTAGATTTAATAAAATAATTAATTCTTTAAAAGCTTTAAATTTAACTTTTTTAAATATATAAGTAGTTTTATTTAATAATTTAAATAGTAACTTTTTTAAATATATAAGTAGTTTTATTTAATAATTTAAATAGTAAATTTAATATTAAATACTTAAAGAACTTTTAGCTTATAAAATATATTATTTTTATAATATATTTATATTATAATTTTAATAAAAGTATATTTAAATATTATTTATAAATTATTTTAAAGCTTAGAATTCTAAATTATAATATAAATAATAAAAAATTATAATATATATAAAGAATAATATAGCTTTTTATAACTTTCTTTTAATCTTTACTTTTAATTATATATATATATATATATATAATTATAATATTTTATTTTATTTAATTAATTATTATTAAGTTAAAAGCTATTTAAATATATATAACCTAATTATATATTATAAAGTTAAAGCTTTAAATTATATTTAACGAAAATTAAGCTTTATAATTTTATATTTATTATATTAAGATTTAAAAAAAAATTATAAAATTATAATTATAACTTATAACTTATAATTTATAATTTATAATAATAATAATTATAATTAATAAAATAATTATAATTAAATTTTTATTTTTTAATAATATACTTAATTTAATATTAATAATTTATAAATATAATAAGTTAACTTTATAATAATTATAAATAAATATATATTATAATATTAAATTACTTAAAGAACGAAAGTTTTAAGTTTTAATTAATTTTATATTAAATTTATCTTATTTTATTTTTTTTCTCTTTATATAATTTATAAAGTTTATATAAATTATAAGCTTAAGCTTTTATATACTTCTTCTATTATATTTCTATCTTATAGCTTATTTATTATAAATAACTTTTAATATAAATTTATATTATTTTCTTAATATTAATAATAATTATTACTATAAGCTTTTATTATAACTTTATTATTTCTTTTTTTATTTCTTATATCTAAAAAAGAAGTTCTTATTTTTATTCTTTTTCTTTTTTTATATATATTTTCTTTTATTTTTTTTTATTTTTTTATTTTATTTTTTATTTTCTTAAAACTTTTATTTATTAAAATTATATAGTATTATTATACTTTAAATTATATTTAAAAAAGACTAAGCTTCTAGCTTTATATTAATAGCATTAGGATTAAAAGTAAAAAAAAGAAATATTATTATTATTCTTACTACCTTAGTTTCTATTTATATTTATATTAAATATTATATATAAATTATTACTTTTTACCTTTTTTAATTATATTAATACTTTTAGTATTTATAATAATTATACTTTCTTTACTTTTTCCTTTAAATAAAAAATAAAGTTTTAATTTTTTAAATTATAAAGTTAATAATAAAAAGTTTATTTATTTTTATTTTATTATTATTTAATTAATCTTTTATAAAAGAAATATATATCTTAAATTTATATTTTATTAAAAATAAATTCTTTTTATAAAAATATATTTTTATTATATAAATTACTTATGTTTATTTATTTTATATTAATTATTTAATTATTAATAATTAAGATTATTATATCTTTAGATAATATAATTAAATATATATAAAATATATTATAATATTTTTATTTTATTATTAAATTAAGTTTATATTAATAATTCCTTTACTTTATATTATATTTTATAAGATTTATATATTCTTATTAAAATTAATAATTATATTATTTAAGCTATATACTTTAAGTAAAGTAATAGTTTTAATTTTAAGCTTATTTTCTCTAAGGCTTTCATTAAATTCTTTCTTTTTATTTTTAAATCTTAATATTATTAATATAAAGCTAAAAGCTTAGTCTTTTTTAAATATAATTTAAAGCTTTAGTTTTATAATATATAATTAAGCTATATATATTTAAATAGCTTTTAAATTTAATAATAATTAATTAAATAAGATAAAATTTAATAAATTAAAGTTTTTAATAAATATTAAATATTATTATTATAATATATTATTATATATATTTTACTATATATATTTATAAGAATATTCATAGTATTAAATATTATTATTAAATTATATTTACTTTATATTATTAAATTAAGCTTATCTTTAAGCTTTATACTTCCCTTTATCTTTTTTTTTTATAATATTACTTATATTATCTTAACTACTTTTAATATCGCTTATTACTATCTTTAGAAAATATTACTATAAATAATATTATTAAAGCTTTTTAGCTTTATATTTTAATTAATATAATTTATATAAGCTTATTAAACTTAATTAAGCTATTATTAATTTATATTATTAAATATTAAATATTATTTTAATTAATATTTAAACTTTATTAAGCTTAATAATTAAATTAATAAAAATAGCTTTATAATTATAATTAAATTAAGCTTATTAAAGAGCTTAATAGCTTTAAAGAGTTTCTATAATTTATAAAAAATATTATTTAATAAGCTATAGATTTTTTATTTATAATTAATAGCTATAAGGCTAAAAGTATTACTTAATATTAATAAAATTATTATTATAATAGCTATTATTATTATTATTATTATTATTATTATTATTATTATTATTATTATTATTATTATTATTATTATTATTATTATTATTATTATTATTATTATTATTTTATATAATTAAAGATAAAGATTAAAAGAAAGCTATAGGAAGCTATACTAGCTTTTTATATACTATAATAATAAGATTTAATAAGATATTAAAAGCTTTAATTTATTAAAGTTTAACTAATTATTATTTAAGTTTAAAAGTTATTTAAATATATATAGTTTAATTATATTACGAGGCTAAAGCTTAATATTATATCTTAAGAGATTAAGCCTTCTAGCTTTATATTATATATATTAGAAATTCTAGAAAAAGAAAAAATAATAATTATTATAATATATATAAAATCTATATAACTTTTTTATAATTTTCTTTTAATCTTTATTTATAATATATATATATATATATACTGTTTTTTTATATATATATTATCTTTTTTTCTCTTATATATATATATATATAATACTTATTATCTTAATGAAACCCCTTACTTTTAATAATATACTTAACTTAGTATTTATTATCTATAAGTAATATATTAATTAAATTAATTTACTTAATTTTAATAAACTTTATAAAAAGCTATAAATTATCAAGCTATATAATTAACTTAACTTAATTATAATAATATAAGCTTTATTAATATTTTAATTATTAATATTAATTAAATTTAAATATAGCTTTAAGCTATATTTAAATATAAGTCTTACTAATTATACTATAGTATTTAACTAATTAAATTATAATAATTTATATTAAGCCTATAAATACTTTATAAATAAAAGCTAAATATACGTTTATTAAAATTATAATATAAATATATTAAAAAAATAATATATAAAGCAAGCTAAAAGTTCCTTACTTAAAGTTATTTAATATTAAATTAATTATTTTAATTTAAAATAAAGTTATTTATATTATTAAAAAGGTTAAATTTAAAGCTTTTAAAAAGTTAATTACTCTACTAAGTCTAACTCAAGCTATTAACTTTAATAGAAACTATTAATAATAAAAAAAGCTATTAACTTAACTTTAATAAAGCTATTAACCTTAATATAGCTTTTAACTTATTATTTTATAAAGCTAGTAATTAATTTAATAATAGCTAGATATAAGTTATATTATACTTTATTAAAGATATATTTAATAATTAAGCTAGCTATTATTAAATAAAAAGAAAAGTAAGTTATAGTTTAAATAGTTAAATACTATAGTATAATTAATAAGACTCTTTTCTTTTATTTTTTTACTTCTAAATCCTAATACTATTAGTATAAAGCTAGAAGTTTAGTCTTCTTTAAATATAATCTAAAGCTTTAGCTTTATAATATATAATTAAACTATATATACTTAAATAGCTTTTAAACTTAATAATAATTAATTAGATTAAATAAAACTATAAGACTTTTAAATATTAAATTAATATTTTAATAAGAATTATACTAATTATATTATAGCTTTTTACTAATTATATTATAACCTTTTTTTTTACTTTATTTAATAATAATTAATATAGTTAATTAATTATTATATACGTTTAATAGTATATATTTATAATAATTTCAATAGTTATTAAATTACTATTAAATATATTATATCCTTAAGCCTTATACTTCCCCTTATCTTTTTTCTTTTATATTATCTTTATTATTAATCTAGCTTATTATAGACTATCTTAATAACGCTTAATATTACTTAATACTACCTTTAATATACATTACTATAAATAATATAATTAAAGCCTTATAGCTTTATCTTCTAATTTATATAATTTATATAAGCTTTATTAATAAAGCTTAATTAATATTTACTAAAAGCTTTATTAATACTTAAATATAGCTTTAAGCTATATTCGAATTTAAATAATATAAAAGCTTATTATATTAATAGAAGCTATATAGCTATAGTTAAGTTAAGCTAATTATATAGCCTTATAGCTTATAGTTATTTATAAAGCTATCGATAGTTATTTATATAAATAAGGTTAATAAAATACTTATAATCTATTAATATTAAGATAAAAATATTATTTAATATTAGTAAGTTTATTAAAGCTATCTTATTATAATTATAATTATAATTATAATTATAGTTATTATTATAGTTATAGCTATAGTTAAAATTATTTTATATATATAAAAGTAAAGGTTAGAAAAAAGCTATAAGAAATTATATAGGATTTTATATATATTATAATAATAAAATTTAATAATTATTAAAAACTTTAATCTATTAAATTTTTATTTAATCTAATTAATTATTATTAAGTTTAAAAGCTATTTAAATATATATAGTTTAATGATATATTATAAAGCTAAAGCTTTAAATTATATTTAAAGAAGACTAAGCTTCTAGCTTTATACTAATAGTATCGGGATTTAAAAGTAAAAAAATAAATAAATAGTTAATTAATATATTTTTAATATAATATAATATAGATTTAATTTAATAGCTATTTAATTAAATACTAGCCTTATAGGATAATAAATTAATAAGTTTAATTAAATAACTTTCATTAAAGTTAGTAGCTTTATTAATAGCTTTATTAAGGTTTAATTAATAACTTAAGTTAAACTTAATAAAGTAATTAACTTTTTAAATACTTTAAATTTAATTATTTTAATTATATAAATAGCTTTACTTAATAATTTAAATAATTAGTATAATATTAAATAATTAATTTAATATTAAATACTTAGGAAATTTATAACTTACTTTATATATTCTTATTATATTATATATATATTATAATTTAAATAAGGGTATATGTAATTATTATTTATAAGATATTTATAAAGTTAATATAATTACTATAATATAATTAATAAAAAGCTATAATATAATTAATATAATTCTTTAATAATTATTAATTAAGCTTAATTAATATAATTTATATTTTATATATAAATTAAATAATATTATAACTTTTAATATAAACCTTAATATATTTATAAAATAATATTTTCTAAAAATAATATTAAATAATCTTAAGGGTTATTAAAATAATAGAAATTAAAAGATAAGTAAAGATAATAATATAAAAAAAGAAAAATAAGTAAGGATATAATATATTTAATAATAATACTTAATAATTATTAAAGTTACTATAAATAGATATTATTAAATATATATAATAAAGGTTTTTATTAATATTAATTATATTTAAGAAATATTTTCAAATTATTACTATAAACTTATTTTTATTTATTTTATTTATATTTTTTAAATTATTTAAAATTTCTTTTTTACTTAATTATTAGCTTTTTAAAAAACTTATTTTAATTTATTTATTTATTTTTACTTCTAAATCCTAATACTATTAATATAAAGCTAGAAGCTTAGTTTATTTAAATATAATTTAAAGCTTTAGCTTTATAATATATGATTAAATTATATATACTTAAATAGCTTTTAAACTTAATAATAAGTAATTAAATTAAATAAAATAAACTTATTTTTATTAATATTATTTTTATTTTTATTTATAATTATAATTAGTTTATATTATAATAATTTATTTTATTAATTATAAATACTATATTTACTTTTTTTAATATTAAAATAACTTATAAATAATAATTAAATATATTTTTATAAAGTTTATAATGATTATATATATTTAATAATATATATTTATAATAATTTTAATACTTATTAAAATATTAATTAATATTTAAATATAATTTAAAGCTATATTTAAATTTAATTAATATTAATAGCTAGAGTATTAATAAAGCTTATATTATTATAGCTAGGTTAAGTTAATTATATAGCTTAATAGCTTATAGCTTTTTATAGAATTTATTAAAATTAATTAGGTTAATCTAGTTAATATATTACTTATAGATAAATAAGCATTAAGTTAAGTATGTTATTAGAAATAAAAAGCTTTATTAAAATAGTAATTATATATATATATATATATATATATATATATAAAAGAAAGAAAGAAAGAGTATATATATATATAAATATATATATATATAGTAAAAGATAAAGATTAAAAAAAGACTATAAAAAGCCTATATAGATTTTATATATACTATAATAATAATATTTAATAATTATTTATTTTTCTTTTTACTTTCGAATCCTAATACTATTAGCGTAAAGCTAGAAGCTTAGTCTTCTTTAAATACAATCCGAAGCTTTACCTTTATAGTATATAATTAAACTATATATACTTAAATAGCTTTTAAACTTAATAATAATTAGTTAGACGAAATAAAAATATTTAATAATTATTAAAAACTTTAATTTATTAAGTTTTATTTAATTTAATTAATTATTATCAAATTTAAAAGCTATTTAAATATATATAGTTTAATTATATATTATAAGCTAAAAGCTTTTTTAATATTTAATATTAAATTAATTCTTTTAATTTAAAATAAAGCTATTTATATAGTTAAGAAAGTTAAATTTAAAGCTTTTAAAAAGTTAATGACTTTATTAAGTCTAACTTAAGCTATTAACCTTAATAGAAGCTATTAACTATACTTTAATAAAGGAAATTATTAATTAAACTTTAATAAAGAAAGCTATTAACCTTAAGGGAAGCTATCGAAATTAAATTTATCATTTTATAAGGCTAGTAATTAGCTTAATAATAATTAAGTAAATTTTCTATTATATTTTATTTAAAATATATTAAATGATTATTTTTAAAGTTATTAAATAAAAGTAATTATAAATTATAATTTAAATAATAAAAAGATATTATTTTAATAATAAGACTTATTATAAATTATTTATTTTTTATATTAAAGTTTTATTTAATTTAATTAATTATTATTAAATTTTAAAGCTATTTAAATATATATAATTTAATTATATATTATAAAGCTAAAGCTTTAATTTATATTTAAAAAAAAACTAAGCTTTAAGCTTTATATTAATAATATTAAGATTTAAAAGTAAAAAGAAAAGATATATTATAAAAGTCTTATTAATTAAATTATACCTTTTTACTATATAAATTATAATTTATATTTCCTTTTATTTAATAGCCTTAAGGATAGTAATTTAATATATTTTTAATAAAATATAATATAAAGTTTATTTAATTATTATTAAGCTAATTATTAGCCTTATAGAATAATAAATTTAATTTAAATAATTTCTTTAAAAGTTAATAGCTTTTTTTATTTATAGCTTTTTTTATTAATAATTTTATTAAAGTTAATAACTTTATTAAGGGTTAATTAATAGCTCTTCTTATTATTAATAGCTTTTTTTATTATTAATAGTTTCTTTTATTATTAATAGCTTTTTTATTATTAATAGCTTTTATTAAAGTTAATAGCTTAAGTTAGATTTAATAAAATAATTAATTTTTAAAAGCTTTAAATTTAATTACTTTAACTATATAAATAGCTTTAATTAATAACTTAAGTAATTAATTTAATATTAAATACTTAAAGAACTTTTAACTTATTTTATATATTATATTTATAATATATTTATATTATAATTTTAATATAAGTATCTTTAAATATTATTTATAAGTTATTTTAAGGTTAGAATTATAAATTATAAATTAAATAATAAAAAAATATAATTTAATTAATAAGACTTTATTATAATTTTAATAAAAGTATATTTAATTATTATTTATAAAGTATTTATAGAATTAATAATAATTATTATAATATAATTAATAGTGATTATTATAATATAACCAATAAAAAGCTATAATATGATTAATATATTTTATTATAATTATAATAAAATAGCTTTAATAAATTTATTAATAATAAATAATATTCTTAGCTTAATATTAATAAATTATATATATTTTATTAGTTTTATTTATATAAATAATTATTAATAGCTTTTTCTTTTTTAAAGAAAATCTAATATATATAATATTAAGCTAGAAGGCTTAATTTTTTAAAGTATAATCTTAAGCCTTAGCTTAATAATATAATTAACCTATATATATTTAAATAGCTTTTAAACTTAAATAATAATTAATCTAATTTATATAATTTAATAAATTAAAGTTTTTAATAAATTATTAAGTCTTAGTATTATAGTATATATAAAGAATAGTATAGCTTCCTATAGCTTTTTTTTAATCTTTACTTTTAATTATATATATATATAAAACTATAATTATAACTTATAATTTATAACTTATAACTTATAATTTATAATAATAATTATAATTAATAAAATAATAATAATTAAGCCCTAAACTTTAAATAATATACTTAGCTTAATATTAATAAGCTATAAGTAAAATATTAATTAAATTAATTTAATTAATTTTAATAATTTCTATAGATAGCTATAAGCTATTAAGCTATTTAATTAACTTACCCTAGCCATAGTAATATAGCTTTTATTAATATTATAATTATTAATATTAATTAAATTTAAATATAGCTTTAAGCTATATTTAGATATTAATTAATATTTCAATAATTATTAATTAAGCTTAATTAATATAGTTTATATTTTTTATATAAGCTAAGGGATATTATAAGTTTTAGTTTAAATATTAATATCTATATAAAATAATACTTTCTAAAGGTAATATTAAATAATCTTAAGTATTATTAAGATAGTTTAAATTAAACTAAATTAATATATATTAGAGCATAAAGATAATAAGAAAAGATAAAGTATAAGAAATATAAAGCCTTACTATAAAAATAAGTTTAATTTAATAATATAAAGTAAATATAATTTAATAATAATATTTAATATTATTAAAATTCTTATAAATATATACTATAAAATATATATAATAATAATAATAATTAAAAATAATAAAATAATAATAATTAAACTTTTAATTTTAAATAATATATTTAATTTAATATTAATAATTTACAAATAAAATATTAATTAAATTAATTTAATTAATTTTAATAATTTCTATAAATAATTATAAATTATTAAGCTATTTAATTAATTTACTTTAATTATAATAATATAGCTTTTATTAATATTATAATTATTAATATTAAGTAAATTTAAATATTAATATATATATAAAATAATATTTTTTAAAAATAATATTAAATCATCTTAAGTATTATTAAAATAATCTAAATTAAGCTAGATTAATATATATTAAAAAATAAAAATAATAAGAAAAGATAAGGAGAAATATAAAGCTTAAGGATAAGCTTAATTTAATAATATAAAGTAAATATAATTTAATAATAATACTTAATATTATTAAAATTCCTATAAATATATATTATAATTAATAATATAAATATTATAAAAAATAATATTCATTAAAATTTAAATATCTTATTTATATAAGATTTTATAAAATAAAGAAATATTTATTTAATTTATAATTAAAATATATTAATTATAATAATTTTCTTTCTTTTTAAATCTTAATACTATTAATATAAAGCTAAAAGCTTAGTCTTTTTTAAATATAATTTAAAGCTTTAGCTTTATATTATATAATTAAATTATATATATTTAAATAGTTTTTAAACTTAATAATAATTAATTAAATTAAATAAAACTTTAATTATAATAATAAATATTTAATTAATAATTAGTAATATAAAAGATAAAAATAAAAACTATATAAAGAAAGCTATAAAAGCTATAATAATATTTTACGATAAGATATTATATTTTAAACTTTTTAAATTAATAAAATAAATAATATAATAAATATAATATAAAGATTAATTTAATTTAAATTAGGAATTAATTATTATTAAATAAATAATAATAATTAGAAAAACTATATAAATTAAGCTATGAATTAACTTATTAATATTAAAGATTTTAAATGTAATATAATAATATAATATATAAATAATTTTTAAAAGGAAATTTAATAATAATACTTTTAAAATAAATAGTTTATTAAGCTTTATAATACTTTAAATTATATTATTTAAAAATTATTATATAAAATTAATTTTATATTAATATACTTAAATTAAATAAATAAAATAAATAAATTATATTTATTTTTAATTCTTCTTTTTTAAAAGAAATCTAATATATATAATATAAAGCTAGAAAGTTTAATTTTTAAAGTATAATCTTAAGCTTTAGCTTAATAATATAATTAAATTATATATATTTAAATAGCTTTTAAACTTAAATAATAATTAATTTAATTAATATAATTTATAATAAGTTAGTCTTATAGTAATTATAAATAAGTATATATTATAATATTAAACTACTTAAAGAAAGAAAGGTTTAAATTTATATTAAGTCTATCTTAAGTCCTTCTTAAGTCTTTTCTTCTTATATAATCTATAAGGCTTATATAAGCTATAAGTTTAAGCTTTTATATACCCTCCCTTTTATACTTCTACCTTATAGTTTAATTATTATTATATTCTTTTAATATAAGTTTACTTTATATTTTAATTACTAATAGTAATTATATAAATAAGTATATATTACTTTATTAATAATAATAATAACTATTAATATAGACTTTTACTATAGCTTTATTAATTTCTTTCTTACTTTTTATTATTAAAGAAAGGAAAGATTTTTTTATTTTTCTTTTATTATTTTTACCTTTCTTTTTTATTTTCTTTCCTATTTATTTTATAATTTTTATTTATTAAATTATATATTATTATTATTATTCTCTACTATCTTATTCTTTATTTAATTTTACTTTATTATTATAAGTAAGTTATTACTTTTTACTTTTTTTTAATTATATTAATACTTTTAATATTTATAGTTATTATATTCCCTTTATTTTCTTTTTAAATAAGAAATAAGGTTTTAATCTTTTAAGTTATAAAGCTAATAGTATAAGTTTTAATTATTCTTATTTTAATATTATTTAATTAATTCCTTATAGAAAAAGAAATATATTTTAAGGTTATACTTTATTAAAAGTAATTTATTTAATAAAAAGTTTATTTTTATTAAATAAATTACTTATTTTTACTTACTTTATCTTAATTATTTTATTATTAATAGCTCGAGTTATTATATTATTAAATAATGCTAGATATATATAAAATATATGAAATTATATTTATTATATTATTAAATTTTAATTAATTCTTTTACTTTATATTATACCTTATAAGATTTTTATATAGTTATTAAACTCCTAAAGCTTTTGATACCAAAATTATATTATTTAAGCTATATACTTTTAATAAAGTAATATTTTTAATAGAGTCTTACTAATTATACTATAACCTTTTACTAATTATATTATAACTTATAATTCTAACCTTAAAATAACTTAAAGATAATAATTAAATATACTTTTATTAAAATTATAATATAAATATATTATAAAAATAATATATAAAATAAGCTAAAAGTTCCCTAAATATTTAATATTAAAGTTAGTTATTTAAATTATTAAATAAAGCTATTTATATAGTTAAAAAAGTTAAATTTAAAGCTTTTAAAAAGTTAATTACTTTATTAAATCTAACTTAAGCTATTAACCTTAATAGAAGCTATTAACTTTAATAAAAGCTATTAACTTTAATAGAAGCTATTAATAAAGGAAGCTATTAACTAGACCTTAATAAAGCTATTAAACTTAATAAAGCTATTAATAAAAAAAGTTATTAACCTTAAAGGAAGCTATTTAAATTAAATCTTATTATTCTATAGGGCTAGTAGTTAGTTTAATAATAGCTAGGTAAATTTTATATTATATTTTATTAAAAATATACTAAGTAATTATCTTTAAGGCTATTAAGTAAGGGGAATTATAAATTATAGTATAAACAGTAAAAAGATATAATATAATTAATAATACTCTTTTAATATTAAGCTAGTTTCCTTCAAAGCTTTTTATAATATTATTTATATTTAATATAAAACTTTTAATATTATTATTATAAACTTATCTTTTATTTACTTTACTTAAATTCTTTAAATTACTTAAAATAGTTTTCCCCTAGCTTATAAATAGCCTTTTAATAAGCTTATATTAATTAACCTTATTTTTACCTTAATTTATAGCTATAATTAGCTTATATAATAATAATTTATTTAAATAATTATAAATATTATATTTACTTTTTATTATAATATTATTATTATTATTATTATTATTATTACTATTATTATTATTATTATTATTATTATTATTATTATTATTATTAATTAAAATATTAATATAAACTATATTATTATAATTAAATCAAATTAATTAAATAGCTTAATAATTTATATTTATTATTTAAAATACTTAATGTTAAATATACTTGAGTTTTTAATAATGTTTTTAAAGTTATATTAATTATACTATAGCCTTTTATTAATTATACTATAATAATTAGTATTAATTTTATAAATACCTTATAGATAATAGCTAAATATACTTTTATTAAAAAAATAATATATAAAATAAGCTAAAACTTATCTAAGTATTTTATATTAAATTAATTACTTTAATTTAAAAATAAAGTTATTTATATAATTAAAAAAGTTTAACTTAAAGCTTTTAAGAAATTAATTACTTTATTAAAGTTAATAGAAACTATTAATAATAAAAAAAGCTATTAACTTTAATAAAGCTATTAATAATAAAAGAAGCTATTTAATTAAAGTTATTAATTTATTATTCTATAAGGCTAATAATTAGCTAGATAATAGCTAGGTAAATTTCATATTATATTATATTAAAAATATATTTATTAATTATATTAATTATTATTAAATAAGGGGAAAGTAAGGTTATATTATAATTAGTAAAGAATCTTACTATTCGCACTATAGCTTTTTACTATTTATATTATAACTTATAATTTAAACCTTATAAATACCCTATAGATAATAGCTAAACGTACCTTTATTAAAATTATAATATAAATATATTAAAAAAACAATATATAAAGTAAGCTAAAAGTTTTTTAAGTATTTAATACTAGATTAATTATTTTAATTTAATAATAAAGCTATTTATATAGCTAAAAAGGTTAAATTTAAAGCTTTTAAGAAGTTAATTACTTTATTAAATCTAATAGAAGCTATTAATAATAAAGGAAGCTATTAACGATAAAAGAAGCTATTAACCTTAACGGAAGCTATTAGCGAAGGAAGCTATTAACTAAACTTTAACGAAGCTGCTAATAAAGCTGCTAACCTTAATACTATTGAATTAAAGTTATTAATTTATTATTCTATAGGGCTAGTAGTTAGCTAGATAGTAGTTAGGTAAATTTTATACTATATTATATTAAAAATATATTAATTAGCTATCTTATTTATTATTAAATAAGGGGATAGTAAGGTTATAGTATAATTAGTAAAAAGCTATAGTACGATTAGTATAACTCTAAAGAAGCTCCTATAGAAATATAAAAGTCTTACTAATAGTATTACTTTCTTTTACTATATATACTATAATTTACTTTTCCCCTTATTTAATAATAATTAGCCTAGCTATTAAATATATTTTTAATAAGGTATAGTATAAATCTTTTCTAGCTATTACTAAATTAATTACTAGCCTTATAGAATAATAAGTTAGAAGCTTTATTAAGGTTAATAGCTTCGTTAAGGTTTATAGCTTTATTAAGGTTAATAACCTCCTTTATTAATAGCTTCCTTTATGATTAATAGCTTCGTTAAGGTTAATAGCTTCGTTAAGGTTAATAGCTTTATTAAGATTTAATTAATAGCTTTTTTTATTAATAGCTTCTATTAAAGTTAATAGCTTAAATTAAACTTAATAAAGTAATTAATTTCTTAAAAGCTTTAAATTTAACCTTTTTAATTATATAAATAGCTTTACTTTAAATTAAAATAATTAATTTAATATTAAATACTTAAGGAACTTTTACCTTATTTTATATATTATTTTTTTAATATATTTATATTATAATTTTAATAAAAATATATTTAATTATTATCTATAAGTTATTTTTAGATTAAAAATATAAATTATAATATATATAGTAAAAGAAAGCAATACTATTAATAAGATTTAAATAGAATAAGCTTTTAATCTTTTTATTTTAATTATTCTTATAAAAGCTTTATTATTAAAATAATTAAAAATCCTTCTAATAGTATTACTTTCTTTTACTATATATACTATAATTTATATTTCTTATTTAAAAATAATTTATAAATAATAATTAAATATACTTTTATTAAAATTATAATATAAATATATTAAAAAAAAATATATAAAGTAAGGTAAAAATTCCTTAAGTATTTAATATAAGTTATACTAATTATACTATAGCTTTTTACTAATTATACTATAACCTTACTTTTCCCTTATTTAATAATAGCTAGTATAGCTAATTAATATATTTTTAATATATTATAATATAAAATTTATTTAATTACTATCTAGCTAGCTACTAGCCCTATAGAATAATAAATTAATAATTTTAATTTAATAGCTTCGTTAAGGTTAGCAGCTTCGTTAATAGCTTCGTTAAGGTCAATAGCTTCCTTCGTTAACAACTTCCTTCGTCAATAGCTTCCTTCGTCGTCAATAGCTTCCTTCGTCGTCAATAGCTTCCTTCGTAATCAATAGCTTCCGTCAGACCCGACGAAGTAGTTAACTTCTCAAAAGCTTTAAATTTAACCTTTTTAGCTATGCGAATAGCTTCATTTTCGGACTAAAATAACTAATCTAGCGTCAGACACCTACTTATAGGGAACTTTCAGCCTGCTTTATATACTATTTTTTTAATGTACTTATACTATAATTTTAATAAGGGTATATTTAGCTATTATCTATAGGGCGTTTGTAGGGTTAGTACTAACTATTATAATATAATTAGTAAAAAGCTACGGTATAATTAGCATAATTCTTTAATATTAAATTAATTATTCTAATTTAAAACAAGGCTATTTATAAAATTAAAAAAGTTAAATTTAAAGCTTTTAAAGAATTAATTACTTTATTAAATCTAATTACTTTATTAAATCTAATCTAAGCTATTAAATCTAATTTAAGCTATTAACCTTAATAAAGTTTCTAACTTATTATTATATAAGGCTAGTAATTAATTCGATAATAGCTAGATAAAGTTTATATTATATTTTATTAAAAATATACTTAATAATTAAGCTAGTTATTATTAAGTAAAGGGAAAAGTAAATTATAGTATATATAGTAAAAGAAAGTAATACTATTAGTAAGACTTATAATTAAAGCTTTCTATATAAGCTATACTTAGGAAATACTTAAAACCTTAATTAGATATTTATATAAAAGAATTAGAAATATAAATAAATATTATTAAAGTAAAAGGTTATTTTTTTACTATAGATTTAAAAAGCTAGGAAAGCTTTTTCTTAAAAAATATAATAAGTTTATAATTATATTTATATTATTAAAAAAAGATATATTTATATAAAAGATTAGCTTTTAAAGCTATCCTATAAGGGAAAGTCTTAAATAAAGCTTAAGGACTTTTTTAATAATTTAAAAATTATTTAAAAAGTAAACTTTAATAATTTCGAAAAAGACTTATAATAAGGTTAATATATATAATATAAAGTTAAAAAGCTTAATCTTTTAAAATATAATCTTAAGGTTTAATTTAATAATATAATTAAGCTATATATATTTAAATAGCTTTTAAATTTAAATAATAATAAATTTAATTAATATAATTTAATAAATTAAAGTTTTTAATATATTATTAAATCTTATTATTATAATATATATAAAAAATAATATAGCTTCTTATAGCTTTTTTTTATTTTTATTTTTAATTATATATATATATATAATACTATATTTATAATTTATAATCTACAACTTATAATTTATAATATATAATAGTTTTTTTCTTTTTTTTAAGAAAATCTAATATATATAGTATAAAGCTAGAAAGCTTAATCTTTTAGAATATAATCTTAAATTTTAGCCTAGTAATATAATCGAGCTATATATACTTAAATAGCTTCTAAACTTGAATAATAACTAATTTAATTAATATAATTTAATAAATTAAAGTATTTAATAAACTATAAAATCTTATTATTATAATATATATAAAGAATAATATAGCTTCCTATAGCTTTTTTTTTATTTACTTTTATAATTATATATATATATATATAAAACTATAATTATAACCTATAGTTTATAACTTATAACCTATAACCTATAA
>PXOB01000055.1:0-17995 GCA_003012115.1 Trichothecium sympodiale | reverse complement strand
TATAACCTATAACCTATAATAATAACTATAATTAATAAGATAGTAGTAATTAAACCTTTAACTTTAAATAATATACCTAGGTTAATGCTAATAGGCTATAAGTAAAATATTATCTAGATTAACCTAGCTAACTTTAAGAATTGTTATAAATAGCTATAAGCTATTAAACTATTCGATTAGCTTATTTTAATAATAGTAATATAGCTTTTATTAATATTATAATTATTAATATTAATAATTACTAATTAAGTTTAATTAATATAGCTTATATTTTTTATATACGCTAAAAGATACTATAAGCTTTAATTTAAATATTAATATATATATAAGGTAATGCTTTTTAAAAGTAATATTAAGTAGTCCTAAGCGCTATTAAAATAGTCTAGGTTAGGCTTTAATTAAATTAATATATATTAGAGGATAAAGATAATAAGAAAGGATAAGGTATAGGAAGTATAGGGCTTAAGGATAGGCTTAATTTAATAATATAAAATAAATATAATTTAATAATAATATTTAATACTATTAAAACTCTTATAAATATATACTATAAAACGTATATAATATTAATATATAATAATAATAATTATAATTAATAAAATAATTATAATTAGATTTTTAATTATAAATAATATACTTAATTTAATATTATTAATTTATAAATAAAATATTAATTAAATTAACTTAATTAATTTTAATAATTTCTATAAATAACTCTAAATTATTAAGTTATTTAATTAACTTATTTTACCTATATTAATATAGTTTTTATTAATAATATAATTCTTAATATTAATTAAACTTAAATATAATTTTAAATTATATTTAAATATTAATTAATATTTAAATAATTATTAATTAAATTTAAGAAATATAATTTATATTTTTTATATATATTAAATATATTATAAGCTTTAGTTTAAATTTTAATATATATATAAGATAATACTTTCTAAAAGTAATATTAAATAATCTTAAGTATTATTAAAATAATTTAAGTTAAGCTAGAGTAATATATATTAAAGGATAAAGATAATAAGAAAAAATAAAATATAAGAAAGATAAAGCTTAAAAATAAGATTAATTTAATAATATAAAATATAATTTAATAATAATATTTGATAATATTAAAATATTTATAAATATATATAATAAAACATATATAAAAGAAATATAATAAAATATATATAAAAGAAATATAATAAAATAAAATTATATTTTAAATTTATTAATTATATAAAAGAATATAATCTTATTTTTTTAAAGTTTTAAAAATAAATAATATATATAAAATTTATTATTATAATTTTTATTTATTTAAAAGTATTATTCTTATACATTAAAAATCTATAGTAAATATTATTTTTAGAGTTATTAAATTTAGAAGAAATCTTATTATTAAAAAAATATCTTTTTATTATTTAAATTATAATTTATACTTCTTTTTATTTAATAGCTTTAATAATAATTATTAAATATATCTTTAATAAAAAATAATATAAAATTTACTTAATTATTATTAAACTAACTATTAGGTTTATAGAATAATAGATTTAATTTAAATAGCTTCCTTTATTAATAGGTTTTTTTATAAATAGCTTATATTAAAGTTAATAACTTCTATTAAAATTAATAACTTAAGTAAGATTTAAATAAAATAATGAATTTCTTAAAAGCTTTAAATTTAACTTTTTTAATTATATAAATAGCTTTTTTTTAAATTAAAATAATTAATTTAATATTAAATATTAAAAAAACTTTTAGCTTATTTTTTATATTATTTTTTTAGTATATTTATATTATAATTTTAATAAAATTATATTTAATTATTTATATAGATAAAGTTAATAAAATATTTATAATCTATTAATATTAAATTAAAAATATTATTTAATATTAATAAGTTTATTAAGGGTATTTTATTATAATTATAATTATAGTTATAGCTATAATTATAGTTATTTTATATATATAAAGGTAAAAGTTAGAAAAAAACTATAAGAAGCTACGTAGGATTTTATATATACTATAATAATAATACTTGATAGTTATTAAAAACTTTAATTTATTAAATTTTTATTTAATTTAATTAATTATTATTCAATTTAAAACCTATTTAAATATATATAATTCGATTATATATTTCGAAGCTAAAGCTTCGGATTATATTTAAAGAAGACTAAGCTTCTAGCTTTATGCTAATAGCATTAGGATTTAAAAGTAAAAAGAAAAAAAAGTTTATAAGTTATTTTAATATTAGAGAAAGTAAATTATAGTTTAAATAGTAAAAAGATATTATCCTAATTGTAAAATTCTTAAAGAAATAAGAAATATATATAAATAATTCTCTAATTAATTTAAAATCTTTTATATTTAACTTAAAATCTTAAAGCTTAATATTATTATAATTAATAAAAAATTAATATTTTAAAATATATTATTTAATTTATAACTTAAAATATTATAATAATTTTATTTTTAATATATTTATATTAATATTTTATTATATATATTTTATTATATATATTTATAAGAGTTTTAATAATATTAAATATTATTATTAAATTATATTTATTTTATATTATTAAATTAATCCTATCTTTAAAGTTTATATTTTTAATACTTTATCTTTTATCCTTTAATATTAATACTTTTTCTTATTATTATTATAATTAATTTAATTAAAATTTAATTTAAATTATTTTAATAACCCTTAGGATTACGTAATATTACTTTTAGGAAATAATATTATAAGTAATTTAATTAAAATTATTAAGCTTTAAGCTTTAATTTATATATTTAATATAGGCTTTTTTAATTAAACTTATTTACTTTTCGCTTAAATACTTATTAATATTTAAATATAGCTTAAAATTATATTTTAATTTAATTAATATAAATAAATAAAGTAATAATAAAAATTATATTATTAGAATTAAATAAAGCTAATTATATAGCTTTATAGCTTATATAATATATAGTAATTATTTAAATTAATTTATTATAATTTTATTAATTTACTTTTTATAATCTATCCCTTTAAAGTTAAATATATTATTAATAATAAAATATTTTATTAAAGCTATATTATTATAATTATAATAATTATAATTATTTTATATATATAATTAAAAGTAAAGATTAAAAAAAAGCTATAGGAAATTATATTAATTTTTAAATATATTATAATAATAAGATTTAATAATTTATTATAAACTTTAATTTATTAAATTATATTAATTTAATTAATTATTATTTAAGTTAAAAAGCTATTTAAATATATATAGCTTAATTATATTATTAAATTAAAGCTTAAGATTATATTTTAAAAGACTAGGCCTTTTAGCTTTATGCTATATATATTAGGTTTTCTAAAAAGAAAAAAAGAAGAAAATATAAATAAAATAATATTAATATTTAAATATATATTTTCTATAATAGAATTATTATATATATTTCATAATATATATTTATAATAATTTTAATAGTTTTATCTAATTTAATTAATTATTATTAAGTTTAAAAACTATTTAAGTATATAGAGTTTAATTATATATTATAAAGCTAAAGTTTTAGATTATATTTAAAGAAGACTAAGTATCTAGCTTTATACTAATAGCATTAAGATTCGGAAGTAAAAAAGAAAATAAAAAAATAAATAATAATTTTAATAATTATTAAATATTATTAGTAAATATATTATATTTATATAAGAAAGCTTTATAGCTTTATCTTTTAATTTAAATAATCTATATAAGCTTTATTAATAAACCTTAATTAATACTTACTAATAGCTTTATTAATATTTAAATATAGCTTTAAGCTATATTTAAATTTAAATAATATAAAAGCTTATTATATTAATAAAAACTATATAATTATAATTAAATTAAATTAATTATATAGCCTTATAGCTTACAGTTATTTATAAAGCTATTAATAATAAGTCTTACTATTAGGATAATATCTTTTTACTATTTAAACTATAATTTATAATTCCCTGTATTTAATAGCCCTAAGGATAACTACTTAATATATTTTTAATAAGATATAATATAAAATTTACCTAATTACTATTAAGCTAATTACTACCCTTATAGAATAATAAATTTAATTTAAGTAGCTTCCTTTAAGGTCAATAGTTTTTTTTATTAACAGCTTCTTTTATTAATAGCTTTATTAAGGTTAGTAACTTCGTTAAGGTTAGTAGCTTTATTAAAGTTAGTAGCTTTATTAACATTAGGTTAATAATTTCTTTCGTTTATAGCTTTTATTAAGATTAATAGCCTAGGTTAGACTTAATAAAGTAATTAATTTCTTAAAAGCTTTAAATTTAACCTTTTTAATTATATAAATAGCTTTATTTTAAATTAAAATAATTAATTTAATATTAAATATTAAAAAAGCTTTTAGCTTATTATTTATATTATTTTTTTAATATATTTATATTTTAATTTTAATAAAAATATATTCAATTACTATTTATATATTATTTTAATATTAGAAAAAGAGTCTTACTAATTATACTATAGTATTTACCTATTTAAACTATAACCTGCTTTTGCCCTTACTTAATAATACCTAGCCTAGATACTAGATATATATTTAATAAAGTATAATATAAATTTAATCTAGCTATTATTAAATTAACTACTAGCCCTATAGAATAATAAGTAAGAAGGTTCGTTAAGGTTAATAGCTTCGTTAAGGTTAGGTTAATAGCTTCTTTCGTTAATAGCTTCCTTTATCGTTAATAGCTTCCTTCGTTATTAATAGCTTCCTTTATTATTAATAGCTAATGCTATTAGCATAAAGCTAGAAGCTTAGTATCCTTTAAATATAATTTAAAGCTTTAGCCTTGTAATATATAATCGAATTATATATATTTAAATAGCTTTTAAACTTAATAATAATCAATTAGATTAAATAAAATTTAATAAATTAAAGTTTTTAATAATTATTAAATATTATTATTATAATATATATAAAATCTTATATAGCTTCCCGTAGCCTTTTTCTAACCTTTACCTTTATATATATAAAATAATTATAACTATAGCTATAACTATAATTTTAATAAGATAGCCTTAATAAACTTATTAATATTAAATAATATTTCTAGCTTAATATTATAAATAACTATAAACTATAAAGCTATATAATTAGCCTAATTTAATTATAGCTATATAGCTTTTATTAATATAATAAGCTTTTATATTACTTAAATTTAAATATAACTTAACGCTATATTTAAGTATTAATAAAGCTTTTAATAAATATTAATTAAGCTTTATTAATAAAGCTTATATAAATTATATAAATTAAAAGATAAAGCTATAAGGCTTTGATTATATTATTTATAATAATATATATTAAAAATAATATTAAATAATATTAACTATTATTAAAATAGTCTATAGTAAGCTAGATTAATAATAAAGATAATATAAAAGAAGAAAGATAAAGGGAAGTATAAGGCTTAAAGATATAATATATTTAATAATAATTTAATAATTATTAAAATTACTATAAATATATATTATTAAATATATATAATATTATTAATATAATATAAAAATTCTATTTATATATTTTATTATTATTATTAATAAATATTTAATTATTTATTTTTTATTTAAACTATAAATTAAACCTTTTATATTATATATAATAAATAAAAAAGTTAATTATTAATATTATTTCTTAATTATATTTTAAAATCTAATGAAATTAGAGTATTTAAAGTACTTTTATTAAAATCTATATAAAATTAATATTCTATATCTTTTTAAATATAAAAGATAATATATTAGATTTTTTAAAAATAAAAAAAGATATAAAAATAATATTTTTTTTTTACTATTAAATTTTAATATTATTAATATAAAGCTAAAAGCTTAGTTTTCTTTAAATATAATTTAAAGCTTTAGCTTTATAATATATAATTAAATTATATATATTTAAATAGCTTTTAAACTTAATAATAATTAATTAATTTAAATAAAATTTAATAAATTAAACTTTTAATAATTATTAAATATTCTTATTATAATATATATAAAATCTATATAAGATTTTTATATTTCTTTTTACTCTTTATCTTTTACTATATATATATATATATATATATAATAGTTATTATTTTAATAAAGCTTTTTACTTTTAATAATATAATTAATTTAATATTTATTATCTATAAGTATATTATATATATTTTACTATATATATTTATAAGAATTTTAATAATATTAAATATTAATATTAAATTATATTTATTTTATATTATTAAATTAAGCTTATCTTTATAATAAAGCCTTATACTTCCCTTTATCTTTCTTTTTTTATATTATTATATTTACTTATTATCTTTATTTATATTTACTTTTTTTCGCTTATATCTTTATTTATATTATTTTAATTACTTTTAATATTATTTATTACTATCTTTAAAAAATATTATTATAAGTAATATTATTAAAGCTTTTTAATTTTACATTTTAATTTATATAATCTATATAAGCTTATTAAATATAATTAAATTAATTTCTTTTTTTTTACTTTTAAATCCTAATACTATTAGCATAAAGCTAGAAGCCTAGTCTTTTTTAAATATAATCCGAAGCTTTAGCCTTATAATATATAATCGAACTATATATACCTAAATAGCTTTTAAACTCAATAATAATCAGTCAGACCGAATAAAACTAAGCTTTTAGTAAATATTAACTAAGCTTTATTAATAAAGCCTATATAGATTATATAAATTAAAAGATAAAGCTATAAGGTTTTAATTATATTATTTATAGTAATATATATTAAAAATAGTATTAAGTAATATTAAATATTATTAAAATAATTTATAGTAAGCTAGAGTAATAATAAGGAAATATAAAAGAAAAAAGATAAAAGGAAGTATAAAGCTTAATAATTTTAAAATATTTTTATAATTATAGAAAATATTATTTAATAAGCTATAAATTTTTTATTTATAATTAATAGCTATAAAGCTAAAAGTATTATTTAATATTAATAATATTATTATTATAATAAGTATTATTTTTATAATTATTATTATTATATTTATATAATAAAAAGTAAAGATTAAAAGAAAGCTTTAAAAAGCTATATTAGCTTTATAATTATTATAATAATAATATTAAGTCTTGCTAATCAGACTATAGTACTTTATTATTCGGACTATAACTTATAATTCCCCTTACTTAATAAACGTAAAGATAGCTGCCCGATGTATTTCTAGTATAATATAGAGTATAGTATGAAATTTACCTAGCTACTATCGAGCTAACTACTAGCCCTATAGAATAATATATTTAATTTAAATAGCTTCCTTTATTATTAATAGCTACCTTCGTTAATAATAGCTTCCTTCGTTAATAATAGCTTCCTTCGTTAATAATAGCTTCCTTCGTTAATAGTAGCTTCCTTCGTTAATAATAGCTTCCTTCGTTAATAGTAGCTTCTTTTATTAATTCCTTCGTTAAGGTCAGCAGCTTCGTCAAGGTCTAGTTAATAGCTTCCGTTAAGGTTAATAGCCTAGGTCGGACCTAATAAAGTAATTAACTTCTTAAAAGCTTTAAATTTAACTTTTTTAACTATATAAATAGCTTTATTTTAAACTAATCTAGTATTAAATATATAAAGAACTTTAGGCTTACTTAATATATTATGTTTTTAATATATTTATATTATTTATTTTAATAAAGGTATATCTAGCTATTATCTATAGGTCGTTTAGTATTAGAAAAAGTAAATTATAGTCTAAATAGTAAAAAAATATAGTCTAATTAGTAAGACTTATAATATTTATCTTAATAATTATTAAAAACTTTAATTTATTAAGTTTTATTTAATTTAATTAATTATTATTAAGTTTAAAAGCTATTTAAATATATATAGCTAATTATATTATTAATAAGCTAAAGCTTAATTATATTTAAAAAGATTAAGCTTTCTAGCTTTATACTATATATATTAGAAATCTAAAAACGAAAAATTATAAATTATTTATAAGTAATATATTAGCTAGATTAATTCAATTAATTTTCATAAATTCTATAAAAAGCTATAAGTTTTTAAGCTATATAATTAAGTTAATTTAATTATAATAATATAAGCTTTATTAATATTTTAATAATTATTAATTAAGCTTAATTAATATAACTTATATTTTATATATAAACTAAAAGATATTATAAGCTTTAATATAAATTTTAATATATATATAACGTAATATTTTTAAAAAATAATATTAAATAATCTTAAAGGCTATTAAGATAATATAAATTAAAAGATAAAGATAATAAATTAATATAATAATATAAAAAAAGAAAGATAAAAAAAAGATAAAATATAAAAATATAAATATATTTAATAATAATATTTAGTAATTATTAAAATTAAATAAATATATATTATAAATCGTATAGAATAAATAATCTTTTTATAATAATTAATATTTTTTAAATTAAAAAATTTATATTATAAAAGCTTTTTAATTAATATAATTTGTAAAAAGTATTTTTTATAATAAATATAATATATTAATAAATTAAATAATTTGTTTTTTTTTCAGAAAATCTAATATATATAGCGTAAAGCTAGAAAGCTTAATCTTTTAAAATATAATCTTAAGCTTTAGCTTAATAATATAATTAAGCTATATATATTTAAATAGCTTTTAAATTTAAATAATAATTAATCTAATTAATATAATTTAATAGATTAAAGTTTTTAATAAACTATTAAGTCTTATTATTATAATATATATAAAAAATAATATAGCTTCTTATAGTTTTTCTTTAATCTTTATTTTTAATTATATATATATATAAAACTATAATTATAACCTATAACCTATAACCTATAACCTATAACCTATAACCTATAATAATAATTATAATTAATATGATAATAATAATTAAACTTTTAATTTTAAATAATATACTTAACTTAATATTAATAGTCTATAAGTAAAATATTAATTAAATTAATTTAATTAATTATAATAATTCTTATAAATAGCTATAAGTTATTAAGCTATTCGATTAGCTTATTTTAATTATAATAATATAGCTTTTATTAATATTATAATTATTAATATTAATTAAATTTAAATATAGCTTTAAACTATATTTAAATATTAATTAATATTTTAATAATTATTAATGAAATTTAATTAATATAATTTAAATTTTTTATATAAGCTAAAGGAGATTATAAGCTTTAATTTAAATATTATTATATATATAAAGTAATACTTTCTAAAAGTAATATTAAGAGCTATAATATATTATATATATTACTAGGGTTTTAAAATAACTATAATTAAATAATTTATTATTTTACTCTATTTTAAATACTAACTTAAAGTATATCTAATTAAGGATTAACTTAATAAATAATAATTAAAGCTAGCTTAAAGAAAGATAATATAATTAAATTAGAAGAGATTTATATAAAATAATATATATTAAGGCTAGTATTAAATAGTTTTATATATTATTAAAATAGTCTAGGTTAAATAAGACTAATAATAAATAAAAGTAATAAAAGTAATAAAAATAAGTAAAGATAATAATATAAAAGATAAAAAATAAAAAAAAATATAAAGCTTTATTATAAAGATAAAATTAATTTAATAATATAAAATAAATATAATTTAATAATATAAAATAAATATAATTTAATAATATAAAATAAATATAATTTAATAATAATATTTAATATTATTAAAACTCTTATAAATATATATAGTAAAATATATATAATATTTATATATATATATATATATATATATAATAACTACTATCTTAACGAGGCCCTTTACTTTTAATAATATACTTAACTTAATACTTATTATCTATAAGTAATATATTAGCTAGATTAATTTAATTAATTTTAATAAGCTTTATAAAAAGCTATAAGCTACTAGGCTATATAATTAGCCTAGCCTAGCTATAGTAATACAAGCTTTATTAATACTCTAGCTATTAATATTAATTAAGTTTAAATATAGCTTTAAACTATATTTAAATATTAACTAATATTTTAATAATTATTAATTAAGCTTAATTAGTATAGCCTATACTTTATATAAAAGCTAAGGGATGCTATAAGTTTAATAAGATTATATAGATTAAATTTATTAAAAAATAATAATAACTTTAATAAGACTACTTTTATTAAATATATAAATAATTTTAATAAATATATAGAGTCTTACTAATTAGACTATAGTATTTTACTATTTAAGCTATAATTTATAATTCCCCTTATTTAATAAATATAAAGATAATTACCTAATATATTTCTAATATAATATAATATAAAATTTACTTAATTATTATTAAGCTAATTACTAGCCCTATAGAATAATATATTTAATTTAAGTAGCTTCTATTATTATTAATAGCTTCCTTTATTATTAAGAGTCTTGCTAATCGTACTATAACTTTCAACTATTTATACTATAACTTATAATTTAACCTTTAAAATAACCTATAGATAATAGCTAAATATACTTCTATTAAAATTATAATATAAATATACTATAAAAATAATATATAAATAAGCTAAAAGTTCCTTAAGTATTTAACGTTAGATTAATCGTTTAGGTCGTTAAATAATAGTCTTACTAATAGCACTACTTTCTTTTACTATATATACTATAACTTATATTTTTAATATAAAAATAACCTATAGATATAAGCTAAATATACCCTTATTAAAATTATAATATAAATATATTAAAAAAATAATATATAAAGTAAGGCGAAAGTTTTTTAAGTATTTAATATTAAATTAATTATTTTAATTTAAAGTAAAGCTATTTATAAAGCTAAAAAGATTAAATTTAAAGCTTTTGAGAAGTTAACTACTTTATTAAGTCCGACCTTAACCTTAATAGAAGCTATTAACCTTATTAGAAGCTATTAACGAAGGAAGCTATTGACTAGACCTTGATGAAGCTGCTATTAACTAGACCTTGACGAAGCTGCTGACCTTAACGAGGCTGCTAACCTTAACGAAGCTATTAACGAAGGAAGCTGCTTAAATTAAATCTATTATTCTATAGGGCTAGTAATTAGTTCGATAATAGCTAGGTAAATTTTATAGTATATCTTATTAAAAATATATTAAGTAGCTATCCTTAGGGCTATTAAGTAAGGGGAATTATAGGTTATAGTATAAATAATAAAAGGTTATAGTATAATTAGCAAGACTAGTTATTAATAGCTTCCTTTATTATTAATAGCTTCCTTTATTAATAATAGCTTCCTTTATTAATAATAGCTTCCTTCGTTAAGGTTAATAGCTTCCGTTAAGGTTAATAGCTTAAGTTAGACTTAATAAAGTAATTAACTTCTTAAAAGCTTTAAATTTAACCTTTTTAGCTATATAAATAATTTTATTTTAATTTAATCTAATATTAAATACTTAAAGAACTTTTAAGTTATTTAATATATTATTATTTTAATATATTTATATTATAATTTTAATAAAAGTATATTTAATTATTATTTATAAATTATTTAATATTAGAAAGAGTGAGTTATAATTTAAATAGTAAAAAAGTATAATTTAATTAATAAGACTTAATATATATTTCTATTACTATTACCTTTAGCTAGCTATACTTTATATAATAAGCTATTTAAATTCTTTTAATAATATAAAATTAATAAAAGCTTTACTTTTATTAAAGCTTATAGCTCGAACCTTTATGTAATTAATAATATTAAAATAAATAACTATATTACCTTTATTTACAATTATAGCTATAAATAAGAATTTATTAATATAAATCCTTAACAAATCTTAATTATAAAGACTAGTTATTTATTTAAACTTATTATAATTTATAATATAATAATATATAATAAATAAATATATTATATTATTTATAATTAATATAATTATTATATACGTTTAATAGTATATATTTATAGTAATTTTAATAGTTATTAAATTACTATTAAATATATTATATCCTTAAGCCTTATACTTCCTATCTTTTATCTTTCTTCCTTTATATTATTATATATACTTATAATCTTTATTTCTTAATTTATATTATTTTAATAACCCTAGGACTACCTAACGCTACCTTTAAAATTAATTACTATAAGCTATATTATTAAAATCTTATAGCTTTATCCTTTAACTTATATAAGCTATATAAGCTATATTAATTAAACTTAATTAATAATTATTTAAAATCTAATTAATATTTAAATATAATTTTAAGCTATATTTATATTTAAATAATATTAATAAATTTATTATTAATAAAAGCTATATTACTATAATTAAAATAAGCTAATTAAATAGCTTAATAGCTTATAGTTATTACTTAAAGTATTTAAAAATATATATATTAAAAAGCTTAATAATAGATTTATAGTTTACTTCTTAAAGCTAAAGCTACTTATTAAGGGTTAAAGGTATTATAAGGATAGTAGCTATTATATATATAAGAAAGAGAAAGAAAGTATATATATAGTAAAAGATAAAGATTAAAAAAAGACTATAAAAAGCCTATAAAGATTTTATATATATAATAATAATAATATTTAATAATTATTAAAAACTTTAATTTATTAAATATTATTTACTTTAATTAATTATTATTAAGTTTAAAAACTATTTAAATATATATAGTTTAATTATATATTATAAAGCTAAAGCTTTAGATTATATTTAAAGAAGACTAAGCTATTAGCTTTATACTAATAGTATTAGGATTTAGAAGTAAAAAAAAAAAAAATTAATATAATTATTTCTTATTATTTAACCTATTAATATATTTTACTTATTATAAAAAATAATATTTATAACTTATATAAATAAGAATCTTACTAATTATATTATAACCCTTTTACTATTTATATTATAACTTATAATTCTTTTTATTTAATAGCCTTAAAGATAGCTATTTAATATATTCTTAGTAGGATATAGTATAAAATTTACCTAACTACTATTAAATTAATTACTAGCCTTATAGAATACTAAGATTTAATTTAAATAGCTTCTTTTTAAATTAATAGATTCTTTTTACATTAATAGCTTCTTTTTAAATTAATAGCTTCTTTTTAAATTAATAGCTTCTTTTATTAATAGCTTTATTAAGGTTAATAGCTTCGTAAGGTTAGCAGCTTCATTAAGGTCTAGTTAAGAATTATACTAATTATACTATAGCTTTTTACTAATTATACTAGACCTTACTTTCCCCCTATTTAATAATAGCTAATATAGCTAATTGATATATTCTTAATATAATATAATATAAAATTTACTTAACTACTATCTAGCTAACTACTAGCCCTATAGAATAATAGATTAATAACTTTAATTTAATAGCCTCGTTAAGGTCTAGTTAATAGCTTCCTTTATTATTAATAGCTTCCTTTATTATTAATAGCTTCCTTTATTATTAATAGCTTCCTTTATTAATAGCTTCCTTTATTATTAATAGCTTCTTTCGTTATTAATAGCTTTATTAAAGTTAATAGCTTCTATTAGATTTAATAAAGTAATTAATTTCTAAAAAGATTTAAATTTAACCTTTTTAATAATATAAATAGCTTTATTTTTAAATTAAAATAATTAATTTAATATTAAATACTAAAAGAACTTTTAACTTATTTAATATATTATTTTTTTAATATATTTATACTATAGTTTTAATAAAGGTATATTTAATTATTATCTATAGGGTATTTATAAGGTTAGTATTAATTATTATAGTATAATTAATAAAAAGCTATAGTGTAATTAATATAACTCTTAGTTAATAGCTTCCTTTATTAAGGTCTAGTTAATAGCTTCTTTTATTAATAGCTTCCTTCGTTAATAACTTCTAGTAAGGTTAATAGCCTAGGTTAGATTTAATCAAGTAATTAGCTCTTTAAAAGCTTTAAATTTAACCTTTTTAGCTATATAAATAGGTTTATTTAATAAGTTAAATAATTAATTTAATATTAAATAATTAAGGAGTTTTTAAGTTATTTTATATATAATTTTTATAAAAGTATATTTAATTATTATTTATGAGTTATTTTAAAGCTTAGAATTATAAGCTATAGTTTAAATAGTAAAAGGTTATAGTATAATTAGTAAGACTCATAAATAATATATATACATATATATATTTTTTTACTTCTAAATCCTAATATTATTAATATAAAGCTAGAAGCTTAATTCTTTTTAAATCTAATCTAAAACTTTAGCTTTATAATATATAATTAAACTATATATATTTAAATAGCTTTTTATTTTAATAATAATTAATTAAATTAAATAAATATTATTATTATAATATATATAAAATTTATATAAGCCCCTTATAGTTTTCTTTTAATCTTTATCCTTTACTATATATATATATAGAGTCTTGCTAATAGTATTACTTTCTTTTACTATATATACTATAATCTACTTTTCTTTTTTATTTAATAATAATTAATTTAATTACTAAATGTATTTTTAATAAAATATAATATAAGTTTTATCTAATTACTATTAAATTAATTACTAGCCCTATAGAATAATAAGCTAGAAGCTTTATTAAGGTCAATAGCTTTATTAAAGTTAATAGCTTCCTTTATTAATAGCTTCCTTTATTATTAATAGCTTCGTTAAGGTTAATAGCTTCGTTAAGGTTAATAGCTTTATTAAAGTTAAAAGCTTTATTAAGGTCTAATTAATAGCTTCTTTCGTTAATAGCTTCTATTAAAGTTAATAGCTTAAATTAAACTTAATAAAGTAATTAACTGTTTAAAAGCTTTAAGTTTAACTTTTTTAATTATATAAATAGCTTTATTTTAAATTAAATTAATTAATCTAGGCTTAAATATTTAAAAAACTTTTGCTTTATTTTATAAGACTTACTATTAAGATAATATATTCTTACTACTTAAACTATAACTTATTTTTCCTAATGCTAAAATAACCTATAGATAGTAATTAAATATACCTTTATTATAATTATAATATAAATATATTAAAAATATAATATAAAAAGTAAGCTAAAAATTCTTTTAATATCTAATATTAGATTAGTTATTTTAATTTAAAATAAAGCTATTCGTATAGCTAAAAAAGTTAAATTTAAAGCTTTTAAGAAGTTAATTACTTTATTAGGTCTGACCTAGGCTATCGGAAGCTATTAACGGGACCTTAATGAAGCAGCTATTAACTAGACCTTAAAGAAGCTGCTGACCTTAACGAAGCTGCTAACCTTAACGAAGCTATTAATATAGGAAGCTATTAATCTTAAAAGAAGCTAATTCAATTAAATCTATTATTCTCTAGGGCTAATAGTTAGCTCGATAGTAGCTTAGTATATTTTATACTATATCCTATTAAGAATATATTAAATAATTATTCTTAAGGCTATTAAGTAAAGGGAGTTATAAATTATAGTCTAAATAGTAAAAAGATATTATTCTAATAGTAAGACTCTATTTTATATACTATTTTTTTAATATATTTATATTATAATTTTAATAAAAGTATATTTAGCTATTATCTATAGGTTATTTTTAAGCTAAAAATATAGCTTATAAGTATATATAGTAAAAGAAAGTAATACTATTAGTAAGACTCTATATATATATAAAATAGCTACTATCTTAATAAGACCCCTTACTATTAATAATATACCTAGCTTAATGCTTATTATCTATAAATAATATATTAGCTAAATTAACTTAATTAATTTTAATAAGTTTTATAGAAAGCTATAAGTTATTAAGCTATATAATTAACCTAGCCTAGCTATAGTAATATAAGCTTTATTAATACTTTAATTATTAATATTAATTAAGCTTAATTAATATAGCTTATATTTTATATATAGGCTAAAGGATATTATAATATAATCTTTAATATAAATATAAGGTAATACTTTCTAAAAGTAATATTAAATAGTCTTAAAAATTATTAAGATAATATAAATTAAAAGATAAAGATAATAAGTAAATATAATAATATAAAAAATAAAATATAAAAGATAGGAAATATAAAGCTTAAGGATATAATATATTTAATAGTAATATAATATTTAATAATTATTAAAATTACTATAAATATATACTATTAAATATATATAATAATAAATAATATATATATTTAATTATATATATTTATAGTAATTTTAATAATTATTAAATATTATTATTAAATATATTATATCTTTAAGCCTTATACTTCCCTTTATCTTTTTTCTTTTATATTATTATATTTATTTATTATCTTTATCTTTTAATTTATATTATTTAAATAGCTTTTAAATTTAATAATAATTAATTAAATTAATTACATTAAATAAAACTTAATAGATTAAAGTTTTTAATAATTATTAAGTATTATTATTATAGTATATATAAAATCTATATAAGCCCTTTATAGTTTTCTTCTAATCTTTATCCTTTACTATATATATATATAATATACATATATATAATAGCTACTATCCTAATGAGGGCCCTTACTTTTAATAATATGCTTAGCCTAGCGCTTATTATTTATAAGTAATATATTAGTTAGATTAACCTAGCTAATAAATATATTATTAATAAAGGCTATATTACTATAGTTAAACTAAATTAATTAAATAGCTTAATAGCTTATAGTTATTACTTAAAGTATTTAAAAATATATATATTAAAAAACTTAATAATAGATTTATAGTTTATTTCTTAAAGTAAAAATTACTTATTAAAAGTTAAAAGTATTATAGGGATAATAATTATTATATATATATAAAAAAAAGAAAGTATATATATATATATATATAGTTATATTTAGTCTAACTTATTATTATTTAAGTTTAAAAGCTATTTAGGTATATATAGTTCGATTATATTATAAGGCTAAAGCTTAAGATTATATTTAAAATCATTAAGCCTTCTAGCTTTACGCTGCGTGCGTCGGAAATTCCGGAAAATGAAAAAACAGTAATATATATATATATATAGTAAAAGATAAAGATTAAAAGAAAACTATAAGAAGCTTATATAAATTTTATATATATTATAATAATAATATTTAATAATTATTAAAAACTTTAATTTATTAAATTTTATTTAATTTAATTAATTATTATTAAGTTTAAAAGTTATATAAATATATATACTTTAATTATATATTATAAAGCTAAAGCTTTAAATTATATTTAAAGAAGACTAAGCTTCTAGCTTTCTATTAATAGTATTAAAAAGATTTAGAAGTAAAAAAAAAACAAAAACTATATAAATTAAAAAGCTCTTATAGTATAGCTTTTTATAGCTTTTTTTTAATCTTTAAGTGCTATATTCTAGCTTTAAATCAGCTAATACGGTATAATAGTCTGAAAGTCTATTGAACTCATAAGGCTTATATAATATATATAAATGCAATAGGGAAATATCGTTAATTAGGAAAGGAAAGATTAAGCCCGTAAATCCTATTAGCTAAGGAAGATAAGTATAATAGTAATAAAAATATTTATTCGCTAACTTTTATTTAATTAATTCTAATTAGTAAAATAAATATCTAGGTAGTTAGTAAAGCTAGCCTACCGAAATATACGATTCGATTATATAAATAGCAGAGTAACTATTTAATATTCTAGAGTTAACGATATCCTACCTATCCCGGGTAGGGTAAAGCTAAATATAAGTACTAATTAGTTAGGGGTAGTTATAATAGAAAGTTATACGTTAGAGTTTATATATAAATACTTTTATATTATATTAAAAAGAAAGCGCGATACTTTACCTCGAAAAAAGAGTTTTATATATTAGTACTTCGCGCTTCGCGCTTCGCGATTTTTTTTTAAAAAAAATATAAAAAAGAGAATTTTAGATTTATATACTCTAAATTCTAATATTACTTTAAATAATAGTATTCTATTTTATATAAAAAAACTTACTTTATTTTATTAGTAATTAGTAGGATTTATAAATAGAGTAAAAAAAAGGGTACTTTT
>PXOB01000054.1:0-329474 GCA_003012115.1 Trichothecium sympodiale | reverse complement strand
CCCCCCCCCCCCACCACCACCAATTCAAGCAGCCCCTCTCTAACTAACTACAACAAGCCCCTCAATCGCCGTCTTACATCTCAGTCGGCTCCTACAAAATCCCAAAAATTTCCTCTCATTCCCCTTCCTTCATCTTATCTATCCAGCCTATCCTCACCCAAAAACAAGATAAAATTATTCAAAATGGCCGCCACCAAGGAATTCCAACTTCTCTGCCTGGAGAACCCTCTCCTCGGTAAGTACATGCCATATTTTCAACAGTGTCTCTCTTCTGGGCTAACTTGTAACAGACATCCAGGCTTTCGGTGATGAAGCTCTTCTCGAGAAATACGGCCTCAAGGCCAATGACGCCATCCTGGCAGAGGAGAAGCACGTTCCTCTGTACGAGGACCTTCTGACAAACTACGACGCCAAGCTCATCGCCGGCGGCGCCGCCCAGAACACCGCCCGCGGTGCTCAGTACATCCTGCCCCCCAACAGCGTCGTCTACCTCGGCGGCGCCGGCGACGACAAGTACTCTGCCATCCTCCACGACGCCGTCAAGCAGGCCGGCCTCCGCGTCGAGTACCGCGTCGACCCCAGCAAGCCCACCGGCCGCTGCGGCGTCATCATCACGGGACACAACCGCAGTCTCTGCACCGACCTCGGTGCCGCCAACCACTACGACCTCGACCACCTGAAGAAGCCCGAGATCTGGAGCCTCGTCGAGAATGCCGAGTACTACTACGTCGGTGGCTTCCACTTCACTGGTCAGTCAAGCCTGCCTCCAATTTACTTGCTTTATTTCAGTTCTATAAACTAACACAGTCCGCGCATATAGTCTGCCCCCCTGCCATCATGGAGCTCGCCAAGCAGGCCGCCAGCAACAACAAGCCCTTCATCCTCTCCCTCTCCGCCCCCTTCATCCCCCAGTTCTTCAAGGACGTTGTCGACGCCAGCGCCCCCTACTGGGATTACATCATCGGCAACGAGACCGAGGCGGCCGCCTACGCCGAATCCCACTCCCTCCCCTCCAAGGAACCAAAGGACGTCGCCCGCCACCTCGCCGACCTGCCCAAGGAGAATGGCCAGCGGAAGCGCGTCGCCATTGTCACTCAGGGCACCGACCCCACCCTCGTTGCCATCCAGGGCGAGGAGGGTATCAAGGAGTTCCCCGTTCACGCCATCGAACCCAGCAAGATCAACGACACCAACGGTGCCGGTGATGCCTTTGCCGGTGGCTTCCTGGCCGGACTTGTTCAGGGCAAGCCCCTCGAGACTTGCATCGACATGGGCCAATGGCTGGCCAAGCTCAGCATCCAGGAACTTGGACCTTCGTAAGTTACCTCCAACTTGGGTTTTATTATTGGCATTCCTAATCTATACCTAACCCCCTTCCCTCTATCCTACGCTTGCTCCACGGATACAAGACGTCAAAGCACGAGCAACAAGGCAAAAAAAAGAATTACTAGCTAACCCCTTTTTTCAGCTACCCCCATCCCAAGCAGACTTATGCTGCTTAAATAATGGTAAAACCATTCCTCCATAATCAACTAAAAAGTGATGAATCTTGCATAAACCATTCCAGCCGAGGCACACCTACAAACAAAAGCACTATAAAAAGAGCTTTCGGCTGCGGCGTAAGGGAGGATGTATATAAGAAAGGGAGGGAACGAGGTAAAATGAGGTTTCAACAACATAACAGGCGTTTCTGTTGCATGTAAAGGGAGAGGAAGGGGCGTATACATTCTTATGTCCCCGGACCCCACGTATAGCGATCTTGCAAGCATCCTCCACGATGTCTCCCACTAGGATTTCAATTTAAGAAAGACCACCAAGACCACCTTGAAGTGGAACAAATTCCGTATACCGGACTATGAAAGCCAGAGCCTTCAGGAGCAGCCTTCCTCTTGCGGTGATTTCGACCGCCATAACGACTGAAATGCCAAGGATTCCAGAGCTTTGACCTGTGATTGCAGTGACATGACGTGAAGCTCAGCCAAAGTGGAAATTCCCCGCTGGCCAAAAAGCTGTACGGATCGCCTTGGTGCACTGCTAAAGCTTCGCATAGTCGACGGGCTTAGCCGAGACTGTTGAAGACAGCAAGGCAGTGCGAACCTGTTGGTCGAATAAGATCGCCAGATTATAACCGTGCATTCAAAAAGTCGAACACAACGGTACCTTACTTGTTCCCTTGCATAGCAGCCTGGAAAATCCTCGCATCGTAAGAAGAAGTACTCTGATCGGTGTATCGTAAAGCAGAAGAAGGGCCAGGAGACTGGCTGAAACCAGATCCATTCTGACCATGTCCGGTTCCGATAGCGCCATATCCAGGCTGGGCATAAGTATATCCGTTGGTCGGAGTGCCGCCGTAGATGTTGCTATAATGCGAGAAGATAGATGCGTTGGAGGCCATGGGTGAAGTGCCAGTCTGCCGCTGTCCCCAGCCGGAAGCCGTGCGGGCGTTGAGTTGATGCGGAGAGCCAGAAGAAGACGGCCTCGCCATGGGATTCAACAAGTTATTCAGGAGGTTTGTCCTGTGTGCATCTTCTGAGCTGGATGCGACGTGGTGCCCATGGTTAACTGCCAGGCTACCCACAGAGGAGGGCATGTTCCCTATATTCGATCGCAGAGGGCCTGCAAAGGGGTCCTCAGCCGGGTTTGTACCATTAAACGATCCTCTTAAAGGTCGCTCACCAGGAGTATAGCTGGGGAAGGCGGCCATGCGCGACTCCTCGGCATTCGGTCGAGGCGATGGCTTGAAGCTGTCCGGGTGCCAAGGACTGACAGCCATGCCGTTGGAGTTGTTACCAGCATCAGGCCCAGGGTTGTAGGACGCTAGAAGCTCACTTGCCAGGGCATTGGCCGTAGGCGAATGCATGCCATAAGAAGTCTCATCCTTGCTCTCCTGCTGAGGCTCGACGTAAGGCGATGAAGGGTCGTCGAGGAAGGGGGAAAGCATCGACAGCACAGTTCGCTCAGCAGCATCAACCGGGGGGTTAGGGGCTTTTGGCTGCTTAACCTGTCGTTCCGCGCCAGGTGCAGCATTAAATTGCTGTGCGGCCTGAGGTGATCTGGCTTGAGATGTTTGAGCTCGAGATGCTTCAGCTTGAGAGCGCAAGGCTGGAGCTGGTTGCTCAGCGCGTGGGGGAGACATCTTCTGCTCAGTCCTGGGTTGAGCAGCTGGGACTGGTGGAGCTGGTGGAACGGTCGCAGTGGTGCTGCCATTGACATATTCCGCGGTGGCGGATGGTGGGTTGTATTCGAAAAGCAATTGCCCATTGGAGATGCGGTAAGACAAGGGCACAGCACGGTCTTCTGCAAAGAAATAAGCACATCGAAGAGTATCCAAGATGCGAGCAAGCCCCTCCTGTGAGGCATCCATGCGCTCATGACCTTCTTCCATATGATGCTTCAGTTGGCCATCATCAGTGCAGTAGCCTCTGCAAGGCTCGGGCACTCGGTCGTTGGCGAGAGCACGCAAACCAAGAAACTCTAGGTCCTCGGGAAGAAGATAGGGGCTTGTCGCCAACCCCGCCGAGGTGAACTTGTCAGAGCAAAGAAGAGATAGAACTTTGGCAAACGTTTGGAACAGTTGGGGTACCACGTTTCCAAAGTTGGAAGAAGCTGCTGGAATATCGCTTCGGCAAGTTGATAACCAGATAGAGCAAGTTCGCAGTACGGGTAATAAGGACTGCAAGATGGGCGTGAATTCGGTCGTCTTCGAATCCTGCTGCTGCTGCTGCTGAGTCTTGTCCTCGCGATTATCCATGGATGCCGTTAGATCAGCAGCAAGAACCTCGCATATTTTTGTGATGAAGCGAAGGGTGAAGCAGAATGTGTACTGGCTCGACCTCAAGACAGGCTCGGCTTTCGTTTCTAAAGTCTCATATAAGCTCAAGCCCCAATTCGTCACTACGGACACACTCACCCTTATGTTTAGTAAAGGCAACATCGTACGCTGCCATGTTGGCCAAGGCCATTTTCATGAGCATGCCGGCGCAAGTTGTATCCTTGGCAGCTGTCTCTACGCGATGGAGAACCTCCTGCTCCAACTCTCGCTGCTGTCCAGAAAAATGATCGCCCTTGTACAGCAAAGCATGCAGCTTTACAAACCAGACGATCAGAGCGTCATGCGGCGTCGGGGTCATCGCCCTACCCTTCTGCTTGGAAGACCCCTGGATCGTCTTGAACTCGTTTTCAAGATTCGACTTGGCGTTCGGGTGAGGGTTCTTGACGGACAGTGCACGGTAGAAGTGGTATAGCACATCCAGGTGCTGCCCTTCCTCGAGGCTAACGATGCCCATCTGGTGCCAGGAGAAGCCAGCATCGGGAATGAGGTCGCGGGCGAGGCTATAGTAGGCGAGCGCATTCGCATAGCCCACCTTCTTATGGCTGGCCTGGACTCGGTAACGTGCCAGATCGCCGAGCCGGATCAAGGTTGAATGGCACGACTTGTGGACCTGCAAGCTCAGCTCCGCGGAGGGGTCAATAACGTCCTTCTCCGGGAGAAGCTCCATCCCGATACCCTGCGCCATACGCTTGAGCGCCGGAATGCTATAACGCGCCGCAAGCCGCTGGACAAATCCCTTGTAGAACTGCTGCGAAGTGCGAAGGAAGTTGTTGTAAATCTTCTCGACCTTGCGGCGCTCGACGGCGACCGAGTTGCCCTTGAGCCGACCCAGCTTCCGGCGGTACTCGACATTGAGGGAGACGTGCTGCTGCCACAGTATGTACTCGGTATTCTCAGCAATGGCGTACTCGAAGTCGATGAAGATTGTGGAAACACAGCCGAGGCGGAACCTAAGGCCACGGATGTCAGTACAAAGAGGCCCGGTCTGCGGAAGAGGCCCGCGAGGAGGCTGACTGACTTTTGCAAGAGGTCCTCAACATATTCAAATTGCGAAAGGTCGGTGCCGGATTCGCTGTTGGCCTTGATCTTGTCGAGCTGGCGATCGATGTGCTTCTGAAGCTTAAGCGTAACCCTATGACATGCTGCGTCAACATCCGGGAGTCGGTCCCCCAAGCAAAACACAGCTCGGATAGCAGCCCACTTACTGCCAGGCTTCGACGGCCTGTTTAATAGGCGAAGCCATTATGACTTGCGCGAACCCGCCCGTGGTAAGCGGGGAGCAGAAAAAAAGTTCGTCTGAAACAGTGACAGACGTCGCGCGCCGGGAAGAGGGAGAGAGAAGTCGGAGTCACTCTCAGCTAAAGCGGCCAGATCATAACTCATATCCTTTTGAAATCCAAGCGCGTAGTGTCGAGCAGTCCATAACTCGAGTTGTCGAAGAGGCGGCAAAGGCGAGAGTTGTCATTTATCGTCGCGAAGGCGGGTGAGATGAACATTTAAATGGTAGAGAGGAGGGGGGGAGGGGGGAGGGGGGAGGGAGGGAAGGAAGATGAGGACCTGATGGTTATGGTGGCGGGCGATCCGAAAGATTTATTTTAATCCGCAAAAAATAAGCCCAGGCCCAGCCGAATTGGGGGGACTTGTTGGTTAAATATCCGAATACCAAAGGCAAGTGTCCTAGACCTACCTAAATAAAAAAAGATAGGAATTCCAGTATATGCCACGACGAGCCCTTCATACGAAGCTGATTCGCATGTTCCAAAGCTGTGGGACAAAAAAGAATCGGGAAAAAGTGAAGGTGCGTGAATGTCTGATACTTGATACTAACGGATCTGGGGGGGGTTGGGAGGTAGGATTTGGCGGCGCCACCCCGAGAGCAGGCACCATTACCTGAAAGGACAGGGGGATTAACTCTATGGTCCAACCACTTTTTTATTCTATTCTATTTTATATTTTGTATTGTATTCAAGAAAAAAAATTCTATCTCTTCCTCTAAGCCATTCCAATGCATCATCATCTGGCTCATTGTGGCGTACAATGGACCCATGTGGCTTCGGCCCTTTCTAGGTAGTTCCTACTTCAGAAACAATGTCGTATAATCATGCACAGCGGAAGTAAAGCAGGACAGTGTTTATATCAAGTGATTATATCATGGCACGATGACAAAAACAAAGTACAGCATCTGGATTTTCCCCCTTGTATCCACGACCCATATCACCTCATACATTTTTTACTAAACACGACGAAACGCCCAGAAGTAGCAAGACAAAAGCAGTTGGCGCAATCTGTAGCCGAGCCTGACGTTATGCCTGTCGGGTAGTAACAGGGCATAATAATATCGTAATGTACTAGAAAGCGGGCAAGGGTCTCTCGCGCGAACGAGCGGAGATGGAGGGTTGGTTGGTTCATCAGTGGTGCTCTGATGTCGTACCCCGCCAAATAATAAGTGGTAGTTATTAATTGGACGGGACTCAACCTACGTCCTACCACCAAGCGAGTTACTTCTCATCAATAACTCCATCATAAGGCAGTCATTTCGCCTTAAAGTTGCAAGACGGCATAAAATCCAAGGCTTTACGGTTACGGCAAACTATTACTTAGCTTCACCTGAAAGCGGTCACGGCGGGTTCGGTCTTATAATCGGCAAAAGATATCAAATCTTTGATTAAAAAAAGAGTAATTAGCATTCCCCCACACAAACGCTCTCTCCCTCACACCGCACAAATGAAAGGATGAAGCGCTCACGAGAGCAAGAGGAAGATTTAGAAATCGACTATCCGTTTGGGAATACGCGCAGCTCCGTGGTTAGAGGCACCACCTTGGAAGAACCCGTCAACAAGATAACTGAACTAGATTGCGCGGTAGAGGACGACGAGGACGACTCGCCCATCATGAGGTGCCACCTACCGCCTCACAAGGACCCTCTGTCTTTCCACTCTTACGCCGATTACGAGACGCACTACAGCAAGGAGCATTCACACAGATGTCTCGACTGCCGCAAGAATTTCCCTTCGGAGCACTTGCTGGAGATACATATCGAGGAGTTCCATGACCCACTTGTCGTGGTGAAGAGGGACAAGGGGGAGCATACCGTAAGCTATTAAGTTCCCGTACCCAACTTATAGACTGCAACGCGAGATGCACTAACTTTTTTATAATAGTATTCATGCTTTGTCGAAGGATGTGAGCGCAAATGCATGACGCATCAGAAGCGCAGGATGCACATGATTGACAAGCACATGTATCCAAAGAACTTCTTCTTCGCAGTCACCAAGGAGGGCATCGATGGGAGACGCTCACTGCTAGTAGATTCAGGCCACCGTCGAAGATCTTCCACGCTGTCCTCGACCAAAGAGTCGAGGCGCCGAGCCAGTCTTGTCGACCAGGGCAAAGTGCAAGTCAAGGATGAGTCCTCGACAAAGCCGGAGTCGGAGGCCCCAGCTGCGAAGCCGGCACAGGAGAAGAGCCACGACGGCAGCGTCAAGGTCACGGATACGGACATGGCCGACCTGACTGGCGCCATGTCAGCTCTACAGTTCGTTCCCCAAAGCGTCCGGTTCGGTCGGGGAAGGGCAGGATTTGCAAAGGCAAAGAAATGAGAGGTCACGGGAGATGCGCGGTCTGACTTGTTATAATTAGCATGTCTTGGTACAATTAAGTGCTTCTGGTCAATGAAGGATTAGCTACCTCTTGGACCCCCAAAAAAGAACTTTAAATAATCCATCACCGCTTGAATCAAGGTGTATACTCCAAACGCCTGTCCCTCGCTCTTCGAAGATTGCAAGCATGTATAGAGGGTGCTTGTTTCCAACCTCTTGCTCGCTCAGTCACTTGAGGCGCATCCTCTGCACCCGCAGCTGACGCATTGTATGTCTTGGTCATCCTTCATCTGGGTCCGGGGAATTCGACAGATGCAGGTACTGTTGAAGTTGGTCTCCTTGGTTTGAATGCACCTCAAGCAGCAAAGCTACCATGAATTAGCGACTGCATCTTTTCACTCCGGCGCGTAAACTCGGAACTTACCTTTTCGTAGCCCTGCTTCTTCCACTTGGCGATCAGCATCGCGTCCGCGTAGCCGTTCTTCAGTAGCCAGTCGTATAGCTGCTTGCTGATGGCCTCCTTCTCATAGTACAGGTCGTACACGTATCGGCTCCTCTGATGAGAGATTTGGAAGACTTCCCACTGCGCCTGGTGCTTGGCGCCCTGCGGCGGCGGCTTGTTCTGCGCGTCCTTCATCTTGTTGGAGAAGATTAGGAGATCGTCCTCGATGTCGCTGAAGCCCTCCGGCGGGGGCTTGCGCTTCGATGCGTGTCGAATGGCAGGCATGATCGGCAATTTATTCAGTAAAGGGAAGTAAGAGATTGATGAAGAAGAGAAGTTTAGGGAAGATGGAAATGTTGAAAGTGCCGAAGATGCAACAAGGCTACAATAAGGACGGACCTAGAGGTCCCCAAAAAAGAAATGACTTCGATGTGTGGCGCAAAAGCCGACCGAGGGGCACTAAAGTGTGGCTAGAACTTACCAGCGATTGTGGCAGGCAGCCCACGTGACAGAACGGCGGCAGAGCGCCGTTTTAGCTACCCATCTTGAACTCCCCCAAACGTCAGGGTGCCGCTCGAGGGTTGAAGGGAAATCGTCGAGCTTCGAAAAGCCATTGAAACGCCCGCCATGGCTATTACCCCGACACAGTTTGCCAAGAAGACCTTGCAATGTGAGCGCACAAACTCCAGCTTGCCGAGATGGGCCCTGCTAACCTCGTGGGAAACAACAGCCGCCAGCTGGTCGGATTGCAAGCGTCGAGTCCTTTCCTCCTACCGCGAATGGGTCAGAGCCGTACGTTTCCGTCGAAAAACTCCTTAACCTGAACGATCTGCCTATATATGGCTACGAAGCAAGATGGTGGAGGAAAGGCTGGCTGACAAGGCAAAACCTTAGGCCCCCGAGATGCAGACCATGTACAACCTTCCCATGCCCGTATCGACGATCCGCACGCGGATAAGGCAAGAGTTTGAGCGCCATCGCTACGTAGCCAAGCTTCAGGTCGCCGACGTCCTCCTCTTCAAGTCCCACGCCGAGTACCAGGAGATGATGAACTTCTGGAAGCAGACGACGCACGTCATGTCTTACTTCAAGGAGGAAAACTTCCGCGGGGACAAGAGGCTGCCGTCGAACTTCATGGAAGGGTTCCTTCAGGTGAGTAACAAATACATGGTCGCCTCTGGATGTCGATGGTACAGTTTTGCTGACGGCTTGGTCTAGGGACGCAACTAGAGAGCGTCGTTGGGGCGAGATGAGTGCTTTTGTACATATATCCATTAGAAAAACCCCCCCATGGAACGGGACCGCTCTCTCTTTTTTAACGCCATGAAATTTCATTTATCTCCTGTGTACCCTATGCGCGAAGCAATCTATTGAAGTGAATATATTTTTTACCATCGTCGTTGGGGAGCTCATCGATCGATGCCTCGCTCTGCGTTGTACGCTTGCCTCTTGATCCAGAACTCATCCGCGACAACATCGCAGACGCTTTGAATATCCACTAAACCCTTTTTCAGCGCATCAACTGCCAGACCATCTGTATAGCGTTAGCAACGTGGATAGTAGATGAATGTTGCGACATACCATATGTCTGTATCCTGATGTTCATCTTGGGTTCTGAGGGATGGGGGATGGAATAAGCGCAGAATTCAACATCAGGGCTGGATTACACTTTAGCTAAAGAACAAAAAAAAATTATAGCTGATGCGAAGAACAAAAAAAACTTACTTCTTCATGATGATGTATCTGAGTGCATTGCCCAAGGTGTGGCCCTCATCTATGAACTCAAATGATGCAGCCGTATCCGTCGACCCAGGCAGCTGAAGCATGTTCACGTTAATAAAACGAGCTTTGAAATATTTCAGCCAACGGCGAGAGACTCACGATTCGTACTCGCTGAGGCTCGTTTTCCTCTTCTTCGTCTTCAACTTCAGGCTCCTCAGCCTCAGGCTGTGCTGACGTAGGGACGTCTTCCATAGGGGCATCCTCTGGCTCCTGCTCCTTCCTTGTGCGTCCCGGCATGTTGAAATGTGGGTTTTTGATTCAAGCGTAGATGATGTACTGGGCTTTTGTCGTCACCGGTAGCAAGACGTTGAAATGATTCGCTGTGATTTTTTTGTGCAAGCAAATTCATGAGCTTCAATCGGCATTGAGAATCTAGAAATTTTGAGAGCCAAGATGGCGGGGCTAAATTGACTGCTGCGTCCTAAAACAGCAATGGTTGCCCCGCTCAACTACATGTGGAAAATTTATGCTCTTCTTACCCTTGATCCTCTCCGCCATATATGTATGTACATACCTATATGTATCAACAATATCAAAAGAAAAATTATAGCTTAATTACTTGAATAATGCATAGTGCGGTATTTTATACAAAGTCAAAATACTATGCAAGGGGTAGATCCAAGAAAATCGGTGTCATTGACGGTACGGAGTATAGTTTTCTTTTGGGTGGTGGTGGTTACACGTATCATTGCTTCTTTATCATTTCAATGGCGGCGAACCATACGCCTTGCCTTTTTCGAACTCTTCACGTCGGAAAGTCGGTCACTTCACCTCATCTCTGAAACTTTATCAAGGACCCTGCATAACAAGATTCAATTCATGGTGCGCCATAAAGTACAAGTACTCCCGGACGTAGGACATAATACATGAGACGCCCGAGGCCACAAAATTCCTCATGGGCACACTGCGGACCAGCCCTAGCATTTGTGACTGCCTGTGAAAAAAGAGGACCATGAGAATCATGGGAGGGCGCTGGTATTTGCGACAAAGTCATGCAAGATCGCCAGGGGTGGCGGCCTATATCGAAGCGAATCCTACCTTCTATTACAGACGAGGGGGAGGTTAGGTGACACATTATAAGTCATGAATGTTACAATACATGTACATACACACACACAATACGATACGATGTGGTGCGCAGTTCATGCGACAACAATGCCGGGAGCCTTTTCCACATTAATATGCGGCCTTTAGGCGATTTCCTTTCCGAGAAGACCAGAGGGCAAATGGGGGGTAATCTCGTAGGCCTGCGATAAGCAGCTGCAAATTTTATGATGCAAATCATTTTGCGGTATACCGTATACCGTTCAACGTTGCACCACATCAATTGGAATTGTGGGCGTCGTCGATGATTTTCAGTCCTCATCAAGACCGCCTTTGAGCTTCCAAGGCGGCCTTATTACTGCCTGATTGACACCGATCGAATTAGCGTTGACGAATTTGGCTGCACAGCAAAGGCGTGTGTGGTAGACAGTGGCACCCCACCCCCTGCAAGACCTGAGACGACGTCTCAGGTGAGGACACCAGTTCACAGATGTGTTTTTTTACCAGAGCCGTTGATGGATAATGTTTTTCTCTTCCTCTCTCTTAGGTACTCCGTACGGAGTATATGTAGCACAGTAATGTATGCAGCCTAACGCAAAAGTCAACATTCGTGACCATGTCGAAACTCTTTCTACCAGAATATTGTCGCACGGCAGTCGAGATAGCCAGATTGTAGGACCGTTGTGAACGTCATGTATGCATTGGAGGGAGGGGAAGAAATCTTCCACGGCGGCAGAACAGTTCGCCGACCTGATGGTACTCCGTAGTTTGTGCAATCAGGTGCTAGCGACATTCGGACCTGGCAGCACGAAAATTGACTGGCTGCCGCTGCCCGTGGCTGCAGCTCTCGCTACAAGTGCTGCAGCAATAGCCAGAATCAACGCAATCGAGAACGGCACGGTGTGGGTGGTGACTTTCCCAGAGTGGTATCCGTTGGGCCAACGTGCATATCAACCAGGGTATGGAAGAAAGGGCCTAGGCGACAAAGTTCGGAGTATGGTTTTTGAACATGTCTTTGTTCTTTCCTTTGGTCACACCGGTTTGCGATGCGGCGCAAGACGACGGACGGTCCAACACCACCGCAATGCTGTGATTCGATGGTAAACGGTGCTGGCGGTGAATCTCGTATCTTCAGCTGCCGTGTGCCCTCGGCAGAGCCTCAGAAACGACTGGCTGAACTGAACCTATCGGTGTTTGCTGTCCATTCTCCCGAACCCCTTTGTTGATCGAGAATGTTGATCTTTAAATGGTGCAAAAGGGCTACGTGATATTCAAAAGGGGACGGGGCCAGTTCTGTCGCTAGTCGGCATCTAGTTTCTCTCGAAACGTTCGCCGTGCTCCATCAAACCGATCTACGGAGTACACGTACCTCTCTGCTGTAAGTAGCCGCAGTTTGGGTTTTGCAAGAAGCTCAAGCCAAGTGATACGGAAAAGCCTTCAAATTTTTTTTTTCAATTAAATGAGCGGTCAATCCGTATTGATGAGCATACTTCCGGTACGAGGGCGCACTGGTGATGTACATATAGCCCAGGATCGTCAAATTGCGATGGCGTACGGAGCGTAGTAAGCCAGACAGATGACTCTGGGCGATATCAAAGAAGGGCGGCCTAGATATTGCCATGACAGACAGACAGGTTCGGTGCGCCACTACTGCGGGAGACCTGGGCTATAGCTGACGGGATATGGAGTACAGTTACTCCCTCCGAGGCCATCGCTTGCAGTGCCTAGGATCTGGTCAATATCTTCGGAGCTAAGTATGGGATGATAACGTGTTACCCTGGTATGACATCGATGTACGAGATGTTGCAAAGCTCGATACAGTGACTGTGAGTGGGTGCGAGAGTACTGTATCGGCCAGGGTTAAGGTGCCCGTCATACCTTGTGACTGGGGACACGCCCCCTCCTGGCGTCGGGATGCCCCTGACCCGTTGATGGGCAGCTCTCGGGGCTTTTGATTCGTGGAATGGTTCAAGGCTGAGAAGCACCATCGCTTCAGATTTGGTGCCCGAGAGAAACCCAGGGCTGGTCCCCGTACTTTCTACCCCTTTCATAACCTTTTGTCCCGCCCCCACTGCGTAAGTGCATCGAAGCTGCGACAGTCAGTGAGTGAGATGCAACCAGGGGTGAGAGGGCAGCCCATAATACCTACCCCAGGATGCGTCTGAGGTGTATGAGAAGAGGATAATACCACAGGACTGCATTCTCTTTTGTGCCTTGTGTGTCTGCCTGTGCATAAAACAAAACCCAGCCATTGCCCGCCTCTTCCGGCTACCCCTCCTTTGGGTTTCTTGACCTCGAGTCGCTTCCTTCCTGCCATCTTTTCTTAAACTACCTACTCCGTCCGTACCTACCTAATCTAACCAAGGACTCATTCATACCTACTTGTATATGTACTTTCCTCAACTCACCACTTGAGGACACGCAGTCGTTGGGAAAAAGAAGCACCACCTGCCTCGAGACAGTCTTGCAAAAGGGTTGCAGCTACCTAAACTCAGCAGCATCAGCATATTCTCTCGCTTATTCATACTCGTCTTCGCTTCACTACCGATAAACTCGCGAACCAACCACCACCTCGGATTAACGAAACTCAATCGAAGCAAATAACATATTCACTTTTGGATTGATTCCTTTTCCCTTTTTACCAAGCGCATTCGATATATTGCCGCATCCATCGTTTCAGCGATCAACACCAATAATCATATCGCATTCCGACTGTGAAGAGACAAGCATTCGGATTTCGGATTTGCTGTCTTTGTTACCTGCGACATTGGCTTCATTTTTTGTCAAGGCACCTAAAATCGATCGACATCCTCGGGACCATTTGTGCCGACTAGCTGAGAAAAGGTTGCTTCGATGAGAAATTGGCAATAAAATCTTGTGGTTCGAAACAAATTTCACTACAATAACCGAACTCGCTTGGCCATATTTATTCAATTTCGAAAACCAAAAACCAAATGGTCTGATCTATGCAGCTCGTTCTCATCATATTCTTCACTCTTGACATCTGAATTTGTCAACTTAGACGCCGGAGAATCGCTTGAGCGCTCGGACCGACCACGCGACGCAACGCCAAGCCAGCCGCTCCAAGAACCCTGCCACCTGAAACGTTGTGCAGCGTAGAGGCAAAAAAATCCGACTAACCCCAACCACGTTGCTGGCTACTTGGGAAATACTCTTCTTTCACTATGAGTGCTACACTTGCCATGGCACCGTCCCCAGCTCCCCACGACCGCCCTTCCTTTTCCTCAGCAATGGCTTCTTCAGCAGCGACGACGACATCAGCTGGGTCAAAAACAACGGCCCCTCTTCCTCCACCTCCAGCCCCCACCGCTGCCTCCTCTTCACCTTCGGCGCAAAGAACTGGCGCCGCGCCTCCAGGCGCCAACGGCAATGGCACCTCGTCCGCGCGATCGGACAGTTCAAGCCCAAGAAACGCCGGACATGGACTCAGATCCTCGCCGGCAAGCGCGTAAGCTGGCCTACTGATTAAATCTACAAATATCTTTATGCGACTCTGGCTAACACATGTCGCGCAGTATCAATGCTCCTCCGAAGATCGTCGTCAAGAAGGAACCCGGTTCCCCCAGTCTAACGAACACGCGCCCCCGGCCGAGAAGGCTTGACCTTTCCAAGAACACCAACTCCAGCTCCAACTCGCCTGGCGCTCAGCGACCGTTGACTGCGCGTGATGGCATGGGCATCCAGGAGATGGGAATCGCCTGCTTGTCCCCTGGCTTTGTTACTGACAACCCCCAGATGAAGGGTCAAATTCAGCGCAGCATGTCTGTAAGGGAGCAACAGCGACATATCATCGAGTCTAGATTACATCAGCAGTCTGCTAAAGGTGATGGCCCTATGGACAAGGAGCCAGGGTCTGCCTTTGCTGCCAAAACTCCTGGCATGTCGCGTAGGAACCGGGCGCCTCCGGGTCTCTCCATTGTTGCCCCATCACACGAGCAGTTTGCCCACGAGCGAGTTATCCAGTCCGCGCCTTTGGGGCACAGCTTCACTGGCCGTCAGCAAGCAGCACCCATGAGCCGTCATTTCGCTGGGTCCAACCTCTCAAGCACCTCTCACATCCACCACGTGCCTGCGGCCCAAACCAGCAATCGCCTACCTCCTATCAGTGACGTTTTTGGCCAGGGCCTTTCCGCACATCCCGAAAACGCAGCGCACTCGGCATGGCCAAGTCACGAGGGCGCGAAGCAACCCGCATCTCCTGCCTATCCTCCTCCGCCTCCTGGCCCTTTGTCAGCACGTCCTAGGGAGTACAAGTCTGCCGAAGAAGCCCAGCATGAGCTGTCCGGTGGCCGCCCCGAGCTTTTGCCCAAGATTGTCCACTACGGTGGTCACCAACCCCCCACTCCTCCCTCTCCTGCTCCTGGCAGCCGTCACGCAGAGAATAGTCGAAGTGCCAGCAAGCGCCGTACACGTGCCGAGTACGAGGAGGGTGCGAGCCCCCCCCTGGGCTACGGCCCTCCTCCCAGGCGAGGACCCTTTGGCGCCGGCCGTGATAGCCCAGAGGCACAGAAGGCCAAGAGGGATGAGTTCCTTCGGCTCTGTGAGCGGGCTTGGGACCTATTCCATTCCTAGATCCCTGAATTCACCAATTGTTGTCTAATTCTTGCCATGCGAGCCTTTGTGCAAAGCCCGTTTGGCGCTGTATATGCAGCATTTTACAGCCTTTTAGCATTCTGCTTTCACTCCTTCATTGCTTTTCCGACTGCTCCCCCCAGAAAGGGGTATAGAACGGGGAGCGTTTTTCTTTTTCTTTCTTTTTTCTAGGGCATTGGAAGGTCACGGTGCGGAATAGGGGGGATTATAATACCACGGGAATGTTCTTTTTGTACCATGGGCGCCGCTAGGTTGACATTGCTATCCACGCACAATCTGTTTCTTTGTCACTTATGGGAGGGGACTGGGCTTTGGGGAGTAATATTTCTCGGGCCTGCTGCTTTGCGCTTTCTGCATTTCATCGCTTTGTATGAATCTTCCATCCAGACGACCATGGTCGTTTTGTGCATGGGTCACGGAAGAGAAGGGGAGGAGTGAGGAGATTTCATGATACGATACCACGGGATAATCGGGGGCTTTGCCCATGGCGTGGGGACGACGTATCAAGAGAAGGGCGAGAGAGAATAAAGAGGTGGGCATGTGTCTCTTTGATCAGACATGCTCGTCTAGACGAGACAATGTAAATCTCATGCTGATGCTTTTCATGTACGCATCGAATCTGACACTTGATGGCCCGAATAGCTACATGCGGTCCTTGGAAACTGCCCTTTACATGTAATCTACTTGTAATAATACTACTACACTAATAACTTGGATGCGAAGGACAATCACGTGAATACAGCCTCATTCTTGGCTTACAAAGGTGTCGTAGTCTCGTAAACTCCCTGTTTAATTAAAAGGAGAGTGGGAGCGTGAGTTATAGTGCTATGTACAGAGGTTCTGTTATTGTTGTGGATGGGTTACAGTGAGTGTGACTGCGTGGGAAGCTGTATGGGAGCCGCTGATTATATCCTCTCCTGGCTTCAGAGTATAGAAAAATGTAATGATAAAAAACGCCGTCGTAACCATGCATAATGATGATGATGATGCCATTTGTCCCTGGACACTTAAACACCATACGCTTTAAGCAATGAAGAGAAAGGAAAGAAAGAAAGCAAGGAGGGAAAAAGAGAAAAAAAGGTAATGTAGATTTCATCGCAATCGTCACGCATGAAAGATACATGAAGATGTAGAAAAAGCCCTCAGGAAAGGATGTTTAGAGAAGGCAAGAAGAAGAAGAAAATAAAGAAAAAAGCAAGAATAAAAACAGAAAACAGCCGCCCCATGATTGCGCTTGTTGTGGCTCTTGTATAAAAGTGTCCCGTTGCTCCGCACACCGCCCCATCCGTGGGGGAGAAAAAGCGCCGCCCATACCCAAGATAAGAACAGAACAAGAAAAAGACAGAAATTTTGGACAAGAAAAAAGTTTCCGGAGACATGGATGCTCGGTCTGTTGCGTTCGCTTTGGTCTAATGTCGCTGTGGTGTGTAGCTATGTTGTAAAGACAATGACGGGGAAGGGGTCCAACCCTGAAAGAAGGAATTGAGTCCCCAAGTCAAGGTTTGCCAAGCCGGCCGAGATTAATGATTTGCTTAAAGACCTTCCTCGCCTGCCTTACAGAGGCTAATCTCGCGAACCCACTCAGACTTGAGGACTTGAGCAGCTGTCAATCGTCTTGTCGGGTGAGGGTCCAAGACGGAGTAGATGACGTTACGGCAACGGGCCTGTAGATTTAGTTAGCTTAGCACTCAACGTAGATGGTAGAAGGGTAGGAAGAAAGGAAAACATACTCTAGATAATGACTCGATAGGGGGGTATCCTTCCTCATCCCTACGACCTTCGAGGTAGCGGGCGTAAAACTCATCCTCGTCCTTCTTAGCGACGCGCCAGAGATGTCGACCGGTACGCATAGCCATGTAAATAACACCGCACGCCCACACATCGACAGCCCTGGCGTCGAATTCCTTGTCTGTGTACTCCTCGGGCGCGATGTAGGGGGCGGACCCACAGAGTCCCGAGACCATGTGGGCATCGACCTCCCATGCCATGCGGAAGCACTCGCCATTTCCGAAATCGGTAATCTTGAGGCCGCCATGGGTTGTGAGGAGCAAGTTCTCGGGTTTGAGGTCACGGTGGGCGACACCCATCTCGTGAAGGTACTGCACACCTCGCATCATCTGCTTGAAGAAGCAATCCGCCTCCATGACCTCGAGCTTGCCGCTTGAGAGTACCAGAGTGTACAGGTCGCCACCTGCACAAAACTCCATGACCTCACAATAGTCGCCCTTGGAGTCCTTTACCAGATCCAGAGTATGGATGATGTTTGGGTGACGGAGGGAGGAAGATATGCAAAACTCTGCCGTAAGACGCTTGCTGTACTTCTTCTCCGTCTCCTCGGGTCGTCGACGGAATTCCTTGACAGCGAAAAGCTTTTCGCCACTACTTCCAAGCTTCTTGTGGGATATCCGGACGATGCCAAAGGCACCTCGGCCGACGACCTCGTGGCACTTTCCATACTTTTCGACCAACGTCGATGATGCATTCGGACCGCCCTTTCGGTCCTTGGCCTCGTCTTTCTCTTGGCGAATGGCATCGACCCAGTTCGATACGAGAGAGAGGTCGCTGTCGGGAGGAGGGTCTTGCTTCTTGCCCAACATGGCGCGCCACATATCAGAGAGCTTTTCTTGTCTACGGCTCGACCTGAGATGATGCTCGTGGCCACCCGGTACGGCAGAGTTGACCATGAATCGCTGAGTGCATTCTTTCTTGGTGGGGGTCGAAGTCGTACCCGAGAGGGACTCTTTACGCGACATGGGCGTCGAGGTGCCGGTGCTCTGAGACGATCCTCTAGGCCGCCCAGTGACCTGCTCGGTGCCGTTGGTAGCTGGCTTGTTGACGTCTTTGCTCGAGAACATGCGGGTCAGACGATCCTTGACCGAGGCCTTCTCGGCCGCCTGAGGCTTCAGCGAGGCATCGCCACTGGGGGTGTTGGCGTTGGTGCTGACGGGCGTCACGCTGTTGAGAGGAGTCTGAGCGGGAGACTTCTGGGAGCCATTTTGCGATTTGAGAGATGGAGGTTTGGAACTCGATGCGGATGGCGCTTTCGGATAATCACTCGCGGTGGATGTCGACATGGTTCGAGAAGGAGTGGTTGTGTGACCTGGCAAATAGTCGAAGGCAAGAGGCCGACGAACGGGGTTTGCTTGCTAAGGACTGTGTAGAAAAGTCAAAGCAGAAGTGAGGTGAGGACCCAAGATTGAGAACCAGAAGGGTTTCCTTTGTACGGAAATGTGAGCACTTGGTGTAAGTGCGCCGTGCAAACGCCCGAACGGGAGTGGCACGACGTCGAAGTGCTTCTTTTTTAAACTGAGAAATATTGTATTATTGGAGGGGTTCGAGGATGGTGGTTGAAAGATGTCGAAAACGAATGTCGGCGGACGGACGGGCGGGCGGGCGCGGACACACACCTCGCAGCGTGCGTGCAGAGCGCAGTGCGCAAAAGGGTGGCGGGATCGAAGGGAAAAAAAGGGCTGACCAAACCTTTACGCCTTTTGCAGGGGGTGGGAGGGTCGAGCTTAGAGGTAGGGGAAAGCCAAGGGGTGGGTGGTGGAGGGGGGGGCTATTGTCGGCTCGAGCGGTGGGCAAAACAAACACACCCTCCTCCCAGTGCCTGAGTCGCCTACGCTTGTTGCGCTGTTGCGGTTGCGGTTGCTGCTGCTTGGCTGGGCGGCGGTCGCTGCAGTACTTAAGTAGGTAGGTAGTAGTAGTAGTGGGCACGGATTTTTTTGCAGAAAGCGGAATTGATGTCTCTCAAATCGCAAAGTTTCTGTCGCAAAGAAAATTGGCAGCTTTTTTGGTGAAAAAGTTGAAAGATACAAAAGGGTGAGCGAGGCGAGAAAAAGACGAGTTTTTTTTTTTTTTAGAAAAAGGAGCAAAACCGTGAGGGAATTGGGAGCCAGACGGGAAAATCTGGGCTGGGAAAATGATTATAAAGACGAGGCCAGGTAGGGTAAGGTTAAGCTACCTTGGAACGTCCCTTTTTGCAGGTGGGCGGTGGCTCATTCAGAAATCAGAAAAGGCCGTAATGAGTTATGGAGTACTTTGTTACCAGCACGTAACTTGGGAGAGAGAGGGTCCTTTGAAATCCTGAACCTAGTAGCTCTGAGGTAAGGGGAATTGGAAAAAAATTGGGAAAACGGTACTGGCTGGAACGGGGGACTTGGGAAGCGAACCAAGCGGTGCGTACGTACGTACATAACATAACTAGGTAAATGGATGGAGTGTGTGTGTGTGGTACAGCGCTGGCTGGTGCTTGCACCAAGTGTGAGCGGGCTTTGAGACTTGAGAGAGACTGGGACTGGGACTGGGAATCACTGTGCCGGATGGAGCATCATCCATCTCTTCTTCCTTTTTTTACCCCATCAGCAGGCAGGCCGGGACCCGGAAAGAATAGCGTGCGCGCTGCCAGTGCCGCTAATGGCGTTTACTTGCGCGCCGTAATTCTTTCCAATACTTTTACTCCGTACTACTGTAGCCTTGCCTGCCGGTCGCCGGTGTCCAGAAGCAGAAATAGTTACAGGACTGCAGCAGCAGCGAAAGGGGTGTGGGGGGGCCACTATCAGTAGGAAAAGAAATCCCCCCTCATCCACCTCTCAGGGAAGAAAAAAACAAAGAGAAAAAAAAGGTGACCGCGCGCACAGCAGAGCACAAGGCGGAGTAGGTAAGCAGTCACAAGCAAGCAACCAAATGCACGCGGTTAAGCGGGAGGCAGCCCAGCTACCCAGTTAGGTTGCGGCTTTCAAGGGGCGTGGTCAGGACTTATGGATAGGAAGGACGAGAGTCCCAGATGCGATGCTTCGGATAGCAATCAATCAATCGAGAACTACAGACGCAGTGATCGATCGATGTTGTATATAATGATTACAACGCAAAAATCGAACCCATTTTTTTTTTTTTTTTTTTTTTTAAAAAAAAAAGTTCATGTTAAAAAAGTTCATGTTACTATACGCGCGCACGTACCTTGGAATCGTTAGTTGTCGGTTCGGCACACTTCCTACATCCAATGCGAGTCAGAGGTCATAGCTGTAGCCGATCGCCTCTTCTGGACAAGCCTTACGGAACACGGACCACCAAGTCATGCCCTACTTTCTGTACAGAAAAAGTTACCGAGTACAATGGGGTGGACGAACATACGCGATATGCGATGTAGCCCTGCCATTACTACTAGTACTAGTACTGGATGATACTATCGATTGGTATCTGCATTGCATTCTTTGTCGTGTGCCCTATGCCCTATGGTCGGTCTTTGAAGCAGCGAAAGGTAGAGCCCATTACCGCTAGGCCCTAGTCACTGCCGGTTAGTAATAGTAATGGTAGTCTGCCTGCCTCGCATTTCGAGACGCAGTTTGGGCCAGCTACGTACGTATGACCTCGGTCCATTGCCCTCTCCTACTCTAGGCCAGCCGCCGATCAGGGTCTAATACTATGCACACCATGAGATATGGTCAACGACGCCGTTTAACTAACAACCAAATAACATGAGGGAAATTAGAGAAACATCACACAACACGAGACATTCATTGCTACCTAGTTAGTAGAAAAGTTATACAGAGTGCAGAGTTAAAAGAGGCGAGGCTGAGCCACCAAATTCCCAACTCAGATCTAGCCCTTCAAGACAGATCTCCCCCCGTTGCGAACACACCCGCACAACCCGCTAAAGAATCCATGGGGGGATGTGGGGGATCGAAAGCAACAACATGGGCCATGACGCATTTTCTTGTGGTATGTACCCCCAGCCTTGCAATTCCGGACGGGACAGTTCATGTCATGCCGTGACATGCCATGATGGTTCAAAAGGAGAAGAGGGGAAGAAAGCCTCGTCAATACCACCTACTTATTAGGCGTTTCGACGTTTGATGGGCCCATGCGCCTTCGCGCCTGAGAGTTGTCAGATCATTGTGAGTAATGAGAGCGAAGCCAATCGTGGCAAGTGCGTGCCTCGTTTATGTGAATCATAATAACGTGAAATATTGGAAAGTGACCAACCAATATTGGACTTTCCTCGCTTACACCTTTTCTTTTACATTCTATTGCACTTTACCCAAGGGAAAGTGATGGCAAAACGCGGGGGTGTCCAGATCCATCCAAGGCAAAATAGCCTGGCCACCAAGGCAGGGCCCTCAACATATCACACGCAGTAATTCCCGTACTCCGTACATACGCAGAACGCCTAACTATGGATCGCCATGGGTCTCTTGCCATCAGCCAACGCATCGTAGGCGTCATTTGCCCTTGCTCTTTTCCATCACCGACCACCCGAGATATTTTCGATAAAACGAGGCTATTCCAGTCGGCTTGCCAACCCAATAGAGTTCATGACAATTATTCTCCATCGAGCGCGGCGTTCCGCCGGAAAAGGTCTGGTCAGGAAAATCACACACAGCTAGGTAAGGGTTATCAGCGGCCCTCTCTCTTACTGACAAATTATACGTCACACGCTGGTGGCGACGTCATGAGATCCCCAGTCTTTTGTAGTGGATGTTGCTATCTACATATTTCCCGTCATCATTTTTCCCTTGGCTAGATCTGTCTATTATTACCGATACTCGTCAGATGGAGCTAGGATTTCGAACTTCAAATGCCATCAGCCACAAATAAGACATGAACGTTTTTGCATGTGTCTATAGGTTGTCTCCGTCCTACGGGTCTCGATTCACACGATTGGGTTTCAAAGAAGCTACAGGACAGACACGGCCACCCGGCACCACGAAATCACGCCTTGGTTAGCCGATGCATGCCGTGTCTCGCGTTCACCCATCTTCTAGTGGCAGCCTTGAGACAAAAAAGCATCGTATCTGTCCGAGAGAGGCTTTTGTCTGAAAGCTGACGAAGCGCTGGGCAATGATTCTTGGCGCGCTGAGCTACTAGCTCCGCTCACTTTGACTCTTTTATTGATCACGGTGTGCGGAGTACATGCACGGCGCATAGAGTTAGCGACCCCCCTCGCCAAGGCTCTGGAGGACCTCTCCGTTTATGCATGTAGGTGATGCTGCAGGCTCGCTTACGCTATCACCTGAACCAATCATGGATGCCATGGCGATCCTGTGTTGGAGGCCAGACTTTGAATCCCGAACTTGCCCCCCCGACAACTTGGACATGAACACAAATATGCTTATAACTTGTAGCAACGCTATATTGCATCTGCCCCTGCCTTGTGAGCCTGAAAATCAACCCAACATACATATATGTGACAATTGGTCGTTCTACTTGTAGATTTCCTTTCAAATGGTTCACCGTCAGTTCTCCACCCAATAAAACTTACATATCCAAGGTGCTAAATTCTTTAGGTAGACTTGAAGCCATTTTCTTTCTCCACGTGGACGAAGCTGCATCCAACCGGGAATGTTGACCATGCTACCCGCCAAAAGGTTCACTGTATGAAGTTTGCCAATTAGCACAAGACTTGTTTTCTTACTAGCACTGATACGTGTTCACATGCGCGATCAAGTTCATTCTAGGCGCTGTATCCGCTAATTATAAACCTGCGAATACCTTCCCAAGACCAGGGGCTAGAAAGCAATATTCCACGACGACAGCTTTTGACTAAAGGATATGTCAGTTTTTCGTAAATGTTTTGTAAATATTCACACGTCTGTGGGCTACCAAAAGGTACCTCTTAGTCAAAATGATACGCTATTATCAAATAACGCAAAGTCGGTGAGACGTGCCTGCCGAAGCAACAAGAAATTTGCATTGGCCTTTATTAAGCAGTCATGTAAAGCTAGCAAGCAGGCCGTTGCGTGCAAAAGTATTGGTTGGGCTCAAGAGGTTAAAAAAAAAATCAAATTCCGCCGTGTTTTTGAGTATACTTTTGACATGCCAATTCGTTCCCCGTACCTGAACTTTGCTTGTATGATTCGTTCCCTTGACTTTGTACCTGAACTTTGGCTGTATGTGATGCCTGCAGACTTTTGACTTCCCCTTTCTGCTGCCGTACATTGTTTGTCGGATCTAGGCCGCTGTCGAGGGACTTGGAGCGGTGACATGGTATGGTCAGCACAAACTTTTCATGCTGTTGTGCCAGCGTACCTCCGGCAAACGGCATGAGATGCTTGGTTACGATGCGTTTGGGAGAAGTGATGCTCCCCTCCATTATAATGAGATGGAGTGAAGAAGGGTGGTGGTGGTGACCATGATAACATGGCTTGTCTCATTCATCTTGCTCCGACCCCTCATAATATTGAATTGACTTTTAAAAGTTTACTATGCAGATTTGTTGGTTCCACAAGTGTGCCCGCTTGGGCTGTAGTTGTGCTACAAAAGATATCGAGGTTACATGTGGCGTATACAAGACAAAGGGTATCCAAACATTTTTTCAAGCCCCTCCATGCTAATCTAATACTGCTATCTCCATCCAATCTGGCTTTATGCGTCTATCTGATATCGTATTCATCTTTATCAACCTGCACATTGCGCCTTGAGGCCAATCTGCGCCGTTGCATCTGCCAGAGAGGTGTCGTCGGCCACGTCGTCCAGATGCTTGAGTTTCTCGTCGCCTTTGACGAATTTGGTGAGGAAGAGAGTCGGGCGGCGCTCGGGATGGGACTTGAGGCGCTGCTCCACAGCCTCCTCGTAGGCTCTATCGTAGACATTAAAGTCAACGGCCGTGGGCGAGTCCGCCACGATATTTGGCGTCGCCGAGTCCATGGCGAAATCGTCCCTTGACCCGGTCCCGATCCCCAGGAAGAGTGGCTCGTGGTCGTTGACGTCGTGCGCGTGACCCTTGGAGCCTCCCGAGTCGTCTTGGCTTCGCACCTTGCGGCGTTGCTCGAGGAGCGCCTCGATTTCCTCGGCCTTGGCCTTTTCCTGGGCCGGGTTGTCTTTGTCCAGGCTCGGCGTTGGGGACCTAGCCTGGGCTCGTGCTCTTCGTTTCGCACGGAGGGCCCTGAACTTTTGAAGCACTTTCATGACGTAGAGAAGGTGGTTCATCTTGCGGGTAAAGGCCCGGTTGACCTCGAGCTCGTTGGGGGGCTCAATGGGGTCAGCGCAGTTCTTCTCAGTCGACATGAGATTATCCGCTCCCCGTTTTGTGACCCAAGGATGTTCCTGCGAAAGTTAGCAACCAAGTGTTTTGTACCCGCAAGGTGAGTCTTGGCTTACGCGTAACTCATTCATTGTGATGCGCTTTTGCGGATTCTTCTCTAGAATCCTGCGGAATAGGTCCACGAGATCGGGATTCTCATCCTCGGGTATGTATGGGTCGTCCAACTTGATGGCCTCGTACATGGCTATCATGCTGTCCCGGTTGAAGGGTATCTTGCCGTACTTTAGGCAGTATAACGATACTCCCATGGACCAAATGTCAATAGGTGTTCCTTCTACATCACCATGCTTGCCACATAGCTCAGGGGGGAGGAAGGCCGGTGACCCGGCTGACTTGGCTGTCCGCATATCCTCAGGCTTGCCGAACATCTGGGACACACCAAAGTCAACGATCTTGAGGATGTCGTCATCAGATAGTAGTAGATTTTCTGGCTTGATGTCTCTGTGAATGACACCCTGCATGTGTACTGGAAAGTCAGTTTCGCATACTTAACCTCTTGAATGGTGGCAGCTCACAGTATTCGATGCCCAGGATCAAATCTCTAAACCAGTACCGGCATTGCTCCTCGGGATACGGGTCAGCCTGCTCATCCAGGCCAACCTTCATGATGACCCCCTTCTTGCACATCTCGAGCACCATGTAGAGCGAATCCTCCTCGGGATCGTCGAGCACCTCTATAAGCTGGACGAGGTTGGGGTGGTTGAGCTTCTTCATGATGGCAATCTCCTCGCGGATGAGGTGCAGGGCATCCTTTTCCTCGGCGGCGTGGGCAGCACCGACGCCCCCTCGCCTGCTAAAGGGACCGAGGGGGCGGCCTGGCCCCTGGCGGAGGACCTCAGACTGGGCGCGCCTGCGGAGACGGGCTTTGGAGAACTCCTTGACAGCCTAAAGCCCGGTATCAGTATGTATCGTGGCAGTTTGGGACAGGTAGGGCAAGTACGAATTCGGTACCGAACTGGTCAGTGGCGCGATGAACTGCACCGTAGGAGCCACGGCCAATCTCGTCGTGGAGGGTATACTGGTTTATATGGTGTTGTGTTCTGCCGTCGACTTCATCGCTAAGGAAGGTGACCTGAGCGTCAAGTGTCTCCTACGCAAGTGAAAGTATATTAGTTACGAATTTCTTTTTCCAGGAGAGCTTACGCGTCGTGAGAGTCCAGACCTTGACTTCCCGATGAGTGCTAGGCGTGCGCCTGTGTTGCCTCAACGGACTGGCGTAGCCGGAAGGATGAGGCTCAGAGCTATCCCACGCAATTAGATCTCTCTTCATGTCATCAAGAGCTTTCTTTATCTTCTTTCCCCTCGAGACTAATTTGAGGGGGAGAAAACGTACTCTGGGACGGGAAAGGAAGGCCGCCACGTGCCCGAGCCATCCACGTCGTCGACAGTGACCCTGGGCGAGGCAAACGCCGAAGGCGTAGACATGACCTTGTCCCGTCGCGGCGGAGGCGGAGGCGTCGCAGGAGTCTGGGGATCAGCCATAGTTTTGTCTTTCCCCCACCAAGATTTTCGAGTCGCGAGGTATAAAATACGCGGAAAAGGCAAAAGGAAATATGTGAGCGAGTGTGAGTGTGAGCGTCGTGGGGCTGTCCAATCGTGTCGACGCCGACTTCCTTGGCTTTTTTTGCTCAAGGCGTATTTCCAAGGAGGAGCAGTGATGAGAGTCAAATGCGTGATAAGAGAGACAGGGTAAGAGTAAGATACGGAGGGTTGTTTGCTTTTGGGCCGTAAGGCTGAATCGAGTCTGGACTCTCTCTCTCCCCTGACGATCAGAAGAGGAAGAGAAAGGATAGGGTGAACAAATAAAGTTGAACCTCGCAAAGCATATCGACAGAGAGAGAGAGTCCCTTGGCAGCTACCTAGGTAGGTAAAAGGGGTCGTTTCAAACGTAAGCAATCAAGAGTCAGACACGTTGGGTAGTGGGTTCATGAAGCTCCCGTCGTCAGCTTTCCAGGCTTCTGTAGGGACAAAATAAGCCGACGACAGCAAGCAGCGACTCGAGTTACCTGCTCCGTATGCCCCGCACTTGGTTGTTGTCGGCGGCGGGCGTGAATGGGGGGGCAAGCTTGTCAGTGGGTCGGCCGAGTCCCTAAGGCTCTTTTTAGAGCTGTCGGCGGCGCGCGTTTCGTTTTGGCCAGGGGGGTCGTCTGCTAGACCCTTCGACTACAACGTCAACTTTATTCCTGCTGCATGGCTCCGATGCTTCTTCTCCATGCGACGCGCGCCGGACTTGTCTCTGAATTTCCCTAGCTAATAACTTAGGCATTGATTATCTGCGAAGCGCACTTGAGTTCGACGTTGAATGAGCCTTGAGCCGCTCCCTCTTCTTCCCTCTTATTCTTCCCCATTCGACCCCCTTTATCAAACCGCCCACCATGGTGGTTTACTCATTCTACATTTTTGACCGGCATAGTATGTGAACCCTTCTTCCCTCCATTTCTGTTTGAATCCAAGACTTTCGATGACAGGGCGAATCTTTGCTGACAACATTATTATAGCGGAATGCGTCTACGCCAAATCATGGCTCTCCCCAGACGACCCCAACGCCCCGACCGTGGCCCCCTCGACGACCTCGCACGACGCCAAGCTCATCTTCGGCACCGTCTTCTCCCTCCGCAACATGGCGCGCAAGCTGGGCGGCGACGACGACGCCTTCATCAGCTACCGCACCGCAAACTACCGCCTGCACTTTTACGAGACGCCCGCCAACCTGCGGTTCGTCATGCTGACCGACACGGGGGGGATGAGCATGCGGAACGTGCTGCACCAGATTTACATTAATCTTTGGGTCGAGTATGGTATGTTCTCTACTGGTTTTGTTCTCTACTCTGGTAATTTTGAGGGGGAGTGAGAGGGAAAGAGGGGTTAAAGAAGCTTGAGCTGATTCTCTCTAATATAGTGGTCAAGAATCCCCTGGCTCCCGTCGAGCACAAGGGCGGCGCCGGTGTCAGGAATGAGCTCTTCGAGCTGGGGCTGGACCAGTTCATCCGAAGTCTAATGTGATCCTCCCTCTCCAACTATCACATGTTGAAACAACAAACAAAAGGCATGTCCAAGAGCTACATCAAGCCTACATGTCAAAGGGGGACAACAAGGATCCTCCCGAGGGTTGAAACGTCTGAGACCGCTACGAGTCGAGGGACTGGATGGGCGCCAAAGTGGTGCCTTCTACACGGTTTACATGCGCAGCAATCTCAACCATGCGAATGCTCGAGCGAAGAGCTTGTTATGCCCTTCTTCTATCTCAGCAAAACTGCACGACGAGGCTGACAAAACTTATCCGCCAGCCTGCAAAAGGCAATTCCTGTACATACGAAGTTTACGATTCATGATATAAATCAAACAGGGGGCCACGAAATTATTGCCTTTTTGAAATTGTACAAGAAATAGGTGTCTACGCCGATTGCACTCCTTGCCCGTAGGCTCATCTACGTATAGTGTTTATTTAACCTTGTGCTCCCAGCCCTGATGGAAAGAAAAAAGAAAAAAAGAGAAAATAAATAAAGTCGACCCCGAATGAAATGCCGTGATTATGCTTCAAGTCCATTTCTCATCCTGTGAGATTTGCCCATCGCGACGCTTTGTTCTTTACTACAAATACATTGTATTCTTTCTTCCTTATTTGCTGGCCACAGCACGTCCCCATGCGTTCTCCATACTCGCGGCAGGGTCATCCACGACGACGACGCTCGACTCTCCTTGAGCCTGCGCCTCGTCGGGATTCTCGACGTGGATGGCGCTGTCCATGAGGTTATCCTCGCCCTGCTGCACCTGCACCTCGCTTTGCCAGTTGCTCGAGTACACCACGGCAGCAAAAGCCTCGAGGTCACGGACAGACTCCATGTCCTGGAGATACTCGTTCGGCACGCCGTTGCCGATGATGTGAGCCTGGCGTGTCAGCACCGAGAGGATCTTGGGCAGCAGGATGACCTTTGTGCGCTTCAGGTCCTTGATGTCCGCCTGGAAGAGGCCGGCTGTCTCCTGCTGCGGGAACTCGAAAGCCTCCGTGGCAAGCTTCTTGTCCACCAGGGTCGTGAAGCCTGCGTCAAGGAGCAGCGTGAGGACGTGGGAGAAGGACGGGGACTCGATGAGGTCGGCAGTTTCGTCCAACAGACGCCTCAGGGCATCCGGAGACGACTGGGCGTCTTGGACAGCGGCATCATCGAGAATGCGCGATTCACGGATGACCTGGTCCTCCTCGTCCCGTGGCGGGAGCAGGAACCGGTGCCAGTCGCACGACCGACGCTCCTCAGGGGTCGAGCCCTCGATCAGCTTGCGGGTCTCAATCGTCAATTGGGCTACACGCTCGAAGCTCACAAGATCGCGAGGGCTCAGACTCCCAAAGACGGTTCGCACCGCGCTGTCCACGCGCTTCATCATGTCCTCCCATCCTCTATTCAGGACCCACCAGCTGAAGGCGAGATACTTGCGGTTCGTGTCAAAGTCGCTGCCGTACGCCTGGTCACCAGCGTCGTCGTCGTTGTTCTCAAGGCTGATGGTTGCTGATTGGGCGCCGGTAGCTAGTGCGATGACGCTGGAGAGGTAGCTTCTGCGGCCGAGGAGGTTGAGTTGGATCCGCGTCAGCATCGTGAGAAGGGCGAGGGTGTAGATTAGGGTGAAGGATCTCGTGACGGCTGCACGCAACGGATTAGCAAATGCAGCGCCCAAAGGGACTCGTTTACAACATACCGCTGATGGTTAGATCGTCCCAAAGCTGCCTCTTCGACTTCCGCGTCCTCTGCGGCGCCGTACCATCCTGCTGAGGCGTCTCACCAGCAGCAGCAACGAACGGCGACGGAGCACTGGTAATCTGACTGGCATGGATGCCGCCGCCCTCACCTTGCATGCTACCACCCATGCTCTTGCTCTCCTCCTCCGTCATCGTGGTATCAGCGATGCTCGGCGGGCCGGCCGATTCCCCCACGTTCTTGATGCTCTTGGCCCTCTTCATCTGCTGAATCTCATAGGTGATGCTCTCCGTGTTCATCGTCTCGAGAATCTTGGTCGTCGCCGTGGGCAGGAGGGCCAGAACCGTAAACGTGCAGTCCTCCTGGTTTTGTTCGAAACGCCGCCGGAGGCTAAGACGCGATTACAGGCGTCAGTCCCCTCGTTTACAAACCAAATCCGGGGGGGTGGGAAGGAAAAGGAAATAAAAACTTACTTCTCCTTTGCTATCCGGTCGCTGCCCATGCGCTCTCGCGCATCATTAATCTTGGTTATCACATACTGCGTCGCGACGTATCCGGCGCCGATGACGCCAATGCCAACGGCGATGGGGGTACGGTTCTGGCGCAACCAGCGCCTCGCCGACGAGAACATGCTATGACTTGGCAGAGGGGTTGCTCATGGGGGTAAAGGCGGTGAGAAATATATATCAAAAGTTGAAATATTATGGAGGTGGGACTCAGAAAAGAAGTCCGTAGATGAATCTATGTAGCTGAGGAAAAGTAAAGGCGAGGCATGGGAGAAAAGTTCCAGAGTGATGATTTCGACGTGGATGGTTAGGACGACATGGCGGTGGTAGCTCCCAAAGTGATTTCATCCCGGTACAATACCGATTGCAGAACAACCTCGGCACCGGACAGGTACCTTCCAGCTTAGCTTGGGCGTACCTATAATTCGAGCCACATGTGGCGCAGCTACCCTCACACACCTCTCGCTCCACCTTTTACTCGATGATGCATGCACACTCTAGAATCTACAGTACTGAGTAACAAGAATCTACAGTATTATGAGTAACAAGAATCTACAGTACTATGGATCACTTCAGCTGAGAAATGTGACATGACTAGAAGCGATTAATTCTTCTTATTTGTTTGGTTTCGTTTGGGTCCCAAGACCATGACGATCTCGAGATATCAGTCCTCGACCTTGCTCGTACAAGTATGAACAGGCCTCTCGACAGTTATGCTAATTTCCCGGCCTGAGCCTTGCCCTAATGACTTGTTCTGTCCTAAACTTCCTTCCCTTCCAAGTCGTATTCCAGCGGCCCAAATGGTCGCCCCAAGATTGATTAGATATCCGTCTCTATGCATGAATATGTATATATATCCTCCAAATCATTGCTCTGCCAAAGAAACGCCTTAAACAAGACTTCGACGCAGCGTCTCAAACGCAAAAGAAAGAAAACCGACAACAAGCCAGCCCAGTTTTCTAGACCAGCCCTCTAGAACGAGGTGCTGTTTTCCATGGTGCAATATTGTAGCACCTTTCCCACCGAATGTTGAAATCGTGGAAACGAGTGAGACTCAAAAATGTTGAGCAGGAGCAATGTTATGTGCAAGAAATTAAGGGAGTTTAAAAAATGTGCTGAGATTATACCGAATGCAGAGGAACCAGCCGTGTGATCGGTATGGTGTTGTTTCGTGAGTGGTCGTGAGAAGATGACAAGATGCGCTAGAATAGCTATCGCGAGCGTAAGACGAGTAAAAGCCCCAATAGTGGAAGAGCTCCCATGCCAAAGTGAACATAATCGGCAGGGACTTCGAGCAGCGCGTTTGGCCGATTATGTATAGTAAAGGTATCCGTAACCTCGGTGAGAAGCTGAAAAATAGACACCAGTTCGAAGAAAGAAAAAGGCTTCAAAGGAAGCTTGAGAAACTTGTTCCGGGCGATTTGAATAGTCGGTGACCACTCGATACAGGAAGGCAAGACAGCCTCCTTGTGAATGACAAATAAAAAAATGCCAACGCCGCGCCATGCAGTGAAATCAAATAGGAAGGGTTGAGAGGTATTATACAGAGGCCAAGCGCATGAGCGCATCCGCAGCCTCTTGCTCTTCCTTGCCAGGCTGAGCAGACGCCGACAGCCTGGAAAAGTCGGAAAACTGAGGAGCACGCGCCATTCCGGATGAGCCAAGGACAAACTCGGAGAGCTTGCGATCGGCCATGGACCGGGAACCGCCATACGATTCGGCTCGGAGACCAGCAGCACCGATGGCTGCCCAGTCCTCATCGTCGGTCTGCTGATCGGGATCATCCTCGTCCATCATCATATCGTCGTCGGGGGCCGACGAGCAGGAAGCTGACTCGTAGTCATCCATGGACATGCTGTCTGCAGGATCAGGCATATCCATGGAGATGCCTTCGTCATGCGAGAAGCGGAACGATTCCGCGTAAGGGGAGTAGGCACCCTTGGCCTTGCCGCGGATCATTTCCATCTCCCTCCAGTGCGCCATGGATGAAATGGGAATGGCCAGGTTGCCGTCGGTCGGGGAAGCATCACGACGACGCGAGCCGCCAGATCGATAACGAGCATCCCACCGGCCCCATCCCACCTTGCGAAACTCGACATCCCCGTTGTATCCTTCTCCGCCCCTGCCCTCGAGTGCTCCCACGACCAGCCTCCTTGCCTTGGCAGGAGGAACGCTGGAGAATCCAGGAACCGACGTCGTCAGGTAGCCGATGATGTGTCGGATGGCCAGGGGCCCCGTGTTGAGCAGGATTTCTGGCAGATACCTCCGAGCCAAGAGACCGGTCGTGATGGCGCCGGGGCCTTCGTTGGCCGGGGAGATGGACCGCTTGCTGCGGCTGCTCGAGGCCTGCGACGACACATCGTGCAGGTCGAGGTCCGAATCAGGTTCGGCGAGTCGAGCCTTCTGGAGATGAGCCTTGAGGCCGTGGGCGGCGGCAAGGCCGGGGGAGATGGAGTTGGGGGGAGTCGGGAGGTTCGCACGAGGTGCCACAGTCGCAGGCAGTTCACCGTGAGCCGCTACAACAGCTAAGTTGTCTCGGGTGAGGGTGGCCTGCTTGGAATCGCGTACAGCCGCTGCCGGTGCCATGATTGACAATTATTGCAAAGTAGCTTCGGGTTTCTATTTTGAAGACTGAGCACAAAGAAAAAGAGAATATTAGCGATCATCTTCCATTATTTTCGAACAACGGTCAAGAAATATTAATTTAAATATGTGAAAAAAGAAGGGAAAAAATTTGTGTCGCGACAGGGGTTTGCAAGCCCAGCTGTATGTACACGTCCACCTGCATGCTCTCTTGTTATAAAGAGCGGTGGTGGTAAACAGCGGTGGACAAGCTGGACAGCTGGACAAGGTCGTGATGCTGGTCGGATTGTGGATGCGATATCGGGTTGAGTCCACCAGAATAGGGCAGTGAACGGCGTTGGCTGCATGACGCACTTACAGAAAACTCGAGAAGCGGTATAACAGTAGTTGTCTAGTGTGTGGACAACACAACAAAAGACTGGGCAATAATTAACGACAAGATGGTACTAAAAAGAACGGCAGAAGTTGTGGGCGCGACAATCCTGACTGTGACAGGTGAACACTCGATGCGAAACAAAATTCTGGTTTTGTTTTCTTCGTTGTTGAGTATTTGCTTTGAAGAGGAAAAGGAAAAAGGAAGGGAAGGGGGGGCGACGACGCGGATGGGAGAGCGGGAATGGCTTATAATAAGAAGAAAGAATAATAACATCAGAGTCACCAACCAACCATTACGGAGTAGTAGTAATAATAATACAACACAACAACGCACACACGCAGCGCACGCACACACACGCAACGCATGAGCCAGTAAGGTGCCAATGGCTGCATTGCTGCCAAAAGCAGGCACACACTTTTTTCCTCTTTTTTTTCTTTCTTTTTTTAAAACTACCACGCCCCCAAAATCATAAAACAAGCAGCCCCGGTCCAAGTACCAAGTAGTAAAGCCAGGTTAGGAGCGAGCGAGCGTTGCCGTAACTTCGTACCTGCTACAAAGGTTTGAACACTCCCTGGAGCCTAACAAGTAAGTAAGGGGGGGAGGAAAGAAGGCGTGGCCCGTGGTCCTCCACAGGGTGTGAGATTGGGGCGAAATCCAGCCAGTGCCGTCTTGTCTCAGGCCCGGCCTGTGCCTGAAGCTCTCTCGGATTGGCAGGGAAACCTCCCCCTACCCTAGCTGGTTCGAATCACCTGAAGGCGATAGTCCGTACTCCCTACTCCGTACCCAAGCCCAAAAAAAGCCCAAAATGCTTCCCCGATGCCATTACGGAGTACAGGCGTCGTCTTCTCTAACGCCACCCGCCCTCCATCACCAATATTCTCCCCCATCCATCATTCCTTCAAATAGCCCTCGTGAGTCGTTGCTGCTAGGCTAGTAGTCCAACGATGGAATTGGGCATCTCGAGGCCACACGCGCAATCACGTACATGGCCGTGTGATAACTCCCTTTGCCCATTCTATCCCTTCCACTCCTCCATCCATGACACACCTCAGAAGAGAGAGGGGGGGGCCATTCAAATGTACCGATACTTTCTTGTCTGTTTGAATTGCATACATGCACACCTATCGGCAACAAGCCACACGCATGCATTTCAACAACGCACCTTCGGGCATCTCTTGGAAGTATAAAAAAATGTTCTCGTTCTTTCTTTTTGCCCTTATTGTCTTGATCATAGATTGGCACCGTCATTTCCCATATTTGGAAACCGGATTTCTTTCTTCTTCCAAGTGACATCGTCAACCTTCGCCCGTGCCGTACAGAGTGCTTAGCAGTCCGCCTTTTTTCGCCTTGAAGACCCGATTTACTATTTCTTCGAAGGGTGTGGCTCTACGAACCAGGAAATCCCCAGCCTTGGTCTGTGCGCCCCGCTTCATCCAAAATAGCTGATTGCGACTCATCAATACCGATTTCAGGAGAACAAGAACTCTTCCATGTTTGTGTGCTTGGCTTGATAAGACAAGACAAGCACTACCACTACTAGAGTCAGGCGTCACGGTTTCTGGTCATGAGGTCCCCCCCCTTACTCCGTACTGTCATCCCACGTTCCCATCCCGGCGTGTACTTGTAATTGATTGCGCACTTCACTTCAAGCTCATTAGGACGTCATGCCCCAACTAATCCTAACCTTCAACCCGCTGCCATAAACTCGACCACGACTTATTATTAAGTTGTTGGTCGTACAGGTAGAAAAGTCCTGATTTCGCGATGCCGTGTTGCACCCAAGAAGTCAAGGAAGCATGTACTTGTACCATGCGACTGGGATGGCATATCGCATATGTACCCGGTCTGCCCGGGGGAACCGTGCGATGGATCCAGATGAGCTCATCTCCCTCAAGACAAGGGTTACCCGATCTAAACATGTACCAATTTCTCACTCACGGGTTTCCATGCATGGAAGCATTTTGCAATTATTATTTCTCACTTTTCTTCTAATTAAAATGTTCGTGCGCTCTGGTGCCACAATCGAGTAGGGCTAATAACGAGGGCTATGGCTTTGTTAGTCGTGGTTGGTCCCGACGATGGCTTCAGAGCTGAAATGCAATGTTGCGGGCCTTGTTAGCACCACCCACAGTTTAGACTTGCAAGAGTGCAAATAGCCATAATAGCGATCGCGCCGTCATCGGGGTTTGCCAACCATGGATATCGCAACGTGCAACCATGGCAGACGCCGGATGGAACCCCATATCATGCAAGCACTATCTTCTGTGGGTAACCGCGGGTGCTGCCCTTCTAGCGCGCACATCAACAGAACCTCGAGATGCCATCTACCATCAACGTGGCTGTTGTTTCGTAGCTGTTGTTCCGTTGATGAGATACTGTAGTATATACGTCAAGATAGTGTTATGCGATCAACCGGCGAGGCAATATCAAGGGAGCCGAAGCTTGTAGCATTTGGTGGGAATCCCAATGGCTCTACAGAGTGTAATATGAACGACGCGTTGCGCCAATCGGGAAGCTCCTTAGCCCTTATCTTCAATGTGACTTCGTTGAACTTGTGGGATACCGAATGCTCCCGATGTTCCATTTCGCATGGACGCATCATCATTGCCCCTCCTCAAGTCGTCGCACCAAAGCAAATTGGGGACGCTTTATGACAAATTATTTACTCTCTCCCATTAAGCTGCCGGCCCCGGTGTTCATGTGCAGTAGGTACCTAATCATGGCATCATTGCCCACGGGGAGCTCTTCGGTGGTATGTTGGCGGTTCGTGTAGCTGCATATCCTTTTGGTCATGTACCGCGTTCAAAGAGTAGTGCCGTGCCGATGACGAGTTTGCTGTTGCACTCGAGTTCTCTCATCTTGGACCTTTCAAGTTGTACTTGCGACGATGTCGTTTTACTACATCACGTTGTTCAGCATTTGACCTCTGATTGGACTCTTTTGCGAAAATCAACGCATTGGTGACCACAGGAACGGAGTAGATCTCCATATCCCAGCCTCCCACCCAGGCCCAGATGTGACTAATAAACATCTTCCCCTCATCCCCCCAGGAACACTTATTAGTTCCAAGCAATGGGGCTTTTCTCAAACCCCACGTTGTGTGCCCGATAAGTTATATCTCGCATAGTCTCGCATAGCGCTTCTTCCATCGTGCTCCTGATGAGTTTGTGGATAAAAGTGCAGAGCGTTTCCACCTCGATCCGACGTCCCGATTACTTCCATGTACCCACCGGCACAAGCTGCTGTTGATACATGTACCTCCAAACATGGTGTCGCCATCACAAACATGGTGTCGCTATCAGTACCCCTTCCCCGCAATTGACAATGTCGGACCAAGCTTTCGACTTTCTGCCAAGTCATGAACAAGTATATCAACATGTGCTTTCCCTAGATTAGGGCCAAGGTTGTGTAGCGCCATGAGGGCTTAACCATAGGGCCAGAAGACACGGAGGCTTGTACAGGCATTGAAGTGCGATACACGGGTCATGATGGCAGCTATTCAGCCTCTCGCCGCGCCAAACATGAATTCTCGGCAAGCCTGGCGTGATAGTTAGCTTATAGTTCCTCGGCATCTTGTGGCTCCAACATACCCCTTTAAGGACTCCGAGGTTCGCTTCCGATTGTTGGTAGACATTCCTGTACTAGGATAGACTTTGCTGAAGAACTGCCGCCTTTGTTATTTAGCCGTCGCAGATTGCCTTCATCTTCAACTCCATCTCCTTGCGTAGGAAAGGCTTCCCTAAGCTCGTCTCAAAGTTCATGCGGTCAAACCCTACAATCAATGCAACACCAAGCTGGGTAGGTATGAGATATTTCTGACCTCTCCTCGTCCCAGTCCCAGTCGAGCTTGCTTTTCCACAAGAGCTCGGAGGTTGATGCCTTTATCGAAACGATCAGTCTCCGTCCTTGGATAACTGATGAAACCCTTATTGTATGGCCTCTCAGCTATACCCATCGCCCGTTGGCCGTTCATTCTTAATAACCGAGTCGCAGCTTTCTGTAATTCTATAGTTATTAAAGGCAGCGGCTTAAACTTGCGGGTTAGCTTCTCCTGAACCTTGGTTACCTTGGCCAATTTTGCCGTCAGATACATCTCGTATAGTATGACTGTAGCCATGCGGTCAAACAGCTTGGTCCTGGCCAATTGAAGTTGACCTTTTTACCCTCGCGTATATGCATGACTTTAATACTCCAGAAATCTTCGGGTACGAAGTTCTTGACCCTAAAGTAACTGTCGACGACAAAACCCAAAGTCGGAAATTAGCACGATCCTATATCCTTAGCTAATGACTTTAGCACGAGGAAAGAACTTACTATAGCTGATGGTTTGCTGTTGAAGTGGTCCGCCCAAAGTACTAAGGCTGTTTGTAATGAAGCGGGTGAAGGCGTACCCGATACGAAGATCAAGTTCAAGTCTCGTCGCTACGGCATCAACTTGCTTTATATCAAGATCCCGAAGTCGCCTCGCCGCGTTCAAGATATATCTAATACATCAATCAGAGGAGGATTCAACTAGGATTTGCGAGTTCCTCACGCTCTCTCGATGTTGCTGAATGTGGCTCGCTCAACTTGTACGCGTCAGTGAACTCTGTCTGGGTAAGATGGCCCGTAACACATGTCATGGTGACATTGCACTGGCCCCATGGCTGACCGAAATCAAAGTTGAATGTATAGTTCTTGATGTACTGGTTTCGTGTATTGCTCTGCAAATCGTCAGATTTCACTTCCAACTATGAACGTAGAGCAACAGCTTACTGTTTGAAACCCTCCACCTGATAGGTGCAAGGCCAATGCTTTGGATACAGACGGCTTCTCGGCAACACAGAGTACCTTCATTTCAGTGACTGCCCTATGCACATGTACGCATATACCACTTCTAGTTGTAGCGTATCATAGCATGTGCTGCGTTAGAATCGCTGGCTGTCTACCGATGATGGAGAAATTTCACGGATGCACTGATCGAATTGGGAGGCGCATCGTGGGTTTCTAGACCGGACATGACGGCCCCGTAAGTGGAACTCGGGACAAAAAGGTACCACTGCTAATGATGGGGCGGCAAAGAGATGTATGGGTTTTACTGCGTAGAGGTAACGTGCATGAGAAAAATGAAGAAGCTTCAAGTCGCAGGTGGCAAGCGATGTGGCATAAGAAACTTCATTTGTAGCTCCTACCTCCAGCGGGAAGAATTGGGCAAGTGCTGCTTCCGCAATTTGGGGGAGAGTTTAGCGGTCCTTAGTGGCGGATGCTCCCTGTGAGCTCGAGCTTGGCGCTCAAAGACCTCCACTGAAGCTTCGCCAAAGAGCAGTGCAGTGCATCTATGACGAGATCTCCCCGCCTTTTGATTTTTCTCTACAAGTGAAAGGTGATCCCCACCATACCTAGCATTCCCATCAGTTATTCCTTCTCCTTATATTTTGGACTCATCATTTACACTGTAGTTTGAATTCTATCAATCCTTTTGCATAGCATATTTCTTACTATCCTTCGCCATGGCTCTTCCAGTCGTCAAGAGCCTTCAGGACTGCGGCGACTACGCCAAAACCGTTGAGCCCTTCATCCCTCAACTATACGAGCTTCCTTATCGAGTGCTTGCCAATATTGGGAGTTTGAGCGGACTCAAGCAGATTTATATTGAGACGAATCCCTTGATGTCGGGCCTGGCAATAACCCTCTTCCTGGGTTTCATCTTCCTCATCGTCTCAGAGATCAACAGGAACTATTCGCAGGTCGATCGAATGTGGAGCATCCTGCCAAATCTTTACATTATCCATTTCGCTGCTTGGGCTCGCCTTGCTGGTATTCCTAGTAGTCGTCTTGACCTGGCCGCTTCGTTCTCTACGCTCTGGAGTGTAAGTTTGTGGAACTCTCCTTGACTTTCTACTGCAATGTGCTTAACTGGTTGTTAGATCCGTCTCACTTACAACTATGCTCGGAAAGGAGGGTATAATGTCGGGTCAGAGGACTATCGCTGGTAGGTGTTGCTGACAAACCGTGCCAATGACTTGCTAACATGGTTCAGGGCCATTTTGCAGCGCTACGTTCCCAGATGGGTGTGGTTCATCTTCAACGTCACTTTCATCTCCTTTATTCAGAGTGTTTTGCTTTACTCGTTTTCAGGAGTGCCCGTATATGCCATTCTTGTGTCTACTCAACATGAGCCAAATGTTACTTGGGGCGACCTCGTCTTCTTTGGCGTAGAGGTCGCCCTTGTTGTCAGTGAATGGTTCAGCGACGGCCAGCAGTGGGGTGAGCCAATTTTTTTTTTACTTGCTTCAGAATCCAAATTGTTAACAAATAGCAAAGATTACCAGACGGGCAAGCAAGAATACAAAGAGAGTGACAAGGTCACAGCTGGGTACACCAAGGAAGACTTTGAGCGAGGTTTCATCACCTCGGGTCTGTGGGCTTACAGCAGACACCCCAACTTCCTTGCCGAACAAACCATCTGGTTTGTACTTTACCAATGGAGCTGCTTCGCAACCAGGAATCTGTACAGCTACACCGGGATTGGCTCTGCTGCTCTGATCTTGCTCTTCCAGGGCTCAACGTGGCTGACGGAGCTTATTACCTCGGGAAAGTACACTGATTATGCAGACTACCAGAAGCAAGTGGGGATGTTCATGCCAACTTCGCTTCGCCCGTATCAGCCCAGCAGTGAGGTCAAGCAACAATCCGACAAGAAGAGAGCCTAATAATAGACACAGCAAAGCTTTGCATCTCATATCTGAATCAGATCTGTCCGGGGCCTTGGGACTAGCTACAAGAGCCCATTGGTGCTAGGAGGTTAGGCTAGCAATCTAAGCGTTGGACGAACAATTCTATGTTTGCCATCTAGGATTCTTTCACGCAGTCCCGCGCAGGTCGCTCAATGTATCAACGTAATAAGAAGGGACTGCAATAGCGTCCTCCTTCATCCAGTTTTCCTTTTGATCCACTCCAGTCTGAACATGAAGCGTTCCGCCCAGCTTTCCGTCGACACCAAACTTGATGTCCGTGTTCAGGCGGTCCCCGATCATGCATGTCCTGGCGCGGTTGAGCTGAAACTTGCCCTCGACCGCGTCCATCATCGCCTGGCTGGGCTTCCCAAGCTCAAGCGGCTGCTGCCCAGCCGCAGTCGCCAAGGGAGCGATGACAGACCCAGCACCCAAAAAGAAGTTGTGGTACATGGGCAGCGTAGAGTCGCAGTTTGTAGCCAGGAACTTGGCCCCCCTCTTCAAGTAGTGCAGACCATGCGCAATCTTGAGGTAGTTGAAGTGGAAATCCAAGCCAGCCAGCACCACCCCGACCTCGGGATCGAGCAGCGAGCCGTCGGCGATGCCCTTGAAGTCCTCGGGCTCAATGTCCCTCCGGTAGCTCTCGTCCGTGCCGCCGACGTACCTGACGCCTTCCGACTCGAGCTCCTCCTCGATGCCCCTTTCGCCGATAACAAACACCTTGTCCTTGCCGGGGGCGAGCTCGAGGATGCGCGAGATGTAGATGGAGGCCGAGTAGCTGGAGCCAAAGATGTCGTCCACCTCGGCCGGGATGCCGTGGCTGGTGAGCTTCTTGAGGTACTCGTGACGAGACTTTGTGCTGTTGTTTGTCACGAAGACGGTCCTCTTGCCTGTGTTTCTCGGGGCTGGTTAACAAGCTCAACGTTTTCCCCCAGGTACATTAGTTGATGAGCGGGGGATATTGCAGACCTTTTGACCGTAAAAGGGCGATTGTCTCGGGGATACCATCGAATACGTGATCCCCGGACCAGAGTACACCTATTTTACGTGAGCCTTTCTAACCTCTTTACATTCTTTTCTTCCCCTTCTTCATCTTCAATTGTGAGCGCACCATCACAGTCTAGTAGAAAGACCTGAAGAAATTCCCAAGTCAGCATAAGTTGAGGGGTTTTAAAGCTTCAGGCCAACAACTCACATCGAAGCTGTCGATGAATTCATTAATGGCGGCTTGATCGCCAGTGAGATATTTCGGCGTCGTCATTATTTCTCTCTCTTTTCTTTTTCTATCCAGTGTTTCAAGTTTTACGATAAAAAAAAAATCTCAACGTAAGAATTTCGAGGAGGCTTTTTATCCAGTTATTACTGAGGGTCGGCTTTTCTCATCCGGCGCGCGGAATGCATGCGCCGCCCGCCGCCGCCGATTGAGTCGTTTGCGGCCCCTTTCGTAATTTACGCAGCACTCAAGTCGCACGTCTTTATAAATGTGAACAAACCTCGTATTTTATTATATAAAAATGGTGAACTGACTAAACACTGTATTTGGCATTCCCAAGGGCCAGTCCTTCGAGTTGACACTGTAGCCAAAAATATGCTTTCAATGTCTTAATCAAGATGTTTGCTTCAGTCCTCGTACTTGAACAAAGGAGATTACAAGAATAGACTGTTCTTGCCTTTGTTCGTAGTTTATAGAAATTTCAATCAACATTATAAAATGGCGCTTTGTTCCTTCATTTTTGGGCTCTTTCCGATTTTGTCAAGCACTTCCAATCTATCCTGCCTCCCCTTGAGGTTTACTGCTTCGCCATGTCTTCTCATCACACTCTTACTTCTACGCATACATTGGGGAACGAAGCCGCCTCTTCCTCGCTCAGCCAACAAACTCTTATCCTGCCATTCCATCCAGCGAGCCGCATTATTCACTCATCTTCAGGTTATAAAAGTCAAAGCATCAACAGCAGTACGTCAACGATGTCGGACCACAGCAGCGACCGCGTTACACCGGAACCGACGTGCTCGGACGATGGAACCGGGGACTCGAGCTCCCTCTCGAGGTCGATCGACAGCCTTTCTTGCTGCACCAGTTTCGATGACAGATCTGACGATGAAGACCAGAGCTACAGTGCCACTCATGATTCGAGATATACATTGGAGCACACTGAAGCATATCTGAACAGGGCAACGAGAGCTACAAACGCTTACCGACAAGCCAGACTCATTACGAGGGTTATTCAAAGGGCGCGAAGGAAGCTTTATGGGGACCCTTCAATGGTGAATGCAGAAAACCACGAACAATTTATTGACCCCATCGATCCTTTCGAGCCTCATCGTCTAACCTGGGTGTCTGGAGAACTCTACTTTGTGCCGGCCGGCGTCCAGATTGACCCCCGGATGGCTCTAGAACAAAGGCTTGGCCGATTTGCCGTGAGACGCCTGTCTCGTAGAGCCCAAGAGCGTCGCAGAAGGAGAAGAGCTCAGAGTACGCTTTAACACGCTGTTTGATATGAATTGCAGACAAAAACTCGCGTTTCCGGCTTGGCGTGACGCTTACGGGGCGTGGTCAAGCACCGACTGGATACGGGCGCCAAGTGTGAAACCATAGGCGAGGGCGGCGATAAAGGTGGTGAGGTTGAGGAGGGAAGAAACGCCGTGGAGGATCCCGAACTTCTTGTTGAGAGCGCGCATCTCTTGAGACTGGGCGCCGGCAGAATCCCACTCTTTCCCATCACGCTTGCCTATAGCGATTGTAAGAATACAGATAGTAGCGAGAAATGATTTATACAAATTACAAACCTTGGCCTCGACGCTCCTTCATGACGTTGGTGACCATGGGCAAGAGAACAGCGAGATTGATGAGTCCGGAAGCGCACATGGTCGCAATAGGGGCCAGCGAGTGCCACCTGCAGAAAGGATCCAAGATGCCCTTGACTCCATTGGGGAGGCCGATGAGGGAGTTTCCAGGGAACGTGAGAGCGAGGACAATCGGAAGGGCAGTCTGCATGGAAAAGTACGTGGGGAAGAGGGCGGACTGGATAGCGGAGAAGGACCGGCGGTCTACCGTCTTGTACTGAATTGGGCCATTGATGAAGGACTTGTAAATCATTTAGCTCTTGATTAGACTTGTTGAACTGGGTGAAAACCAACATGGAAGAAGGTGGTTCCTAGGAGTGTTCCGTAGCTGGTCATGCATGTTAGCACTGAGAACAGGACAACCTTGCAAGCAAGATCAAGCTCTTGATAACATCGGAAGCGGATTTGAAACGTACGAAATGATATGGTACGGAGCCGGCGAGAAGATGAGTGATTCCCACATCTTGACGATTTTTTCTCTTCAGAGATGAAAAGATTCAAGCAAGGTGGAAGATTTAATCGGGGTTTTGCCCAGCCCAGGCCTTCGGAGTTCTCGTTATGAAACTCCTTCCGACGAGATCGATGATCACATGATATCATCGACTTGAATTGACTACCCGGGAGGGAGGAGGAGGTTGCTTGAGGGATAATGTACCACGTGATTTCGTGTTCGGGTCGCGTCGCACCTTTTGCCTGGAACAGGCGTCTGCAGACTTGGAGCCGTGAATTTCAGCTCATGGCAAAGGCGCTCGCAGTACGGAGTAAAGTCATTGCGGTTGCCGTTGTCATGATGGAGACTTTTGCCAAGAAGCTCAAGTAGAATCCCGTTGCTGACGTATAGCGTAGTTAAGAAAAGAGTTCGCGAAGCTGCTACTAGAGATCTGCTCGAGGCAGCCTTTGTCGACGATTAGGGCTGCTGTGAAAGCACGTGTTCTATTCGAGGCAGCTTTCTTCGCCCGCGAGCTCGACCAAGAGCTCCTCTTTGTCGTTAGTAATTCCGACGACTGATCAATTGCTCCTCCTCGCTGCCCTCACGTAATGACAAAAAGTCCTATAAGAAGAGGGAATCTGGCAGCTGCGCTTTAGCTCATGCAATACTGCGTCTTTGCTTATATAGGAGAGAATCTTAGTTCAAGATCAGGATGTTGCGAGCAAGTCTGAGTTTAATTAATCAAAGGGAAGCAGAGGAATCTAATGTGACATCTGCAGGCAAACAAATTCTACAAGTCGAGATGATAGGTGTCAAGATGATCATAATCAAGCCAGATGTAATACAACACAAGACCAATGTTTGCCACGTCGGAGAGCCATTATATATGTGTCCTGAAACTAAAGCAGTTTGCCGTTCCGTTGCGCGACTTTGACTGTTGTCGCGCGGACTCGTATATGCACCGGGGCGAGATTGTTTCGGAGGATTGCAGGTGGTCGATATTGCCGTTGTGTTGTGGTGGTTTGTTGTTTCGCTGCAAAGTGGCGAGCTCAATGCACCTGGCCGACAATTGCAATTGGATTGGCGTGAATGAGCCGCACCTCACCTTCCACCTCACCTTCCTTTACCTCTTAAATCTGTTCCCCCCGTCACTCAAAATCTTCTTCTTTTTTCATCTCTTTCTCTAAACCCCCTTCTTACTCCATCTCTTGCGATAATATTTTTTTCTTTCCTTAATTCATCGACGGCTTTCTTTGAGCATCATAATTCTTGTCCTCAATCATGGCTGCTGAGCTTACGATAGAAGAGTGCCTAGTTAGGCTTGAGAAGCTTTTCGACCACAAATTCACCTTGCTCAAGCTAGACACCGACGATGAAGCCAAGATCGCCCATGTTAGGACCGAGCTGAACAAGGGGATTGCTGCTGTGGAAGTCATGAACTCAGCTCGCCCGTGGTCTCGACGAAACCCTCAGAGCGATACCCCAATCAAATTCGATAATGACGAAGTCGCTCCTCGAGCTCCGACTTCTGGAGCCTACGACGCCGGCAAATATGCCGTTGGCGAACACGTCGGTGTAGATGTTGACTTTTGCCCTTGGAAAGTTGTTACCACTTATCCGCAAAACTTCATCGGCAAGACCAACAGACCGCATGTCAGTAGCTTCGTGTACCTTCTATATCGTGTTCTACCCTAACCTCACATCTTCTAGGCCAAGCCATACTTTGACAACATTCTGGAAACCAGGGTATGGGATTTGTAAGTAAATTCGTATTTTTCTTTTTCTCTTCTGCCATTTAATGTTGATGGGAATTTCCCTAGCTTCTACTACTATGACCCGATGCACACCGACAAGGTACCGCATTTGTTCGTTCCGACGGCCCAGTTCCAGGTCTTCCTTGACGACATCAACAAGGAACTCGGCATAGCCCTCACCATCCCTGCCGGGATGCCTTCCAACCGCTTTCTCATGAGATTCGGTCAAGGCAAAACCCCTAGGCCTCGCTATCTTATGCGCACCGAGAAAGTCAATGAGTTGAACATGCAGGAATTCCCTGATGTCAAGGAGGAGGATGTTTACGCCTTCAAGGCTGCCCCCGTCATCCACCAGAATGACATCATTGAGAAGCTGAAGCTTACCAGGCCTGGCTACAAGAATGACAAGAACGGAAAGGGCCAGAAGAAGGCCGAGGCCAAGAAGAAGGACCGTAACCATATGCTCACCATGACACGCCAGCTACTGGGCCTCGTTGAGGGCGCTGCCACTCAGTCGGGCTATGTTTTTGTCTCCGTAGACGTTGAGAAGCTCGAGCAGGCCCCCAATCCTGTGTCCGAGATTGGCATTGCCATTCTCGATACCCAGAAGATGGCAAAGATTGCTCCCGGACCAGGTGGCCGAGACTGGTGGACCCTGATCGAAGCTCATCATCTTCGCGTCTACGAGTTGTCTGGCCTCGTCAACCATCGCTACGTCCAGGGCTGTCCTGGCAGCTTCGATTATGGGTATGTCTAGTTTCCGCTTCGCACCGCCTGTATTTCAATCATTGGAGCTGACAATATCTATAGCGAAAGTACATTTCCCAGTGTTATCGACATCGCCACCAAGCTGGACGAGATTCTTGCTCCGTACACCAAACAGTCGAGAGAAATCATCCTCGTCGGACATGACGTCAAAGGAGATCTCGACGCATGCCTGACCGCTGGGTTCAACATGCGATGCGTCAAGGGTGTCACTCACACCATCGACTCGCAATGTCTTCACATGGCCTGGCGCAACGAGCCTCAGGGCAGGTCTCTTTACATGGTACTGACCGACCTGGGCATCCACGGCAAGAACTTGCACAACGCAGGCAACGACGCTGTGTACACCATGAGGGCCATGTTGGGCGTGGCGATTGAGTCGCTCGCCGAAAAGGCGGCCAAGCAAAAGGGCGAGACGCACATCCCAGCGCTACGCAAGGAGCGGGAGGACAGGCTGGCTAGGGAGAACGAGAAGCCAACTCAGGAGAGCGAGGAGAAGGTCGAGGAGAAGAGCGAGAATATCGAGGCTTGAGCAGAGAATTGTAGACTCTTTTGAGCTATCGGCTTTTTTGCATGTTAAAGGTAGTAGCCAACGTAGCGACTTTACGGATAGAAACACAGCCTTCTCTTTCGCCACGAACCAAACAACGCCATCGCTATGAAACCCACATATTGTACACGTTTATATCCACAGGGTCATGCTAGAAAATATGCTCGCCGAGGGCCACCTAATTCGATTGCTTGTCTAGCAGTTCCTTGGCCTCGTTGATCTTGGTGGCAAGGTACGGGCTGCCACCTCGATCGGGATGGTTGAGCAGCATGATGGTTCGGTGGGCTTTGCGGACCTTTTCCTTTGTGACGGAGCGCTCACTGTAACCTCTGTTAGCGTATTCTTTCTTTTATTCCATAACGCAAGGCGAACTCACTTGAGCGATAGGATGAGGGCAGCCTCCTTGCTGGTCATCTTGCTCTCGAAACCACCCTTGTAGAAAGCCTTGCCCATGGCGCCCACACCTCCACGAGATCGTCTCCACGCAACGAGACCGGCACGTCCCTAGAAAAGAGTCAGTAAGAGAGAAAAAAAGAAGAAGAAGAGAGAGCCAAGGTGGTTGGCTGCTCGAGGTTGGGCGTACAAGAAAAGCTGCGACGGCGGCGCCGGCGCCCCATGCCATTACTGAAGCCATGTCTTTTTTGCTTTTTTTTGGGGGGGATCCCTTTTATATGTATTTGTCCGTATGGCGAGAATCTTGTTATTTTTTTATCGGCGAGGGAGGTGGGAGGTGGGGGGGATGAATAGTAGTTGTTGATGGTTTTGGTGATGTGCGGGCGGGCGGCGCAAGATGGAAAGTTTTGCGGTTGATAGTCGGCTTTTTGGTTCGGTCGGGGGTCGGAGCCGGGATGGCCGCCGTTGGGGCGTCGAGGGGAAATGTTGTTCCGGGTATAAACAGCATGGCGCTACGTACTCCGTACTGACAATCGCCAACAGAACAAGATGAGAGCTCCAAAGGGTTCACTGGAAAACAAACCAAACCGCCTATACTAAGTGCTTGAACATCAAGGTTGTCAAAAGTATATTATTTGTGATTTTTTTATTTAAAAAAAGCTGTGTTCATCTCGAGGGCTTGTGATTATCTAATGCTGTTTTTGTTCTTTTCTGGAAAACTGCCTGCCATGAGATAACTCGAGTTGGAAAGGAAAGAGCAGGCAGATCGGTTCCCTTCCTTGATATGCTTCCGTACAGCTACAGCTACAGCTACTCCGTACAGCTACAGCTACTCCGTACAGCGCATCGCATCCGTTACAGCACACAGGCAAGGCCTAAAGACAGCCCACTCTCATGCGGGGTCCCCGCTGTGCAATGTACTAAGGAACTTTGAATGGGAACAAAAACGTCGCTCCCTCCCCTCAATGGATGGAGATGAAATGCACAGAAAGGCGACAAGAAGGCTGCGCTAGTGGACGTGGTCAGCTCTCGACGACTTGATCATCATTGCCGTCTTTTGACGATTCATGCTTCTTCTTATCTTTTGGGAATAAAGTCACTACTTTTTTTCTTCTACTTCCGTAGATTACAGGGGGGACCCTTGTCTCGATCTCTTTTTTTTTCTCCAATCATTTTTAATCACCTGTAATCTCGACATCGTCCTACCTACACTTATTTCTTCCTTGTTCCACATTATCGCAAATTGCAAAACACATGCCACCTGGGACAACCTAAGATGGCTTGGTCAGAGAAGCAGCCCCTGCTGGGCAGGGTCGTCGGTCCGCCGCGGATGAGGGTTCCTCTCTGCGCTATACTGGCCGTCATGGTCATGCTTGCTTTTGGCATGATGTTCTTCAACTATGAGAGACCCATGACCGATGACGTTCCCGCCGGCCCTCCAAAGCATATGCTCGAGGAGGCATCCTGGAGCTGGGACGATGTAAGATGGGGGCAAACTTTTTCTTGAAGGGGAGGAAGAAGTGTGGCACAAAAGGGCTGACGGTGCCATTGCTGCTGTAGGTTAAACCGAGCACTGAATTGAAGTGGGAATCATGTTACGAGGGCAAGTTTGAATGCGCCAGGCTTGATGTAAGTCGGACTTGGAAAGCATTGGGTGGCTGCGGTGACGGTAGTGAGCTGATATGGGGACAGGTGCCTATGGACTGGCAATCACCAACAGAGGAGCAGCGCGTTGTGCTTGGAGTTATCAAGCTACCTGCAAAGATTAAAGGGGAGCCTCTTTCCCCAGTCTTTATAAACCCTGGTGTGAGTTCTCTCGCTGCATTGTTGAGGTGTATGCGCTGACTTGACGATGCATCAAGGGTCCCGGGGGATCAGGTTTGGACTGGTTGCTACAGATGGGAGACGACTTGCAGACCATCGTTGGTGCGAACCAAGATTTGATATCTTTTGACCCTCGCGGAGGTGAGTTGTTTCCCCCCCTAGGAAGATGGTATCAAGTGATTGACATCCGGATAAGTTGGCGTATCCACTCCACGTATAGAGTGCTGGGGAACTACGCAGAAAAGGCAGACGTGGGACCTGCAGGAGACGCCCGTCGTCGACGAGCGGCCTGGTCTGATCTACGACGCGCACGCTCGTGCCGCGGCCTACAACAACGCGTGCGAGCAGATGATGAACGAGACGGGCATCTATGAGCATATGAGCTCGGCGTATGCCGCAAGAGACATGCTTGCCATCCTCGACGGCACTGGGCACGACAAGCTGAGGTACTGGGGCATCAGCTACGGATCTATCCTTGGTGGTGTCTTTGCCGGTCTTTTCCCCGAAAGGGTAGAGAGGCTCGTAAGCGACGGTGAGCCCAACCCCCCCAGTGCTTGTTGTACGCTCGTAAACTAAATGCAGTTGCTTCTAGGAAACGTTGACTATACAGACTGGTTCGAGCTCGACCACGGCAATTTTGTCTCCGATGCAGATCTCATCTTTGAAGCCTTTGACAAAGCTTGCCACGAGGCCGGGCCCCAAAAGTGCGCCCTCTGGGCCGAAACCCCCGAGGCCGTCCTCGACCGTCGAGCCGGCATCCTCGAGAGCCTCAAGCTCCGGCCGGTGCTCATCCCGGCCGGCGCCGCGGCCAGCAACGGCCCCGCGATGCCGGAGCTCGTGACCTACTCCAGGCTGCAGCGCCTCACGCGCGGCCTCGTCTACCGCCCGCTCTACTACGCCGAGCGCATGGCGCGGGCCTACGCGTCCCTGGAGCAGGGCGACGGCTTGCCGTTTCACGAGCTGTCCATGGAGGAGGACGGGCCGGCGCCGGGGGAGCTCTGCTCCGTAAAGGATGGGCCGAGGGGCCTGATGCCCGAGTCGACGGCGGACGCCTTTCCGGCCGTCATGTGCTCCGACAGCGAGCCGCTGGATGAGTCTGTCGACGACTACGAGAAGTACGTGGACAAGATTACGGGCATCAGCAGGTGGATCGGCGCGGCCAGTTCCTTTTTCAGGTTTGCCTGTGCTGGGAGGACCGTGAGGCCCAAGTGGCGTGTGACTGGGCGTGAGTCTCTTTTTCTTCCTACGTTGAACCGGCGTATTGATCTTTGTGATTAGATGATTTCAAGGGCGACACCGACTATCCTATCCTCTTCATCGGAAACCTGGCGGACAACGTCACGCCGCTGCAGAGCACAAGGAACAACTCGGCCAAGTTTCCCAGCTCAAAGGTTCTGGTGCAAAACTCGTACGGCGTGAGTTTTTCTCTCTTCTCCCCCAGCACTATCGAGTAAAGAGTTGTATGTGACTAACATGAAATACCTGGAATAGCACGCAACCCTGGCCGCAGCCTCCAAGTGCACCGCCAGGTACATCAGGGACTATTTCCAAAACGGGACCCTGCCGGAAGATGGCGCCGAGTGCGAGCCCGATTACCGTCTGTTCGAGATGCCGGAGGAGGACGACTTGTTCCATGAGATGGATGAGCTCGCCGCGGCGATGCACAAGGCGTCGAGGAAAGCCAAGCTTGGTGGTGGTGAACGCAGATTGTAGTGTATTCTTGCAGTGTATTTTTAAGAGTAAAATATGTAGTAGATGATGCAATAAACTTTCGCTCAACGTAAAACAGGAAGCCAGTTTGTATAAAAGAAAGGGGGATGAATTACTCGCTCGTCTTCTCAGGCATCGTAAGCACCTTTTCAGGAACCCTCAACCCACCATCAACCTCCTCCATAACCCTCCTCTCCAACGCCTCCCCCCTCAACCTCTCCTCTTCTTCCCTCGCAACCTCATCCTCACCACCACCTCCCTTCCAATTACCCGCTCCCCCGCGCCCAGACCACGCCGAATGAATCTGCGGCTTCGACGACGACGACGATGCTGCAGCGGTGGCGGCGGCAGTAGCTCTGGCGGTAGATTTCTCGTGCTGCTCTGCCGTGGCGTGATCGACGTAGTTGCCTGCTCCTCCTCTGCCGGCGCGGGATAGGCCATGTGTCTGCGAGGCTGCTGCAGAGGGATGGTTGTGGTTATATGTCTGCGAGGCCACTGCCGAGGGATGGTTGTGCTTGTCTTTCTGCGCCTCGATGTCTTGATGAGGATGAGGGGATGTGGCGTTGGCGGAATCGCTGGGGATGAAGTTTCCGGCGCCGCCGCGGCCGAGTTTATGGTAGACGTCTGATAGTGGACTCATTTTTAAGTTGGTGGATGATTGTTTTTTCTGGTTTGGGGTTTGAACTATAGGGAGAGGCGGTTTATAACTATTGGAAATAGGGATGAAAAAGAAGTGAAAAAGTTGATGGATTGAAGAGGGTTTTGAGTTCCTTTCAGTCATGGAGTCATAGATGATGTGATGAAACTAATAAATAGGATAGGGTAAGTAAAACTTGGGTGTTGAAGAATGTATGGAGCATTTTAAAAGGTCCTAACATTCCCGCATTCATCATCAAAACAAAAGAAAATAAAACAAACAAGTTGATTTGCCAAATTATCCCTCACTTATCAATTTACTAGCAAGTTGAATATGCAGCTGCCGATAATGAGTGGGAAGAATGGATCAAGTTATACAAAATGTCTTGTATAGAAACTGCAAAGCCTTGCTAGGAAATATTAAATAATCCAGTAGTATTTGACAGCAGTATTCGTCAGTACGAAGGCTATATAAATGCCATATAAATATATGATCATAAATACAGATAAAACTCGGTTTGATAGCGACAACCCCCAATTCAAAAGTGTGCAGGCGACTGACCAACCCCGTGTAAGTCATTTAGTTGGCTTATCAGCGACTAACCGACGCACTATACAAGGATCGCGCATGCGTGTGCGGCCTTGCGACGTCACGGCTTATCTCTTTCTACATTCTGTCGGCGCGGGCGCGCCAATTCATTACATGTACAATTGAACCTCATTCTTTGATACACGCTCTTTTGCAAAATATTCCTCACATGACATTTGTTGAAACTGCATGCCTTTTCTGTTAACCTGCTCCTCTTACATCGTCTATCGCCAAGTCCCACTACTATCATCGTGGGTCACCTACACATACTTTTTCTCTGTCCCCCCCAGGGTCGAGTTTCCAACATCACAGTCCTCCATCGATATTGTCAACATCAATTGGACGCTCAACTTGGTCTGATGAAGGTTGACATCGATGCCCAGGTCGCCCAGGATGAAGCCGACCTCGCCGTCCTGGGCCACTCCCAGGCCTTGACCCGCAAGTTCTCCCTGCGCAGCATGTTCTTCCTGTCCTTCATCGTGCTCGGCACGTGGAGCACCTTCGCCCAGGGCCTGAGCAGCGGCCTCACGAGCGGCGGACCAATCACCATCCTATGGGGTCTGGTGCTCGTCACCCTCTGCAACGTCTGCGTCGCCGTGTCCCTGGGCGAGCTCTGCAGCAGCATGCCCACGGCCCTGGGCCAGGCCTACTGGGTGTCGAGGCTCTGGCCCGGCGAGCTGGGGAGGTTCGCGTCGTACATGTGCGCGTGGATCAACACCTTTGGGTGGTGGACGCTGTCGGCGAGCCAGCTCGCGTTCATGTCCGACTTTATGCTGAGCATGAGGGTGCTCTTCGACCCGGACTGGTCCGAGGCCTCGACGGGGTGGGTTCGTTTCCTGCTCTACCTCGGCGTCACGCTCGTCGTCACGGGCGTCAATCTGGTGTCCTGCCGGAGTGATGGCGTGCTGCCGGGGCTCAACAGCTTCGTTGGCTACTGCTTCGTCAGCCTCTTGGTCGTGTTCAGCCTCGCGCTGCTCATATCCGTTGGTGTCAAGCATGACCTTGAGTTCCAGCCCGCGTCGTTCGTCTTTGGCCGCTGGATCAACCAGGGCGGCTGGGGCGACGGCGTCACCTGGTTCATCGGTCTCGTGCAGGCGGCGTACGGACTCACGGCCTTTGACGCCGCTGTTCATCTGGCCGAGGAGATCCCTGCGCCCAGGGTCAACGTGCCCCGCGTGCTCTGGCTCTCGGTGACCCTGGGTGCCGTCACCGGCTTCATCTTCATGGTCGTTTGCCTGTTCTGCATCCAAGATCTCGACACCGTCCTGGACCCTTCGACGGGACTCCCCTTTATGGATCTGCTGAAGCAGACGCTGGGGCTGGACGGCGCCACGGTGCTGCTCTCGCTCTTCATCTTCAACGGCATGGGGCAGGCGGTCAGCCTCGTCACGACCGGATCCCGTCTGACTTGGGGCTTCGCCAGAGACGGCGGTCTCCCGTGGAGCGGCCCCCTGGGCCAGGTCAATGACACCTGGAAGGTGCCGGCCCGCGCCCTCTGGCTGCAGGGCGCCATCATCGGCTTGGTCGGCGTCCTCTACACCTTTTCCAACACGGTCCTCGACGCCATCCTGAGCGTCTCCACCATTGCGCTGACCATCTCCTACGGCATGCCCATCCTCACTCTGCTCATCGTCGGCCGAGACAAGATACCGCCCGGCGGGCAGTACTCGCTCGGCAGCCTCGGCCCCGTCATCAACTGGGTGTCGGTCATCTACTGCGCCATCACGACCGTCTTCTTCCTCTTCCCGGGGGAGCCGAACCCGGCGCCGTCAGACATGAACTACGCAATTGCCGTGTTTGGCGTCATGTTGGCCGTCTCCATAGGCTTGTGGTTTTTCAGGGGGCACAGCACCTACTTGCAGACGACAGAGGCAGCGGAGCGACAACGGCAGGCCAGAGATTTAGAGATATCGGCCATCCAGGGCGTAGCAAGCAACAAAGTGGAGGAAAGCGAAGACTTTTCTCGACAAGAGGCGAGCAGAAAGGTGTAGGAGTTGTGCTTTTCGGCAACTCCAGAGACTCATTGTAGACGTAACGTTTGTAAACGATAGCGCATCAACGCGTAGTTATATCCATATACCCCATCAATATTCGACTCATTGTCCTCAACTCTCCCATGATCCATTGGCCATTTGATCTATTCGATCATCTCATTTGTTAGGGGCTGTGCTCCGTGTCGTGCAAGATATCTGCTCCCATGTCGTTGTCTAAAGGAGAGGCCTGCGACACCTACTCCTACAGGAAGACTACAGTGAGAGAGTATCCTACAAAACACCCAGTGGCTGGTTGAAATGCAATGCATCAGAGTAAAGCCTTATTCAGCCTGTTCCAGTCTTTCAGGTCGCCAATACCTTAGTCCAACGGGGCCGCACCCCTCTTTGAAAAGTCGCTGGTTGGCCAATTGATCAAACATCTCCGGACACGATGGCTCGCAGACTAACACACTACTTGTATGAGAACAAAAAGAGACTCCCCTCAGGGCGTGTGGGCGTGGTTGAACCAAGAGAGCGTCGGTTGATTGTCCGTCGGCCCCGTCCTGACCAATAAGCGCGAGGATCAATGAGCATGTCTTGCAGATGGACACCAAAGCTAAAGAAGAGGGGGGCTCAGACCAAGGGCGTGGGCCTAGCCTGGTTCATCGACATTGTCGAACTGCTATCAGTATAAAAGCAGTATGTGATGGGTACTTGTAAGCATCATGAGGGGCATTACGAGCATTGCTTTGTCAATCTTTTGGTATCAAGCGACCACGGAATACTTGTGCTGGTCTGGGTGACCGAGGAACATGTAAGACCTCATCCATGCCGGAATAAGCTCGCCGGCCTGTCATCAAAGGTTGTTGACGCGGTGGACGGATCTTCATCAACGTGCCCTGTACTCCGTACTTGCCTTGCCTTGCCTTGCCTTGCATTGCATCGGCTCTTCGGATTCCGTTGCAGCTGCTATTACATCGCTTCTTGCGAGGGGACAGCAGCGACACTTTGTGTGCGTCCAGACGCGCTTCTCGACCGGCAACGTGGGGATCGAGAATGTCGCGCTCGTTTACTTGATTGGAATAGCCGCCAAGCGGGACACGATGCAGACTGCATTTATCCATTTTCCCAAGTGCGGTGGCCATAATAGTGGAGTTGGTGGTGAAGGGTGGTGGAAGAATGCAAGCCCTGGCTCTCCCCCGCAGTCGCAGCGGAAGGATTAACAAAACCGCTGGAACAAGCCATGAGACGCCCATGTTTGGAATCCACCCCGGGAAGGATTGTTCTCGCATTCGTAAGGGATCAGGGGTGCATAAGTCAGGCCTGGTCGTGTCTAGACAATTCGCCGCACTTGCACCAGTTCTCACTTGACAACTTCAAAATGGAAAAATAGAAACCCACGACAAAAGTGGAAGAGGGGCAGAGCCAAGAGATTGTGAGAGCGGGGTCACCCGAAGATTAGAGGCTGGGGTAATCAGGGAAGCAAAGCGACTGGACCTGCGCTGAAGGACAAGTTCGGAACACCTTCTGTTTCTTGCCCAGTGGACTTTTTGTTTGTTAGGGAAAAAGACGGTTGGAGGGTAAATCTCAAAAGAGTTGGGATCGTCGCTGCGGCGCAACTGACGGCGCTCAAGCTGTGCTTCCACAGCGGTTGCTCTTCCAGTGCTGTCCGACAGTCATTGATCTGCACGGTACTTATTAGTTGGCTTTGTGACTGACGTACTGAACATGGTGATAGTCAGGCACCGCTCGGTGATCGCCGGATTTTTTTTTTTTTTTTTCTCAAGTGAGCTAGACGACGAAAGACCTTCTTTTGTGAAGATTCCAAATTCGTGATGGTTCTTTGATGCAAGTTAATCAAAGGACACAGCGGAGGCTCCGGAGGTCTTGATCGGTCTCGTCCTCGTACCTGCCCCTCCGAGGAACCTTGCTTCTTGTCTGTCCCCCTGGGCTTGGCGCACCGAAGATACGGAGCCGAAGACAGCCTACGGTAACCACCTTGCAAGCAAGCAAAGTCGCATTTACAAGTACCAATCGCGAGCGAATACCACCTGCATTTTGCATCTGCAAGTTCCATCGCACACCTTCAAGGTGTTGATTGCTGAGTGTGATGATGGTGGGCAAGGTACGTGCAGCGTAGCATCCATCCCTCAACATCCGAGCAGCCCAATCAATCCCCGTCTTGCTGCGTTTCTGCCATATCAGCGAAGCTAGACGTTTGTTGGCAGGCCGTTGGGTTTCATTTCCATTTGATTTCGGCAAAAAGCCAACGTAGTCGCTTTCCCTTGGTGCATCTTGTCCCTGTCTGTCCCTTGCAGTGAAGAAGCAACAAATCTGCGGGAACACGAATTCAGACGCATGACCTGTTATCAGCTGGTGGCTGTTCAGTTAGCGCAGGTTTTTGAGGTACTGGTACTGGTACGATTCCAAATATGTCAAGCCACGACCGCCAAAAAAAAAGGCGATATCGGAAAGAGGGCGCTCCTTTTTGTTGAGACACGCAATCAACTTCGGTTAAAAAGGGATTTTAGGTATAATAAGATGATCAAAGCCGAGAGAGTGCATTCTCTGCTAGTTATATTTGATTTGATTCGACATAAACTTTTTTCTTTCTTTTTTTCAAAGTGGGAGCAGTGCTACGTGTCCTGTCCTGCTCCAACAGCACAGCAGTTGCTTGCATAGTGAAGCTGCCCGACCGTGATATAACGCGCACCGTAGATAATGACACCCCCTCTCCTAGCCATGGGTCAATGACAAGATGACTGGCCTCCCACGTAGTTTGTATGTGTAACTGGGGCAGCACGCTAGAATTATTCATCACATTCAGACGTGTTTACACTTGATATAATCAAGAAGCATAAGAAACAAGAGAAGAGAGGAAGCCCGTCCCTGACATGTTGAATCCCCTGTACAAGCAAACGTACAGTTTAATGGCCACTCCGAACCATGTGCTGTACCCTTTCTTGGCGAGCGTTCCATTCCGTACGAAACAACCCCCTCAGCTGAGGTGATGGTGGCGAAATATTACATCGTCCAGAGCACCAAAACACGACAAGTGGAAAATTACAAATTCCATAGCAACTTCATACTCCCTCTACAGAATAAATAAAAAAAGAAAAAAGAAANNAAAAAAAGAAAAAAAAAAAAAGATTTATAATTTTCTCTTTCACACATATCCTCCACACCCATGATACATAAAAAAAAAAAAAAAAACGCACAAAAAATAAAAAAAAAAAAATTCCAAAACAAATTCAAACACCCACTACAGAAAAAAAAAAAAAAAAAAAAAAAAAAAAAAAAAAAAAAAAAAAAAAACCTTCGTGTGACTATTCATAAAGAAAATGTGAAAAAATAAAATAGAAAAAAGAGGTCATTCACAGAAGTCGTGACCCATCTTCTCCCGCGGCCCCTCTTCCAACCTCCGCAAGCTCTATCCCCCCCCAAAGACTCCAAGCCCTATTCAGACGAGATCATCGCGGAGTAGCGCCACTTGTCAAATCGCCGATGCTATCCAGCTTTCTCGATCTTCAGGAAGGGGGAAAAAAGAAACAAGCTTACAACTAGTCGAGGGCACAAAATTCACCAAAGTCCATTCATTGGTCATGAAGGGAAAAAAAACCTTTCACCATTCCTGTGTTGCTTTTTCTGCCCCAGAGCGGAAGGGTTTAGGGCTGGGGCTTGTAATGGAGAGAGCTACATTCCCAACTCCGCGATAGGTGAGTTCGCTTTTGGCCTGTGATGGTGTGTGTGCGATTGGGCCATCTCTATTTTTGTTGGTTGAGAGTTTTGGGATGGCTATTCGGACACCCCCCCCCCCCCCCCGTTTGTCTACTTTGAGGATACGGCGGATGACCTGATTGCGCTGCGAGGTCATGCTACCCTCCCTACCTGGAGAGACCTTTGGTTGAACTACCAGGTATGGCCATGTGAGGTGTCTTTTCAGTGCCCTCGGTGGTCTCATATCCTGCATGTCTGAGAGGCTGGGTAGTTGTTGGGCTCACGTATCGTAGGCAAGGCCCCTACACATGTAGAAACTTGCCATGGAGGATTTCATAAAATCGCAGTATCAGGCCTTTTATCATCGCCATTCATGGATATCACGAATGGTTATTCATCGAATGCAATGATAGCAATAATACAGTCAGATGCAGCGCACAACGCCTATTCACTAGCAGGCCAGTTGGGCGAACATGGTTCCTTGACCATGCGCCCCATGACATCCGCAACAGTGACAAAAAGGAACAACTGCGTTTCGAAACCTCTCGAGCGCATTACCTTGTAGCAATACATCCATCTTACTTGTGCAATATTTGGCCTGGACTTTTTATTAAAAGAAATTAGGACCGCAATTTAGACCATTCGGGGTTTTCCATTTGGCTTCCGGCACATGTAGAGTTGGGAACAAACCCCTTTTCTGCGGTGTACGGAGGGAGTATGCCTCTCTCTCAAACTTCCATCATGCGGGACATGGAAATCTTCGTGTGCCGGCTATAAGCTTCTTTCGCATTATGATGTACAAACACGAGGCTTTCCGATTCATCAGTCGTTCTCGTTCTCGTCCTTATTCATCATAAGTTGTCATCTTGTTTAGTTTAGACGAAAAAAAAAGAAAAATTTTTGTTGACATCGATTGAAAGAATGCCAGCCAACATCGAGGATTTATCACTGAATCGAAAGTCTTATTGACTGGACAAAAATAGGACAAGATGCAAAGCAAGGGGCCAGCCAATCCCAATCGTCCAACCCAGACACACGCACACACGCACGCACACCCCTGCCCACTTCTCCCGCACGACTGTATCGAACGGACCAGTACGGAAGAAGTACGAGGAGGAACCAGAATGCCCTGGGAAAAAGCGACCCCCATCCCGGGCAGCGGCGCCCGCCAACGCCCTCAACAGCACCAGCACCACGCAAGGGCACTCATGAGGCACTTGACTTGGGCATAATAGAGCGGGTGGAGAGCAATTTTCTGGAAGCTACTGGAAACATTGGACAGACGCAGCCAGCGCAATCGTGATGAGAGAGCGAAAACCCCCTTTTTTGCCCAGTAAAGGCTTATTATTCGGTTGGGCCGAGAGCCATGGTGTCAGGTTTTGTGACGAGTTCGACGAGTTTGCAATTTTTTTTTCTTTTTTGAAAGCTAACCAGATGATCCGAGTACGAAGGAAGAAGTCTACGTAATGTCCATTCGTAAGGCAGCTACAGTTAAGAAAAGAGACTTTTGTTCTCCTGGAAGCAAAAGGAAAAAAGCCACACACGGGCCGGGGCTGGTGAACAAAAGCCAAAAGTTGCTGCGACTCGCGGCACGGGTTTGGATGAAAGGGCAAAAAGATGTGGCCCACTCACGGCTCATCTGAGCCACACCTGGACTACTAGGTATTTGTCTGCGCCAGTCCCACACCCAACTACTAGTATTGGCAGTCAGCAAATGGGTAGCAGCAAAAAAGCACCACCGCAATGTATCGGTACTTTGTTGGGCTCGCATGGTGGCCTGGAAGAGAAGGGCGGAAAGGGGGGGGGGGGATAAGAGCCCAGCGCTATCAAGTTAGGTTCCACGTACGCCAGTCCCGCCCTTGCCAAAAATGCCAGCACAGGCAGCGGTCTCTCCCCCTCTTCTCCCCCCCCCCCCCTTCCAGCATCCGCTGTTCATTCAGGTCAAGTCCAACTCGGCACCGTACAAACTACTTCAAACTCGGGATGCACTGCACACCTCCTAACTACGGAGTAAGTTGTACTCTACGTACGCGCCCCCGCAATGAGCCGGGCCACACACACGCCCACACCCTCCATGCAATGGGAGTAAGAGGCGCAATTTGGATTCCTCCTTCTTCCCAAAAAAAAAATTATTGTCTCTCCCTCCTTCTCTTTTACGTGACAGCCACAATCTTGACTTTTTTTTTTTGAATATCATTTTTTTTCCTCGTTCGCTTCTTGTAACAGCATCATATCACGGGGGGAATTGCTTCAAGTTACTCTTCGGACTTGACTAACTCCATATACTCTTTGCTCCTGAGCTCCATATATCCCACGGCGGACCGCCGGTGTCTGTCGTTGAGCAACAAACCTCCTTCCCCACTATCGTGAGCAATGGCTTCTTCAAAGGTACGGTCACCCATTGTCCTGGGATGGACTTGAGTCACGTCTATCGTCTGCTGCTGGGGAGTCGTCTGTGGGGTTCGAAGATACCTGAGGCGGAGGCTTACATGGCCTCCGCTCCCGGAGAGAGAGTCACCGACGTTACGAGGAGCCAGCATAGGGCTGACATGATTGTTTGTTCTGTGATATAGGAAATGCAGCAATCTTCAAGACCATTGACGCACCATCGGTCGTCCCCTTCGGCCACCTCTTCCACGGGATTGCCGGGGCGGTCACACTCGCGAACCAACTCCCACTCGCACTCCCTCCTCACAGGCGCTCTCAACACCAACCACAGGATCACTCGCCGCAAGTCCGTGACCAACCCGAGGCCTGACATTAACGCTCTTGCCGCCGCCTTGCGTGACGACATCTCCCTGTCCGCTGCCCTCCCCATCAACTACCCGACCGGTCGTCGAAACACGTTGGCGAGGGCCACCGCCTCCCCCGGGGCTGTTGGAAGCCTACCGTCTCCACCTGCGAGCTTGCCCAACAAATCCATCGACGTGAAGCGAGGCGTTGGCAACGACAGCGCCATCGACGACCAGGACGGTTCGGCGGACGATACGGGGGACAAGACGGCAAAGGATCGTATCAGGCGTGCTAGTGATGGTCAGCCCCTCACCAAGGATGGGAAGAGGAACAACCGGGTCGAGGTTCGGTGCGAGACCTGCGGCAAGAGCTACAAGCATTCCAGCTGCCTGACGAAGCATCTGTCAGTAGCCCTCCCCCGATCCTTGAAACACCTCACGTACTCGCTATACGCTCATATAGCCTCTTACCGTCACTGGGCATATGGATGATGGCTTGCTGACTTGGTGACAGATGGGAGCACACCCCGCAATGGTCTGTGACCTCCAAACTGCTCATTTCCAAGCACCAGCAGGTGCAGCTGCTCGAGGCTGCTTCAGTCCTGGTTGCCATGAATGGCAAGGAAGGGTCTCCTACGCCGCCGGGATCGACCAAGGACTTCCACAGCGACGCCGAGTCGGTTTCGCCTGACCCCTCAGGTGCGTCAGACCAGCTCGATAGGCAGAGCTCCGTCGAAACAACGCCGCCTCCTATATCCGAGGGCCACGGCATGGGTTACCGTGAGAAGCGTCACGACAGCGTGGGCGGCTTCTCCCACAGTTACCAGTCGGCACCTTCGTCTGGGTTCCTCAACCCCAGCAGCATTCCCTCTGAGCATGGTTTCGGCCACGGACGACAGAGAAGCGAGAGCCGTCCGCTATCCTCGGGAGTCAACAACACGAGCACGGATGACCGTGAGCTGGCAGCGGCAGTCGAGTTGCTGAGCTGCAGTTTCGGCAGCAACGGAGGGCCCCGCAGCACCGTCGCCTTGCCTGCTGACGCCCCACCTGTTCCCCCTGTTCCCGCCCAGTACCGAGAGCAAGCGACTTCGTTTGGCGGGAGTATGGCTGGCAGTCTGGGTGGCTTCATCAACAGCTTCCCCAGGCAACAGCCCGAAAGCTTCACTCGAGGCACGCTTCGACGGGGGAGCGAGGACGTCAAGATGGAAGAGAGCACCGAAGATGACGACGACTTTGACATGCGGTTCCGTGCTCGCAGCGATGAGGAAGACGACGGTGTCTTTGGTCGTATGGAGGAGTAATGATAGGATATGATCTAATAATCGTACCAAGCGAGCAACTTTTTTCAGGCATATTATAGTATAGCAGGATCCGGAAAGGATGGCTCTGAGGTTTGGAATATCTCGTTGTGGTCTTCGGGGCAGGTTTCGAGCCGACCGTCTCATTTGTATCAGGATTTGTACACATTCGTCCAAGGTGGTTCTGGTCCGCCGCTGAACATTGAACACCGATGAGTGGGGGGCCTCGGCCGGGGATCGAGTTTTTCCTAAGACTTGGTTATCGGTCGTGATTGCATCGTCACGAGGTTAAAGTGAAAGTTTGGCGGGCGTCGAGCGGAACATCCGGGCTCATCAATCAAATAGAAAAAAATCACCAATAAAAATCGGAAAAAAAGTACAAGAAAAAATCACAATCCTGAGACTCGGGGATGTACGTCTCTTAGTACTACTAGTAGTAACAGCTTATTCGCTCAGAGATGACGTCTAACGGCTGAAAAGAGTGTCTCATCGATGATCGGGACGGGCAGCCTGCTTGATTAGATGTGAGATCGACGTCTGTGACATGTCGGGGTTCATCCGATGAAGTGCTGTTAAGAAGAGATAGGCGAGCGAGTGGCGCCAGAGTTGGCGACGTGGCTTTTCAAGAGGGTGCGTGCTCTTTTCCCCAATGGCTGTTAATGGTTGAGGTTGGCGTCAGCCATGGCCGTTGAGGTCCATTGGTAGTCGAATTAAGGTATGGAGTATGAATGGCTGAAGCAAGACGAGAGATAACTAAAGCAATAGGAAAAACACCGGTACTCAAGGCTTCAAAAAAAATACACACCAATATGTAGAGCGATCGAGGTTGCCCCGGTATTAAGCCGACTGGTTCTGTTTTTCGGGGGAGGTGATGCTCCTTGAGCCCCTGAGATTGACCAATCAGCGTGTGTGGATGGAGAGAGGTGAGAGTTGAAGCCTTTGGTTTCCCCAGCGACCCGCGACGTCACCTTGCCTCACTGATTGACACATATTCTAATTAATGGAATCGTCACCCACATCTGCATCATCATTATTGCACCACCCGGCCCAACTATTACTCCACGCTCCTACTATCAATCTCTCGAATTTTTCTCCAACCACTCGATCCGAATTACACGCATGCGCTTCGGTGTAAAGTGCCCTGCATCTGCATAACTAACAATGACTACCCGACGAGCTGCAGCCAAGGCAGAGGCTGACAAGTTACACGACAATGTCGCCGATGCGGCCGATGCGCAGGCCGTCACAATGACAAGCGATCTGCAGGAGGTTGCCAAGAGGAGCAGTTCGAAGCTGCCGTCGCTTGTGCAGTTCCCGCTCGCGGTGGTGCTGAGCTTCGCCTTTGCGAGCCTGGGCTACAGCCTGCTGGGCGCCGTGACCAAGGGCGAGCTGGCGAGCGTAAGCCGCAGCCAGGATACCTGGGAAGAGATCGCCCTGCTGGCGGGATGGAGGATGTAGGTCGCATTGCAAGTAAGGCTGCTGGGACGGCGATGCTAACGCGCGAGGCAGAGTTGAGCTTGGAATTGGCTGGTTCGGCAAGCTGGATAGCCTTGACGTCGCCCTTTTGGATATTCTATCACATGGCCCTTCTGTAGGCTGCATCTTGTCAATCTGCACTTCTGACTCCGACGCTGACGACTCCTCTAGCTCTATCTCCTCACAGCCTTCTACTCCCTCAGCTTCCCGACCGCCCTGGCTGCCCTCCTCGTCGATGCCCTGTCCGTCGCTGTGCCGTTCTACCTTTTACGCCCCCTTTCCGATGTACACCTACCCAATCGGACGCGCGGGGTGCTCGATTGGACGCTCCTCAGTTCCGTCTCCCTCCTATCCGCGGCGATCTACACCATCGTTCTCGTCTGGTCTCTGCGCCTCATCCTCCCGCGCATTCTTGTTTTGCACTTTATCGGCCTGCCTACGCTTGAGCCTGCTTATACTGCCACCTACTTCGGTGTGCAGCCCGTGCCGACCCTCTTCGGCATCGCCGCCAGCGTCTTCATCTTTGCTCCGTTCGAGACGACCGGCAAGGCCAAGGAGGACGAGAGACTGGAGGAGTTTGACCCCGTTTCCGCGACCCTAGGCCAGACTGTCTGGTACAACATTTGGGGCTACACTGCTAAGACCAAGGTCATCATCGAGCGCACGGCTGTCGTCTTACTGGTTGTAGGAGTCAACACCCTCCTTGCATGCACCAAGACTATATATGGTATCGAAGCATGGGGTGCTGCGGTGTACTCGGCGGTCTGGGTCATTGCCGCCTTGTTCACGGGCACTGCTCTTGGCCTTGTTGGCAGCGAGTAGATGAGGGCAGCTGAAAGCTGAAAGGGGCGCCATCCAGGATGTAGATCCGCACCACAGCTTCTCAGACATGTGCTGCGCGAAATGATCTAGAAAGAGGCACAGAGAATCAAGGGGGAAATCACCAATAATCCACCCGGGATATCCTGCAGGGCTTTTTTACAGAGGAGTGGTGCGGGCTGCTACGGTGCAGCACTGTGGTGAGCTCACACAATCGCCGGGAAGTTGCGGGCAAAAAATAAGGCAGAGCTTTCTTAAGTGACGGGCAGATGGCCGGATGTCACTTTGACATGTACATATTCGTACTTTGCCTAGGCTGGGTTCGGGAGGGCGGAGTATTCTTCTGTCTAAGTGCGTACTGGGTCGATGGGGATTTCATTTAGATACCTTTTGGTTTTGGGTTTGTTTATCTTTGTATCTTTCAGGACGCATGTACTCTGTAATGTAATGTGATTCATCAAAAGTCAATCGTATGCCGAAACTCCTTGCGCCCTAGGAAGGCAAATTCGCGCAAGGAACGCACGATGCTGCACGATGCATGAGTTGCAATGAACATGCATGCAAATCTCTTGTTCTCAAGAGACAACATCTACGGTTTACCATCTCGAGCACTGACCGAGCAGGTCCAGAATATCGATGCTTCCCGTCCCCCACATCTCCCTCCTCTCGTCTCGAACCCGGCCAATTGGTTGAAGTGACGGGTTTGCCGCCGTCGCCGCCAGATGATCGATTCCCCTAATATCAAAGATTTCCCAGCCGTGCGGGTCGGAAGGGGTGGAATCGTTGAGATGTAAGACAGGGGAGCTGATGTACTCCGTGTATGACAAGGTTCCAGGTTTGTCACCAGGAAGATTCCGAACGAATCCTTTCAACCTGCTCGAGTGAATCACTTTGCCGTGGGCCTCACAATAATAAACTGCGAAGGAGAAAAGAGGAGAGGAGAGGAGAGACTGGGAGAAGAAGACTGGCAGAGTGTTGGGCGCTACGGAGTACTCCGTACAGCGGATGCGATTGACCGGGTAATTCATTTCTCAGGGCGCCATGCGCAGGGCACCGGGGGGGCGGTTAGTGATCAACGATTGAGATGAATGAATGATCGATGTGCCCCCTTGTCGGGAAGAGTAAATACACACACACACACACACACACACATGTTACAGCTATACTTAGGCACCCCCCCACCGACCTGGGCTCCCCTCCTTAGCTCCATGGAACATGCCTTGTCAACCAAAAGCATGGTGCGGGAGCACGGTGTTAGGCCTTGCGTGCTTTTGCCGCTTTAATCCGCTCCTAGTCAGGAGTATCATGGCAAAAATGGCATCGGTGGCGGCTGTGGTTGGCCAGCAGCTGAAATCACGAGTTCAGCTCGCTCGGCGTGTCGTGCATCGTAGGGCTGGGGGGAGAAAAGGTGATGGTGGCCGGGCAAGACACGAGGCGTGGCTTGTTGGCTATTGTCCCCCTCTGCGTTTCTCTCGAACGGTGAATGCGCCGCCGCCGTCTGGGCGAGCGGTGTGGATGTCTCTTGCATGTATGTGAGTGGAAAGGTTTAGGTGCATGTGCCTTGTTTCTGCATGTGGGATGGGTGGGGATGTGGGAGGGAGCTGGTACAAGTATGTACGTATAAGAGAGCATGACCTTGTATACCTACATTATATACTGTATGTCTAGACTTGTGCTTTTGATATTCACAAAAAAAGTGTGGTCACAAAACAAAAGTCGATTGAAACTTGAGCGGCGTCTGGGTCATTTGGAATGGGATGCCGATGGAAAGAAATTGGCACGTGAGAACTCGTTCGTCTTTTCCTCTCTTGCCCATCCCTGCTACTACTGCTGCGGTGGGCTTACATATAATTGTACAGGGTAAAAAGAGGAAAGAGGAAGAAGAAAAAGGCAAGTGAGTACGGAGTAATGAAGGCCAGGGTTGCCGGCAGATCTGCCCGCGCGCTTGGCATGGCACCCATGGAGATGGAGGGGAATCCTCGTCCCTTTTTTGCGACAGACGACATCGTCATTAGCGATTCCCGTGAGTATTAGCAGGTCTGTGTAAATTGTACGTGCTCTCTCGTATAGCGCGTATTACCCAACTCCCGTTTGTTGACTGCGGTCCCTGGCTAAATCAGGTACGGCAAGACGAGGTCGTTGGACGAGTACCAACATGTTTCTTCCAAGCCAGCGTTATTTTCCCCGTCTCGATTTGTTGAGAGCGGCCTGTTTTCTGCAACGTCTTTGATTCGATACTTTTCTTTCTTCTTCTTCTCTTGTTCTTCTTCCTTTCTTACATACATAGTATGTTAAAGTCCAGGGTAATTTACGCCCTCGGGAGGAGTAGTTGAAGAGGTGTGCGGGGTTAGCCGCCAAAAACGGTTTTCCTCTCTCGTGGAGGTTGCCGGCACTACACCTGCTATACGGAGTAGCTCTAACCACTACCGCTTGGTGACGTTCTCTAGTTCTTTTCATCGTAGCGCCTGTCATTCATCGACGACTTGGGCCCTGCAGTTTGCCCGTTGCTCCTGTTTCGTGCCCACACGCGGCGCCATGCATGTGGATGTGGATGCATGCATGCCTGCAGCAACTTGGCTAGACAGGGACAACATCTACACCACTAAACGTTTTTAGTTTTCAACGATACCCACGTCTTGTCTTTGTCGTAGCCTTTTTGATGGGAACCGCTAGTGAAAAGGCGACGAGAAACGGATGAAGGCAACAAACCGGGCTACTCGTCTAATTGTGAACCTTTTTTCTCTCTTTTTTTTTTTTTTTTTTTGTGTTGCTATTCTTCTACTTCTCCTCTTCAAAGCCTCGAGTTCCCACTTTCCCATTCGTTGTTTCCCATCTTTCCATCCACTTCTCACCCCCATCCCTTTATCCTTTCAAAAGGCAGAACGTCTGCCCCCAATTATTAATGGATTCACATTCAGCTGCCTTTCTCCGGACTGGCAAGAGGTTGGTGTGATCGTTGCTGTCAACGTCGTCGTCCGTGCGTCCCGGGTTTCTGCTATTCATTTAGCTTCGTCCCAAGCTAATTTATTGGAATTCCCACACCCCCGGATAAGCCAATAGACAAGTCAATAAACCTCAACGGTTGACCCGACCTGTCAGAGCTGCAGTATCGTGGTCTGCGGCACTCCGTACCAAGGTGTTGAGCACCCTGTTGACCCTCTCTTCCCCACCGCGTCCGCCTTGCCAGGATCCTAAATCACAAAAGCGGTTACTGTCGTCAAACAACCATCGCCATACTTAACTCTGAAGACGGCCACCACCCCTTTGCCCTCTTTGTTGAGCCAACTGGGAGCTGGAAGAGAGGCAACATTGTGCCCGGATCTTATGGCACTGTCCTGCCCTTGCCTTGAAAGTCAGCAAACTCGCTTAGCTTCACCTTGTTCAGTCATCATCTAGTGTTGTTGCTGGTGGTGGGTGCCAAAGACATCTGACGCTGGTAGTGCTGGGGCATTGGGGTCAGCCCCGTCCAGGCGACCGGGGACGAAGTGTCGTTCTTCCCCCCTCTAGGCGTCAGGCTAGGAAAAAGAAACAACGTACTCGAGAGCCGGGGACAGGAAAGATATTGGGAGTGACAGGCTGAAAACCCCCAGTCGCGGTGGGGACGTGTGCTGGGGCTGCTCAGAGGCGGGACAACGGGACACTCCTTCTTCTTACCAGCTTGGACGAGAATTGCTCTTTGCTCAGCTCGAATATCCTTACAGCTCTCCTTCAGCCTGACTGTCTTGGATATGCCCTTTGCATAGGGTTAGTGTTCATCACACGCCCCCTGCTTTCAACATCATCTGACAGCTGTCAAGGAGCCTTGATCTCTCGGGCGACGATTTGCAAGGCTCGCCTGCGCAGCAGCTTTTCTTCTCACAAGGGCACAGTCTCGAGTATAAAGATGCTGGCATCTGTCCCAATGACAGCTTCACATCCTTCCAAGATGAACTACTCAACATCGGCCTCCTCAGAGTCTCACTCTTCACAACACCCTCCTCCACCGCCTGCTTCAGGCGCAGACTCCGGGCCTCAGTCAGGGCAGCCTTCACCAGAAGGGACAGTAGCCAGCAACTCATCCTCGAACCAACTGCAAAACCACCCAGCAATGGCGTGGTACGGTGCCCCCGGGGTACGACGCTCCGAGAGCATCACGAGCGAATGTGAGCTAGACCTGTACGGACCACTTGAAATAGCAGGGTCGGTCAAGTCTGGCGGCGGCATCGTATTCCACGGGGATTTCAGCATCCGCGGCAAGGTTGACGCGTACGGCGACATCAACCTGAACGGCAATAGCAATATCGAGTACGTCATTCGCGACGAAAGGATCTGTCTTGGTTTACTGAACAGCTCAACAGGGGTCGAATCAAGGCCTACGGCAACATCCAGGTCAACGGATATCTGATTGCACGGTAAAAGCCGCCCCCATGCAACCATCATCTTCATGATTCACATCTAACCAGACTTGCAGGGATAAGATCAAGGGCTACGGCAAGCTGAGAATCGTTGGCCAGTTGGAGGGGACGGAGCTCGAGATCTATGGCAATCTCACCATCAACGGATATCTGTGAGTATCGGGCCGCCCCTCGGCGCGTCCACTGTTGACACCGGAAGCTGACTTTTGCCAAGCGCCTGTAAAAGACTTGTCGTCTATGGATCCTTGACCCTTATTGGATCTCAGTCGGGATACTCAGTGTCCGAGTACGAAGAGGTTGCTGGAGCCAAGCTGATAAGGGAACAGGAAGCTGACTGGGATTGGTGAATTACATGCTCAGCAAGGTCAGGTACATGCGCAAATACGACGTGTAGTGTTAGTGTCAAGGGGGTGTGCACTGATGTGCCTGCATGGGCTGTGTGGAATTGAGGGGGCGCGGCTGATCTACCACCCATCCCCGATGAGTTATTCCAAGAATCCGGCGCAGAAGTGCATTTCTATTATAGATTATATCAAGACCACCATTATTCCTATAATTTCTCTTGGCAACTCAGCTATGCAGGGGAAGTGAGACATGTATGTGAATTTTTTGCACGTTGGGTTGGTTGACAGGGATAACTGCGCCGCATCTTCAGCTTGCATCCGCCGCATCATGCAGATGACCATGTCGCCATGTGCGCCTGCACGTATTTTTTTTTCTCCGAGCTGAAGCTGAGGGAGGGGAGGGATCGTTGATCATCCTTATTGGGCAATATTTTACGAAAGGCTTGATCGCAGAGTGGATGATGTCAAGGCATGTCCAGCAATATCGCATAGAGCGGTTAGATCTTTTCTTACCGCGACGGATTCGCAACCCAAGTTTATTGTTTTGACGGCCCAGCTTTGCCATGCATGCGCGTGCCAATATTCTTAACAGCTTGGCAAGGCTCTCGGGACGAGGGGGAAAAACAAGAAAAAGAAATGTGAGTCTTATCCGCGTGCTAACCACTCAGTTGCTTCTCGTCGTAGCGATTGCTAATGACAATGCGGCGCCCGCGCCCACGTAGGTGTTTACTGGTGATTTTCCATCATACATGTAGAGTGATCGTATTCGGAGGTTTCTCTTTTCTCTAGGGCTGCATGTGTAAACTGTCGTCGATGTTAGTGCCTGGCTTGTGCATGGTTTGTGCACGGACCATTCCTTTTCCCTATTTTTTAGCAAAACTCACCCCAGTGCCGGTATGACAAAAAGGTGACGGTCGTGCATGCGGGAACTTAACGAATGACCGGTGTCTGTCTTTTTGTCAGCTTTTGACAGTAATCCCACCCGAGGCCGCCTGAAAGCCGTACGGGCAGCTTGCGCCTGACGTGACGCGACTACTAGCGCCAGCTAACCCGTAAAACCTTGTGGAAAAGCAACTTCATTTGCTGAGCGCGAGCCAACGGCCACACCAAATCATCAGCGACGTAATCCAATGGCAGATTGGACCACATAGTGTGCCGCCTACATACGACCGTGCAGTTTATATCTCGATATTTTTTTTTTACATACAGATTTCCCATCCAATAGGTTCGATGACCTGCGATGGCTACCGCCGTGGCCGAAGGGGCTGATACGCCCATGGAGGATGCCCCCCCCGAGCACGACATTACCACCGACAACAAGCCCGCAGAGCTCACTGGGCACATGGACAGGTCGCATAGGTCACGTACAGATCCTGATGCGCAGACAACCATCACCGACTTCCTCGACTTTACAGAATACCTCCCCTCCGACATCGTTCGATCTCTTACTCTTATCGGAAAGCTCGATGAAACCTACACGGACGCGTCCATCAACGTGGACGAGCTCACGCGAAAATGGGCCCAGCTGCCTACCCTCGACTCCAAGGACCGTCCCTCGCCTGTGCAGCTGCGTGCCGACATCTCGGAGCAGCTGAACCAGGCGCTCAGCTCGCGCGTCGCCAGCCATGCCGAGGCCGTCAAGGTGTCCGAGACGATAAACCGCCACTACCAAAAGGTGCAAGTCCTGCTCTCCAAGCTCCAGGCCATGATGGACAATTATCCGACGGATGCGGAGCTGCTGGAGAGGCAAGCGTCAAAGTCGCCCCAGCTGTCGCGGTCCAAGCCTGCGGTCAAGGCCGGGACTGCTGGGGAGAAAAAGGTCCACCAGCATCGAGCCCCCAAGATTACGGTTCCGGGAGAGGTGTTGGCCCCTTACGAGATCGAGTACGACGACTTCTCCAACTCCGATGATGAGAGCTCCGAGGAGGAAGATGACGTTGCCAACGTTCCCAGGACGCCAGGCCCAACCCCTCGCATCAAGCTTACCGCCAACAAGACGCCCAAGTCGGCAAACCGACCGGCTGTCCGCAGCGGACCGTTGATGTCGCCTGCTATGACGGCGGCCCAAATCGCCAATGCCGCAGCCTTGGCGAAACCGCCTCCCCCCGACGCCGTGATTGGCAGCGTCGATGCTCCGTGGCTTCAGCTTACACAATACGAGCTGGCCAAGTTGCGCAAGCGCATGAAGAAGAATGCCACTTGGACGCCCAGCGAGACCATGGTTGCTCGTGAGCTCAAGGCGTTGGGCCGTGGGCCTGATGATTACAGGGAAGCCAAGAAGAAGGCAGAGGAGACGGGCTCGGCGTTTGATGTTTCTATCCCGGCACCAGTCGAAGACAGAGAGTCGGGGACCATGGCGCTTCCCACAGGTGCAATCAGTGTCGGATCGCTGGACTCTCAAGAAGTCCCTACCAGCAATCGCGGCATGAAGCTCAATGAAGCAAAGAAACTGAAGAAGGACACGTTGGCGAAGTTGGCTGCTGAGGATGCTGAAGAATCAGCTCGTAAGATGTCTGAACAGGCGAGGCTCATCTACCGAGGAGCAGCCTCGAGTCTTAGCCCCTTTCCAGAGAGCCCGCAGGATATCAAGCCGCCCAAGCCTGCAAGGCAGCCGAAAGGCAACTCTCGGTCAAATAACAAGCGAAAGCGTGAAGCTGCTGAAAGACCGCCAGCTGCGTCACCTGTCCCTTCAGAGCCACCCCCAACTTCTGTACCAGCAGCAAAGCGAATCAAGACGGAAACCCCTGTTCCTCTCCCGCACAATATCAAAACTCGCCATAACAGTGGCTCCAATGCTGAGGCACAAAGCACGTCAACAGCCAACTCCCTGCCGGCAGAGACTCCCGTTCCCGTTCCCCGGAACCCTCTATCCGCCAGCTCTAGCGTTGTTGGCGCTGCCAAATCACCAACGCCAGGTTCTGCAAGACCCCATGCACCAGAAACACCAGTACCTGTCCCAAGGGTTGACAGGCGAAAGACTACAAATATCGTACCTCTGCCGCAGGACGCAAAGCCAACAGAAAGCAAACGTGAAACTAGAGGTGAAGCGGCTAAGCGTGCTCAGCAGCAGGAGGACATATCGGCAGAAGAAGCGCCAGCGCCCGAGCCGGTTCCCGAGCAGAACTCGTCACAGAGACATAAATCTTCCAGAGCCGCCACTCCCGCGGCTCCTTCGGAAGAAGCAGAAGCTCCAACCACTCGGAGACCAAGCTCCAGAGGCAAAGCTGCGAGTCAAGAACCGCAGCCCTCGGCAGGAACCGACCGGTCCCGGCGAACCAGCACGGCACGTAACACACCCGCGCCTGATGCACGTCCGGCCTTCAAGCGGGTTAAGCGCCCCGCTCCCGGCGTAGTTAGTATCACGAGTAACGGGAGCAGCAGCGCTGTGGGAAAACGCAAGTCGGCACCCAAGAAGAAGGCCCGAGTCAGAAAGGAAAAGGGGCAGGCGACGGACGAGATGGAGGAGGTTGACGATGAGGGGAATCCAATTGATCCGAACGAGCCCAAGTACTGCTATTGCAACCGGGTGAGCTTCGGCACCATGATCAAATGCGACAACGAGGTCCGGGAGACGGACGAGGACCAGCTGCAGTTGAGCTCAGGTAGGACGCTGAGGAGCAGCACAAGCGATGACATTGCAAGCAAGGGGTGTAAGTACGAATGGTTCCATCTGGAGTGTGTGGGGTTGACAAGCGAGCCGGCGGAGACGACGAAGTGGTATTGCCCTGATTGCCGAAAACTGCTGAACATTGGAGAGAAGGGGCAGGTCAACGTTAGGGGTGTTAAGAGGTGATGGAAGTTGTTATGCCAAGGCTAGGATGGACTCGCAAGGAGCATGCGCGGTGTTTGTATGTCTTGATGACTTGTCGTTGCCGAAATTAAATTGGATTGATACCCTTTCTTTGAGATGATATTTAATATGGATTCAAGCTATGCGGTGGTTAGGTCCTGTAATACTGAAATGCATATATTGGTACAGTTCTCTGGTTCCGAACTCAGCCCAAGCCCCTTGCGACGGTGATACGTACATAATTTTGATCCATCGAGGGAGCGTGATTTTTGGATCGAAATGGGTTGTAATGTTTCCCCGTCAAACGCAACACAGAGTTCATGTTTCTTAAATCTCGCCGAGTTCGGTCAAGACATGAGTATGGTGGAGTTATACCGAGGTGAGGTGTAACGTCATTTTTTTCTAAAAACATCGGATCGGTCTCCTCTTCTATCAACGCTATCAGAATTTCTGTCTGCCGTGAGTTTGACAAAGCCTTTTATCTTGTTCAAAACAACTACGATCCAACCGTGCTTTTCCAAGATGGCTCTCAGCGGTGGTTACTTTCCCCAATACCCGTATCACGACATTCTCCCAGATCCGGAGATCCGAACCTTCATCACCAACTTCTACCACGTCTCTGATAGGCCGGACTCGAATGAGCTATGGATTAGCTACTTCGTGGACGACGCGGCCGTCACAATGGGCAACGATGTCGGTCGGGGCACACAGGGTACGAATAACCATTAGGAATAGCACCCTGAGATGCAATCCAAGTCATCGTGTTATTAACGGGAAATATGCAGAGATACGGGAGCTGCGAGAGCGCATGTGGACACACGTCAGCAGCAGGAAGCACACCGTGACAAAGGTGTTCCCCGCCCGCTTCAAGGCGCTGAGCGAGGACGACGGCAGTGGGGAAATCGAGTTGATGTTGTTTGGCCAGGTCGACCTCTCCCTCAAGGATGGCGGGAGCGCCGTGGTGCCCTGGGCCGGGCACGCCACGATTGTCAAGGACAACAGCGGGGAGAAGGAGGAGTGGAAGTTTTCCCAGTATCGTGTTTGGCTTCAGAAGGAGTGATGACGATGCCCGATGATGGAATAACTTGCTTGTTAATCATGGGCGGGTTTGGCATTGGCCTGATTCCTTGCTTTCCCCCCCTTGTTAATCGTATCGGTACGGCTGCGTTGTCATAGTGCTAGTAGCCTTTCGAGGCACAGTGTTTGTTTATGCTATTGAATCCCTATGACGAATTGTATGTCTAAATGCAGGGCGTCTCGACTTGCTCAAAACAAGTGTCACGTTACCCACAGATCGAATAGCCTCAGGCACATATCACCAACAATGGTGTAATGATTGCTCACATGACGTGAAATCACGAAAGAAGGTGTGGCCGTCTCGTGGCGCCTTGGTTGGCTGGGTGTAGAGGGACCCCGTCGGAAGCCGAAGTTGGGAGGGGAGGGGGGGGTGTGTAGCTCCAGCCTGAGGACCATTCGAGCCTACATACAATACGGAGTACATGGGCTATTATTATGCTGGCGTCTAGTCGCCAGAAGTGCAGGCAGGTCTGGTTTGGCCACACCACTACCGGGCCTTGGTACAAGGTAAGCCTGCGCGCGTCACATTCTCGAAAGGTGATGGAAATGTCTCAGATGACCGGTCTTCGGAGAAGCAAGGTACGATCCTACATAACGATAGATAACGCAGCGGGACATGAGAGGGCTGGTTCCTGAGATTGGCAGGAGATTAAGCGCCGCCATGCGCGTGCCAGAGAGCATGGCATGGCATTGGCATTCCCTAGTCCCGAGGTCTTCGACTGATAAGCCATCTCCCTTATCATTATCACCCCTCATCGATCAACTGGCGGCCCCCCCGTCTCCCTGGGTCTCACCCAAATAGCGCCTTTCCACGCGCCCTCCCCCACCGCCGCCATGCCCTCAGGCGGACGCACCTCCCCTGATTCCCCTTCCCCATCTGCCCGCGGTGCCCCGCACCGACTTCACTGCCCGGCTGATGACACACTAGCCCGCAGCGGACAGTGACTCCTGACCCTCACAGCCGGGGGAACGTGGGACCTCTTGAGGTCCGTAGGCTCCTCCTCCTGCCTGGCCGCCGTTTACCTGGGTTTCCCCCTTTCAGCGTCTTTTGTACTTGCTCCCTTTCTCCCAAAACTCAACTTCTCATCACAACTGCCTCAGACATAATTAGCATCGAAATCAAGCGCATCTTAGTTCTGTGTACATTCTCTCTTACGTTTTTTATTGTTCCCTTTTTTGTCTCTTTGCATAATAGATCTCCTCAACCCGTTGTTTCCCCATCGCTGGCCGAGCCTACGAACCGAACTCTCCGATACCGCGATCCATCCCCCCCCCGTGTCCCAACAATAACTACTACTACCAAGTACTACTAGTAGTAGTGGTAATAGACGTCGATACTCCTCGAAAGCATATTTCAACCCATCGGCAACAACCATTTTTTGTCAACTCTGCTGGAAGCTTTTCCTAGGCAAGGAACGTCGCTGGTAGCATTGCCTTTTCAGAACAACCGCCCTATCGAACGACATTCCGGTGAAACGCCGACTATCTTTGCGTCATCCTGACACCATCGAACCTACGGCCTTCTGTGTCGCCGCAGAACGACTGTCTGCGGAACGGGGCAGGAGAACTGCTCCGTCTCCTTAGGGAAAACACCAGTTGAATGCCTAGTAAGGAATTTCCTGCTCTTGTTTGTCTGCTCCTCGTGTTTCCCACCCTCCTTCGGCTGGTTGCACGCTAGACCGCTGTGAACCACTCCCCTATACATCGGCCTTACAGACGCTGCTTCACGCATCACCGCATGCATGTTCTTCAAACTCACCCTTTCTCATGTTCATTCAGCCGCTGACAAGCATCGTCATAGAGAAGGACAAGAAAAATGCCAAGCATAGCGGTATCGCCGCAGCGGTGACCGAGCAGACCGCTGGAAAGTTCGCGTGAGTTGTCCTCCCCCTTAGCTCCTAGCTCCCCTGGCCACGCCCCCCCGGAGCCGGTGGACCCCGTGACCTCCGTTGTCGTCATGGGCACTCAATCGCTGACCCTGACATCTCATGTTCTAGACGGAGCGCAAACGACAGCAACAGCGCCAGCAGCAACAGCTCCCCTCCGAGCCAGCCAGCTTCAACTGAGTTGACGCCTCCCATCAACACGCCCGAAATCAACCCGTCAGTGGCGCCATACAATGTTCAAGCGGCACCATCGCCCACACTGGATGCACTGTCCAACGCATCCGTTTCTGCAAGCACAGCGCCCAGCATGACAAACGAATGGGCTAGGAATGCCGGCCTGGCTGGTTCTCCAGGCAATCTCATCAGTGTAATGGGCGATTCTCCGCCTACTCAGCCTTCTTCCTACGAAGATTCTGGCGCTCGTCTTCATCAGGCCTGGCCGGTGCAACGGGCTGGTTATATGAGCTCATCTCCGGCATCGCCTTCTCCTCCAAACAGTGTTCGACCTGGTCGACCGCTGAGCTACCACATCGAGTCGCCATTGGGACACACCCCTGAGTCGATTCCCCAGGCGTCGCCCCCGGGATTTCGGCGAAGTTCGTTGCATTCGCAGCTCTCCCACGCTCGCACGGGGTCGTACCCGCCTCTGCCACACCATCCACAAGCCCATTTCTACGGCGCTCCCGATCTCGATTCAACTCTGAGACCTCAATCGGGCATGAAGGCTGGCGACAGAGGTTATCACTTTGGTTATGACAAGTTACCTTCCCTGCTGGAGTCGCCGTACGACGCAACCGATGTGGTCGTTGCTGGTTACGAAGGAGGTTTGGACATCTATGCAGTTGGCAAGAAAGGGGTCGATCCGATCGCCAGCTTGAAGGGATTGAGAGGTGGAGTTTCGCATGCCAAGATCCTACCCTGGTCCGTGACAGGCGATCTTCAAGAGCAATTCCCCCTTGTGGCGGTCGTTCTTCACGGCCCCGTCCTGAACCCGACGGCCGGGTCCACTGCCCCCAGCGTCACCGCCAGCCCCCGAGTCGATGGAGCTGCTAGCCCACCGTCGAATCATGGCCAGGATGGCCTTCCAGCAGGAGGTACACGGCAGTTTGACTCGTATCAGACCTCGGTACAGATCTACAGCCTCGCAACGAACAAGCTTGTCGACGTCCTGCTCCAGTCCTCTCTGATCCCGATCAGTGCGGCGATAGGCCTGACCAGCCCAGCTTTCATACCACCTCCACCTGTAGGATCCTTTAGCATCAAAGCAGATGGTGGCACAGTGGCAGTATGCTCAGGCGTAACCGGAGAATGTTGGATATATCTTCAGCTTTCTCAAACACAAAACACGCATGCTTTTGCTTGTGTGGGTAAGCTATGGACAAGCTGTCAGCAGAGCTCTCGGGCGGAGATGAGTGAGGAACAGGACAAGTCCTATAATGCAGGAGGTCCTCCCTTGCCTGCAGTGCAGACGCCCATTATCGCCCTCAACGGCAAATGGATAGCGTACTGCCCTGCTGCTCCATCGTCCCAGATTGCTCTACGCGCCCATGTGCCCGTTCCAATTTACGGCAAGGGGCCAGGCTTGTCGAATTTGTCGCCACCTGCGCTGCCTACGCCGAACTCTTCCGTCGATCTTATTTCGGACAGTGTCGTGAACAAGATTATGCGGGAGACGACGCAGGAGCTCATTTCTGGGGCCAAGTGGGTTGGGCAGCAGGGACTCCAGGCCTGGCAGTCTTACTGGAACAAGTCTGCTGCTCCTCAAGCGCAACAGCCTCAAAGCCGTTCAGCTTCGGCTCAGTTCCCTCCTACGCATGCGACGGCTAACAACGTTGCTCCAAAGGAACCGGGACTGGTCAATATCGTGGACGTGAATAGTCTTGTTGATTCAGCGGCGGTCCATCCAATCGCCAGCTTTGCACCACCCGGTGGCTGCAGCTTTTTATCCTTTTCGCCATCCTCCCTGGCTCTGTTCACTGCGAGCAGCAAGGGCGATGTGCAGAATGTGTGGGATCTGCTGCGCATTCAGCACACCAAATACTCTCCTTTGCAGGGCACGATCGCGGCAAATGATGGCACGGGCTCTCAGGTTAGACAGATTGTTCAGTTCTCGAGAATGACGGTGGCGCGCGTTGTCGATGTTGTTTGGACAGCGCCACTTGGCGAACGCCTCGCCATGGTGACGGAGAGGGGCACGGTTCATTTGCTTGATATGCCTTTAAGCGCTTTCATGTGGCCAGCTCCACGAAGACGCCAGGCCGCGCAGGACACCAAGTCGGATGGAGCGGAAACGACTTCATCGGCCGTGTCCATTGCTACCGGAGCATTTGGCGCAGCATACCAGGCGGCCATGCCTTTTGTATCTCGCTCGCGTCGCAGCAGCGCCAGCCCTACAGCCCATGGCCCGACGCTCAAGGATACGGCTGCCCAAGGGGGGAGGGTCATCGCAGCTACCATCTCCAACTCTCTGGGCAAGACGGGCACCGCAATCAGCCAGTTCCGGCACTCGGGAGAAAACAGGGTACCGCTCCCTACCAGTACTTCGAGACCTTCAGCTGCGTGTGTATCGTGGATTAGGGGCCGAAAGACACAGACATTGTTTGTCCTTGGAGATGGGGTAGTCAGGGTGTATCCTAATAAACTGCGGACTGCATCTGTCAGCGGAGCGAACAAGCGACACAGCCGCATCGGGCGGTACATCGACTTTAAGATACCCGGGCTGCCCGACGATGTAGTTGCACCAGCGATCCGCCAAATCGTGGATCTGGGCGCTCAGGATGAAGTTCTCGACCTTACGGAGCGAGACATGGAAGCTGGCAACACGCTCACTCTGAAGAAGAAGGGCCGCCCAGCTCCTGCCATGGTTGACCAAACTATGGATACTGCTATACCGCAGGCAGAGATTGAATCAAGTGCGCCCTATCAGCCTTTCCACACCGATAGGAGGGTAACGCTTTGCGAGTACAGCCAGAACGCACCCGCGCATATAGAAGATGTGTCGGCGGCGCTCATGGCCAATGCTACGTTGGAGGAGAAATCGTCCAAGAAGAAGAGCAAGAAGCAGCGCGATTCGGGTGTGGCGTCGAGGGATGACTCGGTCTGGGCTTTTGGTCAAGATATCCCAGTGACAAAGTTGGATCTCGGACTTTCGCCCGTCATGGACGAGGATTTTGGACCTGATGATCAGGCTCTGCCACCATCCGCCATGGAACGGGTGATGCAGTACGGTGATGCTGAGCAAATCGTTGTGACTACGAGGAAGCGCCGCGGTGCTCGCCAAGGGGATGTTGAAGGAGACGGCTTTTTCGAGGATGACTGTGAAGTTCTCGATTTTGCTGATCAGCGAGTGTAACAGCTTTGCTTTGAGTCAACATGATGGACGAAATTGGACGCTTTTGATTTTGTAGAGCTTGCGATGTTGGAGTTTTGTGCTGTTTTGGCTTACTACTATACTACAGTACACAACGCCGCCTGCCTCACGGGTAAAGCTCTTCATCCATGTTGGCTGTTCTCATGGCCATGGCTACCCCTGGCTTTCAGTTATTGAAACCAACCACATTTGGTACATTCATTATTGCCACTTTAATAGCTTAGTTTAGCCTAGGTTCAGGCGCAACGATTGCCTTATAACTGAATAGACACCGATACCCTCCCCTCCACAGTTTCACATGTTTCTCGTGACGCTCGTGGCAATGGTTATGTTGCTTGAATTAAATTACCAATCCCTCTTTGCACAATGGTATATATTTCATGCCATTGAATCTTAAGAGCCGGTGTTCGACCCCTGAGCATTTGTGATGTGTATTCGATTTTACGCCTTCTTCTTCGCCGCGGCCTTGGCCTTGGCGGCCTTTTTCTGGTTGCTGCGGATCATGACGACGCCCAGGAAAGAACCGACAACCGCAGAGCCGACGAGAATGAGGATAACGGGGATACGGATGGCCCAGACACGGGGAGGGAAGAAGTTTTGGAGCTGGTGATCGTCGTCGACAAAGGGCTAATCGCACATGTTAGTTAGATGCAATGTCTTTCTAAAGGACGGAATAGCTCGTACCATGAGAAGAGTCCAGACGGTATAGTAGAGGAAGACGACTGTTGCAGCCACAAGCATGGCGAGACCGACGAGTCTGTCCAACTGCAAAGCACGTTAGCAATCTGCGAGTGAGGTCACGGGGAGTTAGATAAAAGTACCATTGTTGTGAAGATATAGCAGGTGAAATGAGGGACTGAAAGAAGGGAGTTAAGGAAAAGTGCCTGGAGCTCTTGTTGGTGATGTCGTGGCGATAAGTGACCAGCTAGGCTAGGGGTACTGTCTTGGAGTTGCTGGCCAGAATTTCGGTGCAGCTCGCTGACGCGCGCGCGGTGTCGGCAGAATCTCATTGGAGTCTTTGTAAGTTGTGGCTAGGCAAGGTGGCTGGTATTGGAGCCTTGGTGGTCCGTGCACAACATTTTTCTTTGGAGCTTCTCAGGCAAGAGCCGGTGCGACGAGCAAGCATCCTCCTACGACCGCAAGTTTCTTTTTTTCCACCAGTTTGGCCATTCCCTCGGTTGTTCCATCACTCTCTGCGCCGCAGATACTTACCTTCCTTTCAATTCATTGGGGAACACGAACACGGCCTCGTTTACGATGATGGCATCCGCCGAGGTCGACATCCCGCGTCGCGACCGCGGGCCTCGCGATGGCGGCGACTCGTACCGACCGGCCAAGAAAGCCCGGTCACGGTCCCCGCCGCCGGTCCGCACAGAGGAGGAGAAGCAGGCGACGGCCAAGGCCGAGTACGAAAAGCTCTTGAACATGCGATCGGGCGGCACGTACATTCCGCCGGCGAGGCTGCGTGCGCTGCAGGCCCAGATCACGGACAAGACGAGCAAGGAGTACCAGCGCATGGCGTGGGAGGCGCTCAAGAAGAGCATCAACGGCTTGATCAACAAGGTCAACACGGCCAACATCAAGTTCATCGTGCCGGAGCTGTTTGGCGAGAACCTGATACGCGGGAGAGGGTTGTTTTGCAGGTCGATAATGAAGGCGCAGGCTGCTAGTTTACCGTTTACGCCCATTTACGCGGCCATGGCGGCCATTGTCAACACCAAGCTGCCGCAGGTGGGGGAGCTGCTGATCAAGAGGCTGATTATGCAGTTCCGCAAGGGCTTCAGGAGGAACGACAAGGCCGTGTGCCTGTCGTCGACTACCTTTTTGGCGCACTTGATCAACCAGCAGGTGCAGCACGAGATGCTGGCGGGCCAGATCCTCCTCCTGCTGCTCCACAAGCCCACCGACGACAGCGTGGAGATTGCCGTCGGCTTCTGCCGAGAGGTTGGGCAGTACCTGGAGGAGATGCAGCCTTCCATTTCCATGGCCGTGTTTGACCAGTTCAGGAATATCCTCCACGAGGCCGACATCGACAAGCGGACGCAGTACATGATCGAGGTGCTCTTCCAGGTGCGCAAGGACAAGTTCAAGGACAATCCGGCCATCAAGGAGGAGCTGGATCTCGTAGAAGAGGAGGATCAGATCACGCACCAGGCTGAGTTGGATGGGGAGATTGATGTCCAGGATGGTTTGAACATTTTCAAGTTTGACCCCAACTGGGAAGAGAACGAGGAGGCATACAAGAAGTTGAAGGCGGAGATTCTGGGCGAGGCTAGCGATGACGAGGATGATGATGAGGATGACGAGAGCTCAGAGGACGAAGACGACGAGGAAACCAAAGCTATGGAGATCAAGGATCGATCAAATACGGATCTGGTCAACCTGCGACGGACCATCTACCTGACCATCATGTCTAGTGCGGATCCCGAGGAAGCTGTGCACAAGCTGATGAAGATCAATCTGCCTGCAGGTCAGGAGCCAGAGTTGCCTTCGATGATTGTCGAGTGTTGCTCCCAGGAAAAGACGTATACCAAGTTCTTTGGCCTGATTGGTGAGCGTTTTGCCAAGATCAACCGGCTGTGGTGCGATCTCTTTGAGCAAGCCTTTGCCAAGTACTACGAGACGATTCATCGCTACGAGAACAACAAGCTGCGAAACATTGCACAGCTGTTTGGGCACATGTTTGGCGTGGATTCTCTCGGGTGGCACTGCCTGAGCGTCATCCACCTCAACGAAGACGAGACAACGTCGAGCAGCCGTATCTTCGTCAAGATTCTGTTCCAGAGCATCGTGGAGGAGATTGGCCTCCCGAAGCTCAAGGCGAGGTTGACGGACGAGACGCTCCGCCCGCATTTGGAGGGTCTCTTCCCCCGGGAGAATCCCCGCAATATTCGCTTCTCCATCAACTACTTTACGAGCATCGGCATGGGCGCCCTCACCGAGGAGTCGAGAGAGTGGCTGCAAAACATGCCCAAGCCAGCTCTCCCCGCGCCGGCCCCCGATTCGGACTCGGAGTCCGTGTCGAGCTACTCCTCGTACACTGGCTCCTCGGTCTCGCGATCCAGGTCGCGTACTCCTAGGAGTCGCAGCCGCGGCCGGCGCTCCGTCACGGGTTCCCCCGGTGGCCGTCGCAGGTCTCACTCTTCACGTTCTCGCTCCTACGATTCGCGTTCACCTTCCCCTCGTGGCCGAGGACGCAGTTACTCTCGATCCGTCACGCCCGATGGCAAGAGGAGGCGGAGCCCGAGCGCCAGCGTGTCGCGGTCACCTGCCCCTCGAAGGGGACGCTCCAGGAGTGCATCTCATAGCTCCTACAGCCGTTCTCCCACTCCCAGACGCAGAGACGATTCGGCTAGTCCAGCACCACGCGGGCGCGGGCGCGGCCGACGCAGCCCCAGTGTCGATTCTCGCAGTCCGCCTCCCCGCAGGAGGAGAAACAGCTCTTCTGGCAGCGAGGGCCCGCCCCGCAAGAGCGCAAAGGGCTACAGCCGCTCTCCATCATACAATTCACATTATGCTTCACGATCACCCACGCCGCCTCGCAGGGCTGCCCGCAGAGACGACTCGGCGTCGCGGTCACCTTTACCTCTTGGCAGCAGGGCCCCGAGGGACAGCAGGTCCAGGTCTCCGTCGCAACGGGGTAAGCAGGGCAGCAGGTCTCTCAGCCCTGTGCCGCCCAAAAGGAGGCGTTATAGCGATAGTCTGAGCAGGTCTCCCCCGCCTACGAAGAAGGGACGTAGGGGAAGTCCGTAATTGTATTTGGTAGTAGTAATCACAGTTTGGTCAAGGATATTTGGTTCAGCGGGTTATATTGAATCATTATATTGACTCATGCATAGTTATTGAAATCGTCTGGTTTTATCCAGGTCATAATCTAGACATGTCCATTTTGTGTGCCCTTGGCCCCAACGTACGTGTATCTCAACCCCCTAAGATCCAACGCCAGTTCCGAGGGCGCCGTGACGTCCACCGTGACGGGCTGGCCAGGCATTACATCGAAGCCGTTGTCGCTCAGGTGCACTTGCTGCCGCTCCTCAAAGACGAAGCCTTTTACGGGCTTTGACGCCCTGACGGTGATGCGACTCTCGGAGTACTCCAACGTCACCTGCCGGTCCGAGAGATCCAAGTACTTGATGGGCTCGGGCCACGCCGTGTCCGTGGCGATGACCTTGCCGCCGACGGCGAGCGTCGCCTGGATGACGAACGGTTCATACCTGGACATGCTGAATGGCTCCTCCTCGTCCTTGCTCCGCTTCCTGCCGGTAGACATGCGGCCTGCAGGCGTCTGCGCGTGGTGGCTGCTGAAACCATGCGGAACGGACAAGGGCTCGGGGTTCTCGTCGTCGACCTGCGGGCTGGTGGCGGCGCGGTACATGTTTGGCAGGGCAGCCGAGACGTAAATGTGCGTAGTGGTATTTGCCCTGGCTAGTTGGACATTCGAGAGCGTCTCGCCTACGGACTTGCCAGACGAAATGTCAAAGAAGCGCACCTGGACCTGAAGTTCCACGTCCACACCCTTGCTACTAGCAACCCACACATCATACGTGCCCCCCCTGGCCCTCAGCGTATTATCAACCTGCCCAGTCTTCAGACCCGAATTCTCATCAACAAAGTCGTCCGTCTGCGTCCAGTCAAAAAAGGTCCTCGACACGCCCACGTCCAGAGGCCGCAGCGCCCGCCGAATGGCGTACCAAGCCGGTTTCCTGACGAGGTAGTAATCTGCCACGGCCCAGCTGATTGTCGGCCAGCAGTCGTTGAGCTGCCACACGAGGACCCCCCCGCACTTTCTTCCTTTTCCCCAGTCGCGGCGCCAGGTCTTGTACGCTTGGCGCATGGTGTCTGACTGCACGATTTGGGTTAGGTGGGTGTGGGTGGAGAGGTCGAGGGTCGTGTTGTCGAGGCGGAAGTTTTCGGCCATGTAGGTCATTGTGCGGCGGGCGTGGCCTATGGCTTTGTTGTGCGTGTCTAGGACCATGGATCCGGGGTAGAGCTGTGAGGGTTGGCGGGTCATGGCTTGGAGGGTTTGGCGGTGGGGGTTGGCGTGAATTCCGAATTCGCTGATGAAGCGGCCTCCTAGGTTGTCTACTTCTTGATATTTGTTCATTGCGCCGTGCCATACTAGTTGCGTGAGTTGCGTGAGTTAGTCCCGGGTAGTAAAGGGAAAGTGGTAAAGGGAAAGGGTTTCTCACTGTTCCACTGATGAATATCTCCCACTGTTGGATCTGCCGTCCCCTTTCCATCTCCCCAGGGGCTGCTAGGATGGTAAATCATCCCAGGATCTTCCTCCTCCACCAACCTAGGCAGAAGATACTCGTAAATGTACCTCGCGGGAAAGCTCGACTCGAGCCATGACCTCGGATCCTTGTCGCCGTCATAATCATAATCCAGCCCGTACCGCTCCTGAACCTGGTAATCCTCGTTGTTGCCAGCCCAGATGACCATGCAAGGATGGTTCCTCAGCCGCCTGACCTGCTGCCTGACCTCGACCTCGAGATTCTCCAGAAAAGAATCGTAGGCAGGGTAGTTTCCGCACGCGAACTGGAAATCGTGCCACAGGAGCACTCCGTACCTATCGCACGCGTCGATCAAGGCGTCGTGCTCGTAGACGCCGCCTCCCCAGACGCGCAGCATGACCTGGTTTCCCTCGGCGGCGAGCTTGACCCAGTCTTCGTACCGCTTGACGGAGACCTGCGCGAGGAAGCTGTCGGCGGGGATCCAGCAGGAGCCGCCGGCGAAGACGTCTACGTTGTTGATGCGGAAGTAGAAGGATTTGCCGTGGGCGTCGGGATGCTGGATTAGCTCTGCGCGGCGGAAGCCCACCGTCCTGGACTTTTTGTGCAGCGTGACGACGACGTTTAGGGGTTTATCGGAGGAGGTCTTGCGGGTGATTGATGCCGAGAGGTTATATCTGTTCTGCGGTCCGTAGCTGAGCGGCCACCAGAGGTCCGGGTTTTCAATAGCAAAGGGGATCTCGACACGGCCTTGTTCGTTTAGCGGGGCAACCTTTTTCAACACTTTCATCCCGTGGTGGTTATCGAGCTCGACGGTGACCTGGTCGTCGGTCTGAAAGTTGCCATACGCTTCCACAAAAATGGTGCCAGAGCACGACTCGAGATGATCGCTGAGCTCGTACCTCATCCACACATCTTCAATCCTAACCACGTACGTCTCCCGCCAAATGGGCTTCCACGGCCCGGCAGTCATGAGGATAGGACCCCAGTCCCAACCCCAATTATACTGCGCTTTCCTGACGGGCAGGCGACCTACGTCAGTCTGACGAACGAGAAAGTTGTGCTCATGGCTATGCTCCTTGACGAGCTCCCTTCCGCGGAGAAAGGCCGGCTCGAAGATGATTTCCAGCTTGTTGGATGTCGTCTTCAGCTTGACGGGGACTCTGTAGCTGACAAACATGTTGTCTGCCTTGAGAATCTCCTCGCCGTTTAAGAGGACCGTGGCAAACGTGTCCAGGCCTTCAAAGACGAGGTCCGTGAGCTGGTCTGGATCATCGGGGCGTGCGGGCGATGGAAACTCGTGACGGTAGATCCAGGTTTTTTCGCCGACCCATTGTACGGCGTACTCGTTGTGGTCAAGGTACGGATCGGGGATCCTAAACTTGTTAGTGGTTACGAGACGAGAGGTGTGAAGGTCTAACCTTTCGTTGGCTAGCAGATCTAGGTGCACTTGAGTCGGCATGTGGTGCACCGGCATCCAACAATCATCGTCATCGGGGGCATCGTGGTCTTTGACTGTCCAGATTTCAAGCGTCGACTTGTTCAAAGGGCGAGGGCAGCTCATGATTGCGGTCAAGGAATTGGCAAGGATGAAATGGCGACTGCAACAGTTTACTGAGCCATTGATGAGGTCTGTTATATAAGCCAAACGGAGTCAGTGTTCCCCAGCAGTGACCATCGTCAAGTGGGGTTGAGAATGCCTCCCCATCCCCATCCCCATCCCAATCCCCGTAATCGGCCTTGCCCCGCTCGGGTGTTTACCCCAGTATGGAGAAGGGTCAACTGTCATCTGTAACAGGTGTGGGGATCCGAAGTGAACAGGATCTGGGAGAATATGCAGATTTCCCCTGTGGTCATACATGTGTGCTTGCCTATATATCTACTGCATATTTTCTTTCCTTGCTCATAATATCAACGGTAATTCTTACATCAAATGTTGCCCATGCTATTCAGCACGGTTAATATAGCAATACGATTTACAAGTACGCGGCGGGTTTGATACTAGACTTTTTATAGCATGCCCCTCGGCACTATACTTTCCACAGAGATAATTGTTCTGTTCTACCTATCGATTGAGGAAAGGGTAGCTGAATAATTAAGGAATTAGTTTAGATGGAGCTGTTTACCTTACAAGAGCAAGAGCAAGATTCCCGACTTTTGGTAATGCGCTATCCCAATGTCTTTAAACGGACAACGTAGTCACCTGTTGAATTGCACGCCATCTACTGAGCAAATGACACAGACGACGCGATTAAATGCCCCCCATCTTATCGTATCAAGAGTCTCCTGACCTGAAGTGAATACTTATTTCTGCGGTCCCTCGCACGCGGCATCTCAATCCAATCTTCAGACTAGGGCTCTCTGCTTGAATAATTGAAACTCGAGTCTGAGACGCACTTGCTGCTCATATATGAAGCACGATACGCAACGGGCAACGGGCAACGACGGCAAGATTGGTCGAAATGGCGAGGTCGAGTCAACAGTCTCCGTTTCTGTTTTCAGCAGTGGCCGCGCTCGAGTCGGAATATTGCCTGCGAGGAAATCAGCTCGAGGCAACCGTCAGGGGTATCCTCGACAAGTTCCCAAACTTTAACGAGATGACAAGGCAGCCTGAAAAAAAAAAAAAACTGATGGTTCATATCGTGCTGATTTCGGACAGGTTACGCAAAGAAAAGAAGCAGTTTTGCTTCAGGCTCAGGTGTAGGCATCTAATATATAGAATGTCGTTATAGGATTACCTTATAGTAAAATAACATCGCAGGTTACGTGCATATACATGGGGTACTTGGGAATAATATAATATTTAATACGTAGAATACGCTCTTTCAAGAGTAGCAGTCCAGCTTATGCTGCTCTTCTAGACGCTCCCTCTACTAGGTACATGAGGCTGCTGGAAAGCGCGGTTTATTAAAAGAATGACTTTGTCGGCTAAATAGGCGGTTAATAGGACCGCTTCCACCGTCTACGAGAGCAGGGGTGTCCAGCACCCTGCCAAGTCCATCTACTCGGTAATTGGTCCGCTTTTACGAGCCAGCTGCGCGGTAGAAGAGGAAATCGGATACACGGCAAAAAAGTACATGTTATCCCGCGGCGTCTTGAAAAAAGGTGGTGTGAGTACCGCATTCCTATAGGCAGGGATACAGAACTTGCGCTAATGCTGAAAAGAGATGCGAAATCCCCCGGTAAAAAAACAGGCTTACAAGTGACAACCTTCTGCAATAGGACTGAGCTCCGCGCCAACGGCTTGGCTTGAGACGGACAGACTTTACAAGCACGAAGTACACTGGCATGCTTTGAATGTCTGTTTGGCAATGCCAGACTGCGCTTCAATAATGACACTATTATAATAACGAATCTGGCCGATTCAAATAACCAGAGTGATGAGCAAACTCGTCGTATTGATTGTTTATAAGCGTACAAAAAGGAGCATGTAAGGAGTACTTGAGAACAAGGTCGAGGCCCGGATCCGGGGGGGGGGGGGAAGTTGGTTGGCTCGTTTGAAAAGCAACGTTTTTCCAAAAATAAGATGGTCGATGAGAAAGGCCGAAAGGTTGGCCGGATGCGGGACCACCTGATGATTTCGGTACAGTTTTACCGCGAGTAGGATTTTCCCCACGTGGGAGTGCGCTGGGGTAGCGTCGGGGGAGAAGTCGGGGGAGAATCTGGGGGCCGGGGTCCATCTTTCTTAGGAGTAAACGGTCGGAGAACAAGTCCATGAGCATCCGGGGTTTACATTCCTCCCCCACACTATAAAGCAATGTAGGGTTGCACTCTCTCCGCTCCGTAATTTTCCCTCGTTCTTCCCTTCACGTTACATTGCCCTGTTTGTAATCTTTTTTTTAAAAAAGAGGAAGAAAAAATCATGAGCAGCGCCGTCGAAAAGACGCCTGGCGATGTCGCCGACGACGACACCAAGCATGCTGCCGAGGTCGAGCATGGCTACGACCTTGACCGAGATGCCAAGGTCGCCGTTGACAAGGCCGGTGCCATAGAGGCAGAAAACGCCGAGCACAACATGGGAGTTCTCGAGGCCGTACGGTCATACCCCATGGCATCATTGTGGGCGTTTGTCATGTCCTTTACCATTGTAAGTTCACGTATCAGGGCATTATAAAGTGAGACTTGACTTACCTGTTAGATCATGGAATCGTACTGCGTATTTCTAATGGGCAACTTCATCGCCCTACCCGCTTTCGCCAACCGATACGGAGTCTGGCACGCGGCCGACAAAAAGTACATCATAGAGTCCCAGTGGCAGTCTGCCCTGCAGATGGGCGGACCCCTGGGCGCGTTCATAGGCGTCTTCCTCGCCGGCCCGCTCACCAGCAGGATCGGGTACCGGTGGGCGACCATCTCGGCCCTCATGGCGCTCAACGGCTTCATCCTTGTGTTTTACTTTGGCGACTCGCTCCCGGTGTTTCTGGTGTCGCAGCTGCTCGAGGGCATCCCTTGGGGAATCTTCATCGCCAACGCGCCGGCTTACTGCAGCGAGATTGTGCCGCTCGCGCTGAGGGCACCGGCCACGCAGATGCTTCAGATGTTTTGGGCCATCGGGGCCATCATCGTCGGCGCCGTCACTTATGTCTACAATGAGAAGCTCGACCAGGGGGCGTTTCGGTAAATTGACCCCTTACGCGCAACTATCCCATTTCTAACAACATTTGTCAGGGTCCCCATTGCTCTTCAGTGGATGTTTCCTACGCCGCTCGCCATCCTCATCTTCATCGCGCCCGAGTCCCCCTGGTGGCTCGTACGCAAGGGACGCCTCGACCAGGCAGCCAAGGCCGTCGCCCGCCTAGGACGCACCTCGGTGGTGAGCAACCACGCCGACTCGGTAGCCATGATGCGCCGCACCATCGACCTCGAAAAGACGGAAAAGGAGCCCAGCCTCCTCGAGCTCTGGAAGGGAACAGACCGCTACCGCACCCTCATCGTCTGCGGCGTCTACGCGGCGCAGAACCTCACGGGCAACCTCATCGCCAACCAGGCCGTCTACTTCTTCGAGCAGGCCGGCATGAAGACTGACACGGCCTTTGCCCTCGGCCTCATCACCTCGGCCCTCCAGACGATATTCGTCATGCTCTCCTGGATCCTCACGACGTACGTCGGCAGGCGCACAATCTACGTCTGGGGCACCTTCATCAACACAATCTTCCTCGTCGCCCTGGGCATCGCGGGTTCCTTTGGCAAGTCGACCGCTTCGTCTCTGGCGCAGGCGTCTCTCGGGCTTATTGTTTCTGTGCTGTTCACGCTGGGCCCCGCGCCGGCTTCGTGGGTCATCATCGGTGAGACGTCGGCCATTCGCCTCAGGCCTTTGACGACTGGTGTCGGGCGTGGATGTTATTACCTGGTGAATATCCCGTGCATCTTTGCCTCGAGTTATATGCTCAACCCAGCTGTAAGTTACAAGTCTCCTCTTATTGATAAATCGACTGACGTCAAAAGTATGGAAACATGGGCGGCAAGTCTGGCTACGTCTGGGCTGGCACTGGTTTCATCTGCTTCCTCATGGCCTACATCTGGGTCCCGGAGATGAAGGGCCGCTCCTATCGTGAGATTGATATCATGTTTAAGCGCAAGATTCCTGCTCGCCAGTGGAAGAAGACTGTCATTGATGTCAACGACGACGAGTAGATGGAAGTGTCTATTCTATGACTATAGCTTGTCGAAAATTTACCGTGTCTTATCGAACATTCGGGCGTTGTAGCTAAACGTACTTTCATAGCAGGCGTTTCTTATCTGGATATTCCCTCTTGTTTGAATTTGACATTGCATAACAAGCCCACGTTACGTACCCTATACCAGTCCACGATGTAGTGATGGCAGCTTCGGGGCGTGGCTCATTAGTTTAAATCCTTCAAGGCACATTTGCTCTTCCAAGCTTTCTGTATTGCAATATATAATATATTGATGATGCATTTGCAGACGCTGCTGAGCTTTTCGCTGCACAAGGATATACCCTAGTTTATTCAGTCTGGATTTAAGCCGACAATAGCCAGTCATAATTCCGGGCGCGAATAAACACGGCCCACTTGTTGAAGAATAAATTAGCCGTCCGCGGACATAATCTTCACTAAGTCCATAAATCATGCAGGAGATTAATGCACGCAGTCGATATAAAGCACGACTGTTTTCTACTTGTAGTTAGTCAAATGGGAATATCGATTCTTGGCTTATAAATCATTCTATAAAAACTGTGAATTACATTTGCATCGTGACTCCTCGTTTACCGTTGTGTATATAAAAGCCGGTAGGCCGAGTTGAATTCAAGCTTGCCTCTGCATCTATACTTTGACAGTCTACAACTCGCCAACATGTCTGCTGAAACAAACGTCGAGCAAGTCAAATCCTTCGTCTCGTCCCGCCATGACACGTACGAGGCCATCTCCCCCAAGCACGCCAACGCAGCCGGAAAGTCAGTCCTAATAACGGGCGCCTCAAAGGGCATTGGAAAAACAACAGCAACGCGCTTTGCCGCGGCCGGCTTCTCCAAGATTGCCATAGCCGCGCGATCACCCCTAACCAGCGTCCAAGAAGCCATCAAAGCCGCAGCCCTGGAATCAGGCCACCCGGAACCCCAGGTCATCGCCCTAGACCTCGACGTCACGTCCTCCTCGTCAGTCCGTGCCGCCGCCGCCATCATCGAAAATGCCTTCAACGGCAGCTTGGACGTGCTCATTGCAAACGCCGGATTCCTGGAGGAGTGGAAGCCCGTCGCGGACTCGGATCCCGCAGAGTGGTGGACGTCATGGGACGTCAACATCAGGGGGTCGTACCTCTGCGCCAAGTTCTTCGTCCCCCTCCTGCTGAGGTCGGAGATTAAGACGTACATCGCCTTGACCAGCGCCGCGGCGCACACGCTCAGCCCGGGCGCGTCCGCCTACCAGACTACCAAGTTTGCCATTTGCCGGTTCGTCGAGTGCCTTGATCGGGAGTATGGTGGACGGGGGCTGGTGTGCGTGGCTGTTCATCCGGGGGGGGTGAGGACGGAGTTGGCGCTCAATATGCCGGAGCACATGCACGAGATTTTGGTCGACACGCCCGAGCTCGCTGGTGATGCTATGCTGTGGATCGCGAGACGGAGGAGGGAGTGGCTTTCTGGGAGGTTCTTTTGGAGCCAGTGGGACGTTACCGAGTTGGAGGCGAGACGGGATGAGATTTTGGAAAAGGACTTGCTCAAGTTTAGGCTTACTCTTTGGTAGCTGTTCAATATTAGAATTAGATGTATTGTACAGCATTTACCGTGATTTGACGTACAAGTATATGAAGGGGCAAGGCTTATAGTCTAATATTAATTTTGCCATGGTCGAGGGCGTGATGTATTCCAGAGCACAGCTCCGAGTTGTCTGTAAAAAGAGAAACAGCGTACTAGAGTGACTATATGAAACAGCCCCCATTACGGAGCCGGTGCTTATCAGTCAAAAAGTCCCGTACACAGCTACGGAGCTAAGAAATAACCGGTCTAATACCAGCCATGCCTATGCTTTATCTCTTCCGAGGTGGGATGCCATTTACATATTTTACATATTTTACATATATACTTTACATTCACTATTTTCAGCGTCAAAGTGCATCCTTTAATACAGACAATACCCATATCTGCTTCTGCCGCTAATACTCATCTTCGTCGTCAGACTCGACCTCTCCATTCCTGGCCCTCTCCTCCAGATCCTCCACGCAATGAGCCACCCAATCTCGGACAGATTCCCACTCGCTAGTGCCCCCCTGCCAGCTCGCCCAGTGCATATACCTGTACTCGCCGTCGCTGGCGTCCTTCCCATCTCCAACTCTGCGCCACGCGCTGGGCGGTACAACGTAGTGGAGGAACCCGTCGCACTCGGCTGCTGGCTCCATCATGATGGACTTGGGGGGTTCCTCGTCAGTGTCGGGGTTGTTGGGATAATAGTTGAAGAATTCCTCCGTGGCTTGCTCGTCGTCGGGATGGATGCCGGAGCAGCCAGCTAGGCCGCCGCTGAGAAAGTGCCAGCCGCCTTGGAAGCTGTTGCAAGTGCAGTTAGCATCAACATACGACAGTGCGTTCCTCTTCTTCCCTTTTTCTTTCCTTCCCCCCTTTCCCCCTTTATTTGGACGGAACTTGGGGAGAGTGTAAACTTACCCATCGGCAACGAGCAACATTTGCCTGAGGTCCTCCGGCAGCTCACCAACTCTGTCCTCGACTTGCTTGATATCCCCCTCCGACGCGGGTTCATGCAGGATATCCTCCGCGCACTCGATACCAGCTCTTCTGTACTCCTTCCGATTCACCACCCAAGCCGCATTCGCAAGCCTCCCCAACAGCGCCTTCCAACCCACCTTTTCCGGCGCCAGCGACCACTGCCGTCCGCGTTCCGAGCGGAGCTCCAGCGTTTTCGTCATCTCGGAAACCATCTCTTCAGCATCCTCTTTCTCGATAAAGAACGGGTTCCCCGCCTTGCCCCTTTGAGCAAGCAGGGGGAGAACGCTGTAAATCCCCGGCAGCTTCAAGAACCTGTCGAGCTGTCCCCCGTCGGCGCAGTTGAACCCGTCGAGCCTCAGCGCCTGCGAAAGCACGTCAGCCGCGGTCCCAAGCTCGCCGACCCGGATCGCGAGATCCGTGACCAGTCTTCGATAAAGAAGGTAAGAGTGCCGCCTGACGGTAAGAGCACCCTTCCGTTCCGGCTTCCACTCCGTGATTGGCACCTGCGGCTGAGCGTAGAGCTTCTTCGCCGCGGCGAGGGCCTCCTTCAGCTGCTCGACAGGGGGATACCGGCCAGGCGTCTTGTCCTTTGCCAGAAGGCGCGCGCAAATGGCAATGGTCGGCCCGTCGTCCGTCTCGCGCCACATGTGAGGGTCAGAGGGCTCGGCCAGCCCGCAGTGTTCGAGCATCCAGCCCGTGCGCGTGCACTCGCGGTATTCGTTCCACCGGCTGGTTTCGATCCTGGCGGCTTCGACGGACTGGGGATGGAAATTTTCCGGACGGGGATGCGCTGGATGGCTGTGCCAGAAGTATTCCAGGCTCGGGCTGTGAAAAGGGGGGGAGTCTTTTCGTTGGTCTGGGGAGAGGATCGTCTCCGAGTGTTTGTGAAGCAAGCGTGCGAGATTGTGGGCATCTTGGAGGTGATTCGAGAGGAGGAGCAGCTCTGCCAGACGGAGACTCTGGCGGAAGGCTTCAATGGGGTTTTTGGGCTCCAGGAACGCACTCGCGAGGTCGGATATCTTGTGCGGGACAAAGTATCCCGTCTTCCCGTGGCGGGCCTCGTCGATGTAGTAGAGAGCCATGTGCACGGTGGAATTGAATATTATTTCTACAACAGGAAATCTAGAAACGCGTTAAAAGTAGAGGAAGATGCAATATATAGATACTGTTCCAGACTTAGGCAACAGTGGCTAGTTGATGGGGTTTCTAATTCACGGTTGCAAGTGGGTCGGACTGTTGCCTATTCCTTAACACGTCCGGCAAGCATCACAAAAGGTAATTATACGCGATAAAGTAAAGGGGATGTGTTAAAGCAAATATTTTATTTAGATTTCGATTAAATACATATAAATTTTATATTATATAAACCTTGTAAATATCTAGCTATTTAAACAATAAATCATAACTATGAATAATTATATATATTGAGAGATGTGAAAAAAGGAATAACATCGAGAGGATATAGAGTGCCGTTTAAGAGCTTCTAAATACTCAGCTATAGGCTTACTGACTAGCCTTTTCCTCAGCTATCCTAGTAGCATCTTGTTTACGTCCTCGCTTTATGCGTCCCAGCAAGCACTCCATGTCGCAACTCCTGACAAGTCCATCGGATTCTTTCCAATTACCGCCGATCCCAGAAGGCAACTTGCTAACCATATTTTTGCCTACTTTTAACCGTATAGTCGCAATCGCTGACTACGAGAACTTTTCCCCTCGAGCGGTGGAGGAAGAAATGAGGTCTATAATTAGAACAAGCGACATTGGTTCTTTAGCCATGCTAAAGTCGAAATAATGGTCAACTTGTACTTGCAAGAGCTCAATGCTCTTTAAATTCAATAAACTGCCATAATCTGTCAAGAAAAAAATGCTCAGGGGCAGCTTGGAACATCAAGTCTAATGTACTTCTTTGAAAGTCAGTCTCGGTTTCATCCCCGAATCGTTCTCGTGACAAACTTACTCGCGCCGTGTCAGCAAACCTTTTGTGCCTGATATGAGGTCTGAATCGCAGTATTGTTTTTACCCCGGACTGCAATAGGCATACGACTGCCTGTGTCTACCAAGGCACAGCGCATCAAGGCCTTCAACACTCTGTTATCACGTTTCCATTGATACCCGTTCGGGAACGCGAATATTATCTATTACCAGCTTGTGGTTGAAGCGACCGGATTGTACAGATGCCCCATCCTTGCATTTTCGTACATCTTGATATGTACCCTTTCAACCGTCTCGACGAATACAGGTGGCTGAGTAAGTCCTTGGCAAATCACCAAAGGCATTGCAATAGAAAGATGGAAATGCTAAGCGAGGTTTTCAACTGGTCCTTTTATTCTGCAGATATAGGAGCCTTGGGGTGTCCACGGTTCGAATCCGATAATGCATCCCTCTTCTCTATGATGGACTTGGAGTGTTTACAAGGTCCAAACAACTAATCATACGTGCATTAGCCACCTCTCTCATCAAGTGGTACTCCCGGCTCGGATTTTATAGTATTTGGCTCTTCGCCTTACTCCTTGTGCAGATTACCCAAAAATCTTTCATCAGGAATTAGATCAGGGGGCAACCTTGCCAAATATGCCGTCTAGTTTATCAGACTTGATATTTTGAGACTGATTCTAGATTTATAACAATCCTCGTCTAGTACGCGACGCTGCATAAAAACACTCCACGAGTAACCATGTGCATCCAAGTCTCGTCACCAAAGCAAACCACTTTTGGGCAATGATTCCTGCAGCAAGCTGTTATTTATCCAAGTCTATTACTTGAGTAGAATAACAGCTCCTGCCCCTGTCCGCACAAAGCAGACAGATAGTTTGCAGCCAGGATACGTTGGCTACCTCTTACACAGCGGCCCGTCCTTGCTATCCACATACATCTCCGACCCGACGCAAGAAGGACAATAGAAGAGACCCTGCGGATCGTACTTGTGCTTGGCGCGCAGATGCCCGTCGTACTGCGCGCCGTAAAAAGTCTCGACGTAATCCGGGTCGTGCACGTCGCCCTCGTTCATGTACCCCCCGGTGCCAGGAGCGAGCCTCTTGGCCGCGGCCCCTTTAACAAAAGTGACGTCGTCGTCGACGGCCTTTCGGAGCTCGAGGGACGCGTCCTTGGGCACGCCGCGGCCGGTGATGAGTCCAAAGTGGCAGCTGCGCCAGGCAGGATGCAGGCCCGACGTATCGTCTTCACCATCATCAAAGACCTGGCCTCCCGAGACGAGGAGGACTACGTTGGAGGCTTGCTCGTCGGGGTCACCGGATAGGACCTCTACGGCGGCGCGGACGGCGTCAAAGTCCTGCAGGGAAGGGCGGTCGATGAGGCGGGAGGTGACGATGGAGGTGCTGCCGACGGGGTCGTACAGCCCGGACTCGGCGTCGTAAAAGGTCCAGTAGCCGTCGTACGAGGCCCACGTCTCGTCAATGTAGAGGTCTGATTCGTACTTGGATAAAGCCTCGCGCACGGGTCCGAAAGCAGCTTCGGCCTCGTCCCTGCCTTTGCCGATGGTCCAGATGCCGTGGTTGTAGTAACCCGAAGAAGAAGAAGAAGAGACGTTGTTGACCTGCCCCGGAAAGTTGCGGAACCAAAATGCGTAGCCGGCAAAACCCGCGTCGTTGAGGTCAGGGTACGACTGCAGCATGACGGCGACGGCGTCTAGGAGCTCCTTGTTCTCGGGCGTCTGTCGCCTGGGGACGACGGTCATCCGGTGGGCCGTGACGACGTCGACGTCGGGGTAGGCTTTTACAGTGGTGCTCAGCGTGATGCCGTATCCCGGTCCCCCGCCGCGAATGGCCTTGAACAGGTCCGCGTTCTCGCAGTGGTTGGCAGTCACCACCTTTCCGTCGGCGAGCATGACCGTCGCTTCTAGGATCTGATCCGCGCCGAGTCCGTAATTGCGGGTCGCCGGGCCGTGTCCGCCGCCCGAGGACCACCCGCCGATGGCGCCGGGGGAAGGTGAACCACCTCCGACGACGATGACGTTGTTCTCCCTTGCCACGGCGTAGACGTCGCGCCACTGCCACGCGCCGTCGATGTGAATCGCCGCTCCATCCCAGCCGGATTTTACACAAGAAGACGTAAACTTGTCCTCAAACTTGATGGAGTTGCGAAAGTGCCGGAGCCAAATCTCCAAGCTCCCGTACCCGTCGGCCCGCCCGAGGAGGTCGTGCCCCGTGCTCGCGACCGTCACTCGTAAATTGTGGAGGCGCGCGACGGATAGGGACTGGCGGATGTGCTCGATCGAGGTGGCGTTGACGGCGTACGTCGGCAGCTGGCCCAGCGAGCAGCCCCTTTTCGGCTCCGACTCTCCCGCCGAGTAGTCGACGGGGCTGCACGTAATGTTGTACGGGTACGGCCTGCCGACGGGGCTGGACGACTGAAAGTCCTGGTCTGGCCACATGGAGGCGACGCGGGCGCATTCGTCTTGGTCAAAGTGTTGTCCTCGGTAGCATGACTGCGCAACAGGCTCCGTCTTGATCAGCCTGCCTCCTACCATGGTGTCAATGGCTTTCCATTGCTTTTCCGACGGCCAGCACTTTTCGCCAGGTGTCTATTATCAATGGACAGATTAGCTATTTTTCACATCAGGGGTTATCAATTGGTTATAATGACAAGAGAAAACAGGGGAATGTGTATAGCATGGCATTTCCTTCGGACGACTTACACATTTACATCTCCGCGCAGAGGCAATCCCGCCGGGAACCCCCCACGCAACAGCGCTGAGCGACGATAAGAAAAATGCAAACTTCATCTTTTGCTAGAAATATATCCTGGGCCGTTTGAGACAGCATCGCAAAAAAAGGCAAACTCGACCCTTTTATTACATGTACGCTCCGCCAAGCCAACAACCAACAACCAACAAACACGCGACCAATTCGTCGTGAGAAATCTCCCGGGGGTTACAAAGTCGGAAGGCGGGCCTTTCTTGGGGACATTATTATGGAGTTTGGTGGTAGTGAAAGAGGGGTGGCATTACATCGTGCTACGGAGTACTTGTGCCAATATTGTTGGTTCTGAGGTGTAGTTTAACTGGATGGTTTACCTTGTAAAAAAAAAGAAAAAAAAAAAGAAAAAAAAAAAGGACTGCCGTATTTCATATCAACAGTTACATATCCTCCTATTCCCGTTTCAATTCGTGTAAAGGGAGTACTCAGTGGATGCTGTACGACGAGATGACCCCCCATCTGTTTGCTCTTTGCCACCCCTCTTTTCAGTTTTGACACGATGTAACCTCTGAGCCGTCTCACCATGTAAAAAAACAAGAAAAAAAACCATCTTTCCCCCCCGCCCCATCCTTGTCATAAGGCAAACCGGGGAAGAGGGAAAGGGAGGGAGATCGACCAACGGTTACTAGCGGGGTCAAACACGGGCTTGTCACTTAGTTAGGACCCTTGCTCCTCTTCCATGGACAGAACACTGCATCTCTTACCAACCATGATTTTTCCCCCCCTTTTTTTCTTTTCTTTTCTCTTTTCTCTTTTTTTTTTTTTCTTTTTTTTCTTTTTTTTAATGTTTTCCGTTTCCTCCCGACTTCCTCTAATCTTCAGGATGTCTTGTCTAGTGACTTGACTAGTTTCTGCAGAAACAGAATTCCACCGAAACGTTGACATGTCTTGAACCTCAAACCAGGGACAGAAAGCTTGTTTTTGGGGTGAGCAAGTTGCATGTGCTTGAGAATTCTTGTTCGGGACGTTTCACTAGTCGCAAGCGCATTTTGCACCGCAGGCTGGAGAAATGAGTCGAGCCTGTTTTTATCACTTTTTGTTGGTAGTGTTTGTTGCTGCCATTGTCTAGACTTGATGCAGGGTCATGGTGAAACAAGCTACTGCATTGCATCGAAGCTGCCAGTGACAAAAAAGAAAAAAAGAAAAATCACTTGTGAATGCCCCTCTAAATTAATTCTCGAGGTGTGGGTGAAAGATTTCCTTGTGCATCCTTCTTCCAACCATCCGCGTTGTTGGTTGCACCCTGCAGCCAACCCTGTCTTTCTGCAATCGTGTAAAAAAGAAAGAAAAAAATAAAAAAGCAATGTGCCGCTATACATCATCCTGAAAAGAAATTAATCTCTTCATCAATGATGAGTCGAGTGATTGCTGTTTCCATCGTCTCTATATATAAAAAAAGGGGCCACCACTGATTCACATTACAAGCACTCCATCCTCCTCCAACGCCAGCCAACTATGATTTAATTCTTCTTTCAACGAAAACCACACAACATGTCTGATAAACTCCCTCCGCCTATTCCAGACGGCCCCCTGACAGGTGCGGCCCAGAGGGTCAGCGAGAACGGTCTCCTGGCCATAGTCTGGACATGCTTCGCCGTGGCCACGACGTTCGTAACCCTCCGCCTGCTGATACGATGGCGGCAAAACGGCGGCCTGCTGTCCGACGATCTTTGGATCATCTTTGCCTGGACGTGCGCCCTGACCATGGCGGTGCTGCAGACGGAGCAGATGCCGTCGCTGTGGTACACGACGTACCTCTCGGCCGGCCGGATCTCGCCCTCGGACCCGGACCTGGACGCCCAGCAGAGGCAGCTCGTCCGCTGGCAGTTTCCCGTCATCAAGCTCTTCTGGACGGTGCTGTGGTCCGTCAAGGCCAGTTTCCTGTCCGTCTTTTACAGACTCGTGCACCCCGTGAGGTGGACTCGGTTTGCGTGGTACGCCGTCGCTTTGTTTACTGCCTTGGCTTACATCGGCTGCGTCTTGGCCAGTACTTTGACCTGCACCAATCCATCCGACTATTTCGAGCCAGGTATGTCACACACAAGTCATGTATATGGATACAAGGGAAGACTTACCGAATAGGCCACTGCAGAACACCTATAGAACTATGGAGGCAAAGGTTCAACGTCATATACTCCACGACCGTAGACATCACCACCGACGTCCTCATCATGCTCCTCCCCCTCGCCGTCCTCCCCCAGCTCCGGCTCGACCGGGGAAAGAAGATTGGTCTCGGCGTCGCCTTTAGCCTCGGCTTCATCATCATCGCCGTCGCCGTCGTCCGCATGACGCAGGTCATTGTCGACGCCCAGGTCGACCTCGTCGGTCTCGCCATCTGGGGGGCCGTGGAGACGGCCACTGCCATGGTGGTTGGCTGCCTGTTTCCTCTCAAGGCCTTTTTGGCAAGGAGGGTCGAGCAGTACCACTCCAACAGGGCTGGTCAAAAGTATGGCGCCGAGTCGATTCCGCTCGACGACGTTCACCGGAGCCATCAGGAAGGGGGGCGCATATACGTTCAGAAGACGTACGAGACGCGCACCGACAATCACTATACGTCGGATGAGTAGGAAGCTAGTCACGGTTTACGTTAGTTTCCATATCCAAGGTTATAGTTGAATGCCACTACTTTCAACCACTCAATCCATACTATAAGTATGATGCTGCTCAAATTCATCAACTATCCTCCGTTATACGTCTCGATGCACTGATACTGAAAACACTCTTCTTACTACTACCTACTACTGCAACTTCTTCCTCTTCCTCTTTTTCATAATCACAATCATCATCGCCTTCTTGCTTAAAAAGATGTATACCCGATATACTTTTTGATCGCCAATCAGCCAACTACTCGACCTTGGACTCGCGATTGCGCAAACAGGTTTAATCAGAGACGAATCAAGTTTCCATACTTGCCCAGGCTTTCAAAAGCAGTCCTGCGGCATATCTACAGCCCTTCCCCTACTGTACGATATGGAAGGTTATAGGATCTTAGCGTAGCTCCGGCGTATATCTATCGTGCTTCTGATTTAATACGTACAGAGCGCCGGTAAAGACCTGTCTCGAATTGAGTAGCATCTAGGATTGAGGGAAGCAATATCGAGAGTCACCATGCGCTGCTGCGGCACTGTCTTTTCGATGGAGGCACAGAGCCAATACGCCATCAGCACCGACAGCACCACCTGGTTCTCAATCTTCTACCATTATCTCTATAATTAAATCATGTACCAGATGTCGGTGCTATATTTAAATCAAAACTTGCTGGCTAGGAAAAGGTGTGACTGGGAAGACCAAGCCAGACTCAGTTGAGTGCTGCGAGCCTAGACCTTTTGCGTCGGTCTTGCTTGGGAAATCAAAGCATTTGGCGGCAGCTCGACATTCAGCCTGGCCCTTGAATCTGACCATTTTAACCTATACTGAATGTGCAATATGGGCGCCAGTCCAGCTGATATGGGTGTTGAGCCTCGTCTGACATGCTGACATGGCGGTCGTGACACCAACGCAAACACCACCAATGGGATCATTATTTTGGTATGATGGCGTATTCGATACGAATTCCAACACGGCTGTGGCTTGAATTTCGTAGTACAACTTTCTTAATTTAGTAAATAGCTATTTCTTCTCACAAGGCTCTGAACATGGCGTCCATCTCAACCATGTATTGTGTATAAACTATAACAAGTACCAAAGACAGCTATTTAACTTGTATCTCTTTATTCCAGGTCTTCTTTGAACTATATGGTATCCTACTAAATGACACGGTAGAGATACGTGATAAAGGACTACAAAATGTCTCCGAATCGCTTTGCCCCGACTGCGTCGCCGAGCGCATCGGATGTTTTTCTCCCTGCACAATCAGCATACAGCCAGACCTACGGCTCTTCGGTTGAGCTGATGAATCTCCAAAAGAGCCAAGATTCACCCGTCCACGGAAGTCGGATGTCTCGATATCCATTTCGCGGAATCGTCCTCGTCGTCGTCCCGGCATCCATCACCGCATACTTTTTCTGGATCTGGAAATACTGTCTTGAACGCGTTGGCCCCAGTGGTTTTGCCCGATTTGACCAAGTCTGGGTTTATTATACCTGGTTTATAGTTGGTGTCTTTGGGTTGAACATGTCGAGATATGGCCTTGCCGGGGTTGAAGCAACTATGCTCCAAGATTCTCGATGGCAGGTTGAAAATGCAACAATGATTCTCATGCATAGTGGGCAAACTTGGAGCGGGCCTGGAGGATGGTCGAAATACCTGCTGAGGGTGTCGACGGGGCGGAAAACTCATACAGGACGTCTTTGGTATATCCTCACTTTCCTCAGCGTCCTCCCGTTTGTTGCCCTGCCATTGACTGGATTGACGATGGAGCTCACTGATGGCTACATCCCTTCGACCAAGGAAGCAATCGTCGTTGGCAGAACCTGGGTTGACTTTAACTCACGGAAGTGGTTGCAGCCTGCCAAGACAGCCTTGGTTGCATGGAAAAACGGCCTTCAACCATCGCTCCCTGGCATTGGCCTCATATATACCCCTGATAACCTGACCCGAGGACAGTTTGAATTCCTAGCCGAGGCGCCAAACTACTTGCCTCAGAAAGAGGGGATCCCGGACATGTTCCTCACTTTGCAGGCAAGTGGCCCCATCGCTGGCAGGACTTGGGGGCTGCGAATTGGATATGATTGCTCCATTGTCACGTCAGCCTCTCAGTTCACCATATTAACCCAAAAACCACGGCTAAGACGTAATGTTCAAGCGACGACTTATTACGGAGACGGCTTCATAACTATAGGAACGCCACGGAACTCAACTGAAGATAGGTTGAATTCATCCAATATAGCATTCTTCAACTCTTCGTCACTGGAATCGAACAACATATGGGCATACACGGAGCTGGCTTACTTTGGTGAAGTCATGGACAACATGGGCTACAACGGCGAACTCTTCAAGTATTCTTTTCCTAATTATTCCAGGCCACCCTTTCTTGATCTTGAAGAAACAGAAGATATCCTCGAGTATGCCATGTGGCAGGTTCGACGCAAAGCGTCATATGGCGAGCTTGAAGAGTTCAACGCATCAGTGGAGCCATCCATCTCCGGCCTGGGTCAACCAATATTCCTAAACGCAGATGGGCATTATGAAGGAAACCGAACATTCTTCAGAACACGCGGGCCAGAAGCCCCAGGCGAGTCATACAACGACCCCGACTTTTTGATGTCTTGGTTTGATTACGGCTCCTTCTATGACAGGATACATTCGCTTGCACCACCCATAGGAGTTAGGTGTCGTCGCACCTCGGAGCCCGGTACCGCACAGCTGGACTGGGAAAAGACTACTTTCAACGACTTTCAACCATCTACTGGTCCACGCTTCAATGCTAGTTATCACGAGGCCCCAGTTCCACGTTTCGGTAATATCGCGACTAACATTCTCCTCGGACCCTACCTCGAAATATTTGACTCATTGCGTGAAAACCCAATGAAGATCCAATCCAACTCTCAATGGTACCCGCACTTTGTACGGCCAGAGATGCTACTGAGATCGGTAATGCGGGCTCATGAAGTCGACGCGTTGCAACTCATGTATGATGCTGGTGGAACCATGAATGGCGCCTATTTAAACCCCAACTTGACCACAACCAGAAGAGGCAAGATCATAGTACCGGGTACAGTCAACCCAATTATACCTGCTATTTTCCTCTTTGTTTGGTCATTCTGGTGCATCGTTCTGGGCCTGCTGTACGGATTCCGCCGTCGTTGGTCCGTCTCGCTGGATGGGTATAGCTTCTTCCGTTTCGGCGCAGATCTTGCCGCGCATCTCCGTGGCGACCCTCAGTTCTCTAGCGTGCGCTCGTTTGATGAATATGAGGAGCTGGCCAGACTTCCCGGTTTGGTAGGGGACACTCGTCCCGGGGAAGATGTCGGGCACGTCAGCCTTGCCCAGGAGGGGAATATCATCAACCCACGCAAGAAGTTTGACTAAATGGTCAGTCAAAGGGTTTGCGAATTTGTAAAGATTGTTTTTGCGCCTCGCGAGGTTAACAACTGGTGATTGATTTTGCGTGTGATTAAGTGTCTGGTGGATGTATAATAGGATTTCTTTGGTATATCACACAGTATCGAATATGTACCGAAATACACGCCTTTGAATTGACCCAATAAGACAGCAAAAAGGAATAAATCGTAGCAGTCTACTTTTTTGCCGCGGTTCCCTCTCTGGCCTTCTCCTCGGCAACGACGGCGTCGTGGCAACGCTTGTAAACGCCAATGACGGTCCAGAAGAATCCATTGAGCTCGTAAGCTACCAAAACAGGCAAGGCGAAATGCAAGTGAGGGTTGCACCCGTTGGACCAGTTATCGATGAGCACTTCATAAGCCGAGTGAGCAGGCGTTCCGTAGCCCAAACGATAAAACGAAGACGACAAGGCAAAAGGCTGGAGAATGGACGTGACATTTAGCACAACCCACGTCACGAGAGCCATTGGCACAAACAAGAGAGGAATCCAGATGGTAAAGACGTCTAGCGTCAGAAAGTTTGCGTGAGCGAGAAGCCAGAGCGTCAACCAGTTTAGCGCAAACTGCTTCCCCGACACGTGCCAATTCGCCTTGAACGCCCACATGGCCGCCGTGAGCAAAAGGCTGCTGAGCATAGTAAAGGAGATGGATATCATGTAGCGGAATACAATGATTCGAACCGGCGCCAGACGGAAATACATCTTGAACTTGAGGTACAGCCCGTTGATCAACGAGAGGTAGAAAAAGTCTTGGATAATCATCAGGACTATGAGCAGCGTGTTGTAAACGGCGCGGGTCCCTTGCGTCGTCGGCTGAATGTTGAACGAGGTGAGGATCCAGGGCTGGGCGAATGCCGTAATGGCGGCAGGGTTGCCGGGTGGTATCGTGGCGAATGCGGATGTGCCGTTGAGGGCTACGTAGGCCAACCGAGCCTCGTCGGATAGTTTCTGGAGGCTGTTTGATATCAGGCTGTCCACGACGACGGGGTATCTCGCTTGGTTCCAGATGTACGATAGCACGTTTGACGAGTTGTAGGCCGATCCATTTGTCCCAGATATGGCGAGACCCAGGCGGTCCGAGGAGCCGGGCCACGTATAAAACGCAGCCCAATATTCCGCCTTGCATACAGCCTCCCTCAAGTCTTTATCCAGAGGGTATTGCGAACCTGGCCTCTCGACGAGGGCAGGGAACCCCTTTGACTGTAGCGACTTGTATGCCTTTCGCACAGCTTCGCCGATGATGCCCCCGTCGTAGTCCACCCACAGCACCTTGAGACCACTGACGCGGGATTCTTCCTGAAACAGAGATCCGAAGAGGTAGCAGAAGAGGCAAAAGAATAATAAGAGAAGCAGGACGTAATGCAGCGCTGCGAGCTTGATGGCACTTTTTCGGTCGTTCAGGACCTCTGGATGAGATGCCGGGAGTCTTCCCTCTTCTGCCCGGGGGAAGTACTTGCGAATAATCGCATGCGCCATGGCAAGCAGTCTGCAGGAAATTGAAATATCGGCCAGAGGTATCCGGTCCTGGTTAGGTGGTGATTTCACTCTACGTCATCAGTCGCGAAGTTGAGAAGATCCCATTTCAGTCTATGCGTTGGCGCGATGAGATATACTCATAAATTCGCGTGGAAACATGTTGAGGATCGTGATGAATACTATATCGATGGTGAACCTGAGGTGCAAGATGAATTTTCGCCTCTTCCGATCTTCCGAGCCAGCCGGATAAATAAACCCACACAATGCTTTATAAAGAACCTGCACTACAGAGTGTCGTCCTTGACGTTCCTGAAGCTAGTGAAATTAAACACGACGCTACCACCTACCCTGCACAGCCAGCTTCGTAAGATATTTTACCATCTTCATCTCTATCACAAGATTCGCTAGTATTATAGAGATGTTGATATAATTCAAACGGAATCTATATGGTAATATGAATTTGAGATGATATTTAAGAAACTTTTTATCGCGGCGAAAACGAGCCCGTTAGCCGTTGGCTGACCATGGCACCTTGTGAGTCTCTTTTGCGACACCTTTCCTAGTTATCGAAATATTTCGTGTCAAGTTGAATTACCTCGGCATTGACTCGGACGAATGTCGTGAAATATCAACCTTTGGTAAACACGAAATAAGAGGAAGAATAATAAAAAGTAGGAAATAAAAAGTTACTTGGGTAAAGATGGCAAGTAAATAGTAACTACTAATGAGAGAATAATAAGATGCTTGAATTTATTACAGGCGCTAGAATTAGACCTGGATAATATTACAGCACTAGAAATCCAACTTTCCCAACTATTATAGTATGTGTAATACAAGGGCATATTGTCTGATAACATGACATATTGACTATGGAAAATGAACCAGGTCTTTATTTGTTCGCCTTTACTTGCCTGCACCCACGATGACTTCACTGATTAGCTAATGACGCAGCATCGGATCGGATTTTCATCCAAGTGCGAAGCGCGAAACACCGACAAAAGGTCTATATTAATAACTCAATGAGTGATTCCCCCCCCCCCTCTCTATACCACCTTTCACGAAAACACATCAACCGCCCTCTTCAATAACCACCATCTTTAATCTTGAAAAAACCATGGTTTACAACATCTACGAAGGGCCCGTCCTGACGGTCAAGGCCATCCTCAAAGACCTCACCCACCTCGTCCAGCAGGCCGAGAAGCAGCCCAACGCGGCGGATCTCCTCCAGACCCGCCTCCACCCGGACATGAAGCCATTCACCTTCCAGGTCCACACCGTCACCAGGTTCGCCGACCTGATCCTCGCCCGGCTGTCGGGCAAGGAGCTCCCCGAGTACCAGGACGACCTCGCCTCGTACGCGGACTGCTACGCCCGCATCGAAAAGGTGACGGCGAACCTCGAGGCCGCCGACGAGGAAACCGTCGTCAAGCACGGGGACGAGGTTGCGCCCACTGCGCTGCCCTCGGGGCCGACCGTGGACATTCCCGGCAAGGCGTTTGTCAACGGCGCCGCGCTTCCCAACGTCTTCTTTCACCTGTCCATGACGTATGCTATTCTGAGGAAGGAGGGCGTTCCGCTGGGGAAAGCGGATTATATTATGCCTTTTGTCGCTCAGTATCTTCAAGGCTGAGCTGCCAAGAGGGTTGCAGCAAGCTTTCCTCCAATAGCGATGTAAAGACTAAAGGATTGTTATAGACTAGATGTGATGGGGTATCTGCATAGACTAGATGTGATGGGGTATCTGCATAGACTAGATGTGATGGGATATTTATCTGCATAGACGGGATATGATGGTATTGATAAACTATGAATTTCTAGAGTTGTCTCGGAATAATCCGCATCTGAAATTGTGTCGTTGATAATTCCGAACATCACCATGTGAGAATGACATGTCGATCTTATTGCACTTGAAAGTGTTATTGGATATTACACAACCTCGAAGGAGGGGATATCACTACTCACACATTGGTCAACTTTTCCAAGATGGACAGCTTGTTTGAGTCTAGACGCTCCAAGAACGTCGCCCAAGTATGTGTTTCAAATTATTCCCGATACCCGCGGGTTGTCCCACACTAGTCGATTAGGTGGTATTTAAAGCCATTTCGTTTCAATCGGCCAATAGATGTAAAAGTAACATACACTTTTGAATCAGCTCAGACCATTTCGATCCGAGTTGATATTAACACCCCACGACCTTTGTTGGCCACTCCATCCAAGGCCTCCAGTAATCGCCCAATATCTCATCCGTAACCTGCACCACATCCCGACCCCACCCCTCGAGAAACCAAAAGGTCTCCAATCCATGCAGCAACGCGCCGAAATAGGCGAAAAGGATAAGCGCCTGTGGCTGCCGCTGATGCAGCCTAGTAAAGTACGCCTCTGGAGCCGCAAACAAGAACAGCAGCGGCCCAGCCCATCCTCGATTATAACCCCACGTCCGTAACGTCTCCTCGTCCATGGTATGAAACTGATTGACATAAATACGACACCGCCGAAGCATCAGCAGCGCTTCATCGTAGACGTGCGCGTCTGTAAGGTCAACCCACGTCTCGCCGACTCTACGTAAACCGTCGTCTGAATACACATCGCCGTCCACGTCCAGGTCGTCCCAGTTTCCCGTGTTCGTCAAAGGACTCAGGGGGCCGTTCCGTACCCTCTCATACACGGGACCTAAAACGGCTTGCACGCCGCGAATCATGGAAATCCACTCGTGGCCGAGGACGCGGGCCGTCCGGGCGCTCAGGGGCTCGACATCGTCGGCCGGTCGCAGAATCGCAAAGGTGTAGATGATGTTGAGGAGCGAAAAGGCGAATAGGGCGTCGCTCTCGTCGTCGGTTATGGGGCTGATGGATTCGCGGAACCCCTTTAGCGAAACGTTGTGGTGCCGAGCCGCGTCCAGAGTTCGACTCGTTGCGCAGGTTGGATCCGCGTGGGCGAGATGAAGGGCGGCGATGCTGAGGATTCCGTGCATGACAAAGGTGCTGTGGAAGGCGATGCGCGGGAGGACCGTCTGCCAGCAGTAGTCGACGGGAGGGCATTTGTAGATGCTTCGGCTCGTGTGCAGGGTCCAGTGATGCAACAGGACCAAATCATCCATCTCGAAATGAAAGTCTGTTCCTCTGGAGACGTGCGTGCAGATGGCTTGTGATTTACAACATCCGTGGGCGGTGCCGGCGGCAATGGTGGCATCTCGTTGGGGCAGAGCTGGCACCGGGAGCGAGTCAGCCCAGGGGGGCGCGGGAGAAAGTGTCTCGGTCTCAATCGACTCGGAGACTGGAGGCGCGGAAGGAAATGCCGATACCAGTGATGACTCCGTTTGCTTCTCTCGTTCTTCGGATCGAGACGACGTCTCTACCTTGGGATACTCGCACTCTACATCATGGCGTACGCAAGAGACGCAGCTTGGCCGCTCTTCAGTACACTAAGCAAGCTTAGCATGGGAATTAATTTCAAAACACATCAGGTACCTTTATTCGACGTCTTCGGCATTCACCGCAGCCAGTCTTTGTCTTTCGGTGGGCTTTGCGGCGCTTATTAGCAGCAGCCGACACTGAAGGAGTTGGCATTGAAGATGACCAATGACAATCCAACGACAGATTAGCTTACTTTTGATTGGAGGCGAGAATAACTGAGTGCGAGAAAAGAAAGAAAACGAGTCGGTTAAAACCAAGACCTAAACGTCGAGAGATGAACGAAGAGCGAGCAGTTAAGATGAACGGTAAACGGTAAACGAAAAACGAGATACGAAATACGAGACTCATGGCGGCTCGGCTCGAGTCATGTCTACGGCCCCACAGCCACCCACTTTGGCCCCAGTACTCACGCTAATGCGGATGGCACTTGGACGAGGCATCATGCCAAGATGTACAAGAAAAGGTTGCCGTGTTCAATCAAACGTCAGGGGCCTAGTGAAGTTTATGGAAGAGGAAAAGGGGAAGAGTTGATTGACATCCATCTCTCGTTCAATATGAATAATTCGCCCAACTTCCACATAATGATAGGATGACTTCTTTGAATAATTAATGATTTTTTAGAGTCTATTTGAGATGTCTAGAATAAGTAATCAAAGTTTATAGTCCATCTCAAAGTATATGCCAAGTGCGCTATCCCACTAAAATGTCTTCTTCCACCCCCAAATGGTAATGTCTCACAAAGAGAGAATCAAGAATGAAAATACATGGTCTTTGCCGGGTCCATCCCCGTAGTCTAGCCGTCAGGTATATTTACTTCCGACCGGGTGGCAGCGTGTCAAGGCGCTCTGCCGATCCGCAGGCGCTATATTCCAAGTCTCCTCTCTCCGTGTCCTTTGCCTCGAGATGCTCGACATACCATATCAAAAAGATGAGCATGACGGCAGCCATCAGGATGGTGTCAAAGACGTAGAGAAAGACCTCGTTGGAGATGATGTATCCCGCGTTGCCCTGCAGATACTCAATCACCCGGAAAATGCTCCGGACGAGGATGATGGCGCTGGTCGCGTACAAGACGTAGAGATATCGTTTCCACGGGGTAGTCTCCCTCAAAGCGGACGCAGTCGGTTGCTTCACAAGGCGGTAGTGGAAGAGAACAGAGTTCATCATGAAGAACCCAAAGATGCAAATCTGCGCAAACAGCCCAGCGATGATGATCTTTTCTCCAATGTCGTAAAGCTCCAGAGTTCCCGCTGCTTGAACGCCGCCGCCGCCCGCCTGGAGCGTAAAGGCGATGACATCCCCCGTCACAAAGACTCTGGTGACCCAAGCCACGGGGATCAAAGACAGGTGCTCGGCGTGCACGGATCGGATGAGGCGGCCTAGGATCATGTATATGGAAGCCGCGTAGAGCGCGGGCGCGACGAGGATGAGGATCGCTTGGATTACGAAGCCGCCGATGGCGAATTCATCGTAGTGGCTCCAGATTCGACCCGCGTAGCCTACAGCTTGGACTGAAGGGACTGTTAATATCGATCTTTTGATGCTGCGAGAACAAAGGTTTCTTACAGACTCCGCCGATGATGAACGCCGCAAAGTAGAATGCGCGGGCTTTGTACATGCGCCAGGAGTGAAGGGCCGTGAGCATGGCAAAGGCGACGACGCTGACAATGGCCGCGGGCAGAGATGGCGTGTATCGGTATAATCGAAAGTTGAATGCCGCTTCGGGTACTTGGGTTTCCGACATGTTGGAAGCCTTTCTCTTCGTCGTTGGGATTGATGAAGAAGGGGGAGGGTCTGAGATCAAACGACGTTTACAACAACAGCTCTTCAAGTATAAGAGGTTGGAAGAATCAATGTTTAGTTGTCTTTTGAAAGGTGGAAATGAGCTTGAGTTTATATAGATGATTTTCATGTTTCGTATAGCCCGCGGATATGGATCGTACTTGCTAAACGAGGAACGAGAAACGACGGGCCAAGTTTACTTGCAGCAAGCGGACCGTGCCGTGGCTCGGCTTGCGCGCCGCGTCTATTTACCCGCACGCCATGATATCAACTGCCAGTTTCCCACATGGACCACTCCCGTTCTATATTCGATGCAATCCATGCAACCGGTACGCAAGCACATGGCGGATGAAGCAAGCTATAAAAAGGAACCCGGCCCGTAACTGCCCCATCTCATGTTCCTCTCTAGGCCTTGTGCAAATCACTTTGCAAACAAGTGTCGCTGATAAGCGATGACGTGTATCTAATCATGACGCCTTGGATAGGTCTCGAATTCCACTAGTCTCTCAGAATCGCATTTTATTGGTCATCAGAGATGGGCATCACCCTATTGTAGCAATATTAACCCTTTACATCTCTATTCGAATTCCGTATACTACTCTAATACAGCGGCAACCAGCGTGTGCGAGATGAACGTGAAAAAAGGTGCTCCCAACTCATACAGTAATCCGCCTAGGTTATATATACGCGGATAACTCGGACTTCCAGGAGCTAATCGTTCTCTTTATTACTTTCACACATCTTTTTCCTATAATTAATCTTTAATCTATAGTAGCTTTTTAAAATTTCTAGCGTATTAGTACATATCGGGTAATGGCAAAATATTCTATCTTCTGTACTTCAGTGATCTCGGGTTTTGATAGATGGGATATGCTCCATTAGCATGATCAATCTTACAAGGCGGACCGGTGTTCCAGCCGTGCATGTCATGGATGTTCCTAAGCTGCTTGCCCAGCTCATCAATCGTCCGTAGCTCCTTCGCCTTGATAATGTTGCCATGGTCACCTTGGTAGACACGAACCACCCTGACGGGCAACTCGTTCTTGCCATCGAGATGCGCATCTTTGGGGTCGTAGCTGATGTTGAATAGGTCGCACACGATAAAGGTGTGAGAGTCCCAGCGCTCTACCGCGATGAAACGGCAATCAGAGGTGTCGTACACATCGTCCGGCGAAACCAGCTTGTCGTAATGGAGGTGTGTTAGGATTTGTGTGATGATCTTTTGTGGCTCTTCCCATGCCCGTTGCCATACAAGAGGGCTCCTTTTCACGATGATGAGACTGCGGGTCGGTGGTTCCATCATCATGAGGACGCGCGAGGGTGTTTACGCCGAGTATGTTGTTTTTGCCATCAATCTCAGCTGTTGTACATCCATCTATAACAGTGTTAGTGTAGTCACAAACGGGAATAGATAATGGTAGAGAAACGTACCAAGGCTTCGGGGTAGGGTTGATTTGGTGCCGATGTTAGCATCAAGTTTCTTACCGTTGGCCAGAGCGTTGGCCAAAGAATGACGAATATCCGTCAGACCATAGATCGCGTGGACGTATTCCTCCACTAGCCGGGGCACTGCCTATTTTTTAGCTAGGTTATACAAGCCTTATCCCTACCCTATAGCTCGAAAGGCATAGTTTTAATCATAATACTATTAGATAGTACCAAAACGTATTAAGCATAGCTTTTAAAATAAGTACTAAGCAGCTCTAAAGTATATAAATTAGTAAATTAAGCTTAGAGATCTTAAAATCTATTATTAATTATATACAAGTATATAAATTATTATATAATAACTTTATATTATTTAAATCTAGATTTAACCTTGATTAAGTTTATTATTATTTTCATTATTTTTATTATCTTTATCATATAATCTATTACAAGTTAATTCGATTGGCGAAGCTTACTTATTACTATATACCTTTTATTAATCTCTACTTATGTAGGGTAGGTAGATAGAAGCAGCTAAACGTGAGATATAGACGGTAGGCATTGCGTTTAATAACCTTATTTGCTTCTTGTACTTGGGAAATAAAACCTAACGCGGTGATAAAGTCTAAGCAGGTCCCTGAATTCCTGCCCGTCTAGTGGGTGTCAAAAAACACCGACCCTCTTCGCATCTTGGTCGTGTTCTCTTGGGCCTCCAGCCGGTCTCGGCCGACAGTGCTGAAATTGATGATCAGACGCCTTCATACGCCGCCATCGGGGCATCTTTACTGCCGAGACACGATCGATCGACCAAAGGCACAGGTCGGTGAGATTGGAGGTGAGATTGGAGGCGAGGGCTATCGCAAAGATGTGCCGTCGCCTGTGATTTTATGTGCCACTCGCTTGAACGGTTCATACTTGATAAGAAAATATACAAGTCGTCACCAGGGTCGTCAGAGTCAATTTTTCTACGTGTATCCTGTCCCGCCGACCGCATTTATAAGCTTGGGATTCGATTCGATTCTCAGCAAGTGGATGATGAAAACCGATACGAGCAGTCATGGGCCTCGTATTTTCCGCAGCCGTGGAGAGCACCCCTCTAAACTGAAACTGGCCGTCGTTCAAAAAAGTTTCTGGCGGTCAATTGAGCGATAGAGAATTGGAGAAAATTTCCTTTACCGACGCGCGAGAGAGAGAGAAAACGGCCGCCGGTTTCGGGTCACACCATAGACCGGAATGCTGATGGCAGCGAGTGGCTGATTGACCGGTGTGGGTGTGAAAAGGCAGATGTATCTGTTCTGGGGTTACGTAGCCAAGGTCTCGGATAGATGCAATTGAAATGCTGGTACGGAGTATGGTGTGGCTGCATCAGAATAGAGCTGCTATTATTGCCGCTGCCGCTGATGCTTGTCGCTTGGTGGTGACGACTGCTGTTACGACGCACATGCGCCTTGCAGAGTGCAGAGTGCCGCCGCCGCCGCCGACAAAGACGACACCGCCGGAGAATACCATGAAAGCCTCCAATAAAAGTCAATTGCTTCAAAGCACTAGACCCTTGGAGCCCACAGATTGACTTTCGGCTCGGCTGGCATGCTTGTCCCGCGTCCGGCCTTTTATTGGTTTTCGAAAAAAGCAGTCGCCGACTGCACGAACGGCCAGACCCAGATTTGGGTTTCGTGCAGCCAACTACTGCAAGCCGATATGCAAGTCGCAGCGTTTGCTGAAATGGAAGATACGTACAAGCAAGGGGCATCGAACCACGGGATTTGTTGTAAAGTAGCATGCCGACCGAACTGGTACTTTGGCAGCCTTGTTCAGAAGGAACATCGGATCAACTTGTCCGTCAAGGTAAAGTGCATCCCTATTTTCTTCTTCTTCTTCTTTTTTTCTTTTTTCCTTTTCCCCTCTGATGGCTGTATGCTCGACCGTGTTTCGACTGTTGCACCGCGTTGGTAAACTTTTGGAAACAACCGCCAATGCAATCTCCCGCCGTCGCAGGCCATCGATGGAGATGAGCTGCAGCAGGGTTACTCAGGTCGCAGTAATAATAATGGATAAGCGCTCGGGTAGTTATGTGAATCACCCAACAGTCCTCCCAAGTCCCTTGAAGATGAGAGGATCACACTCCGCAATTGCATGGGGGATTATGGGTACAGGGTCATGCATGTCCTCCGTACGTACATAAGCGATGAGAGATATCGTATTCAGGCTTCACCCGCCGGCTGGCTAGCTAGGTAGAGCTAGGGCAAGGGCCTCATTCGATGGCGGTCATCTCTGTCGTCATTTGGTGCGGGAGTTTTAATAGTCTTTATGGAGCAATTCATGGAGGAATAATATCGCAGGCATAGCTATATCTGTACGGAGTATGCATCAGGCCATGTCGTGCAAATGAGCATCGGGTGCTGCCATTCGTTCAAGGCTGAGGCTGTCGGGAAGCATGTCTCAACGAACATCTCAACGACCTTTATGTGGCACCGCCCAAAGTTCCTGGGATTTGCTCTACTTCCAAAGTAGCGTCTGGTCAACCCCGTTGTATCTAGCATCTCATGTACGTGATGGTTCTCTGCACGCGAAACCTCCCCCATGATTTGACTTTGCTTCTTGGGAACAAATCGCTTCTTGACGGGTTCGTAGCACCATTTTGCACTCGGCTTTCCTTCATCTCGTTCTCGACCACCTCCACCATCCGAGCAATTCGCCATGGGTAGCTTGCTTAGCGCAGGAAAGGTCAATGCCACAGCTCCACCTGAGCCAATCAAGGATGCTAGATGACCGTCCTGCACCTTGCGAACACGACTTGTGATCGTAATCGTTTGTGCTCGCTGGGGCTGATTTGTGTCCGATGTTTTTTCTTCCCTTTCGTTTTCCCTTTCGTCATTGCTGTAAAAGATTGGGCATGTAGAATGGCTACGGATTGAAGTGGTCAAACGTTAAAAAAAGGAAAAAAAAAAAAACAAGATTAGAAAGCGCTTAGGCAATGCAACATCAAAGACTAACGAGGAGATCACTCATCAATCAAAATACGGAGCAGTACCCAGCAATTTCATTTCAAAGCCAAGTCATCATAAGTTTGGGGAAGAGACATGAAGGCTCGGAGCTCCATTTTATTTTGGCAGCGGTGGTGCTTAGGGGGAAGGTGCTTGCAGAGATTAGAAAAAACAGACCACCCTTGGCTGTGCATTCGCGCATGAACTGTTTGAAACTTTCTGTCCACAATTCGATGTAGACGGGCGGATGGGATGGGGGATGGCCTGTGGGTGCAGCGGTTTTAGTGGGCGCCCTCTGCGGTGGACGAGGCCTGTGCACCTGGGACCTGAGCCAGTAAGAGTCAGGCACCGGCCAGTCACAGCGGTGCGAGGGCCCCCATTTTCCCGTCTCTTCGCCAGTCGGTTCTTTCTCTCCCCTTCGATTTCTCCTCCCCGTCGAACCCAAGCAGCGCCATCATCTTCACCATTCGAACCCTCTCTCCTTGAACCCCCCTCTTTCTTTCTCGCCGTATCTTCCTCTTCTTCTCGTGACCTTCTTTTTTATTTTGAAAGTTTTTGACTATTCCCTGCTTGCCATAACGCTGGCATTTATTTCTTTGCTGTCCATTAAACCCTCAGCATTCCTGAAGCCGAGGGAAAACCATCCAGGCTTCGCATCAACCCCGGACCTGCCCTGCCTGGCCTTTCCCCTTTTCTCACCTCACCCCTAACTCGCCACTGCACCACACCACAACGTGCCGCACCGCACCAACACTTGCTGCCTCTGCACCAACCGAGCACCCAACTTGCCGCCAAACCTCTAATCCTTCTCATCCCCTCCCCCATCTTTTTTTTTCTTCGTTCATCAAAGCGTTGCTTTCGTATCTCCATCGTTCGACGGTCGTTGCCAAAACATTCGTTGTGTCCGCCATCACGATCCTGCTTCGAATTTCCGACGCGTTTTCCTTTGATAGCTGTGTCACCAAACACGGCTCCCAGCCGTCCGTCTCCCCCCGACGATCGATCGATTGTGCACGATTTATCAGCCTTGATACATATTTCATCAACTTTTGTTTTTTGAAGCCCAGCTACTAGGCTGCTGTCTGGCTCGTGGTAATAGTGAGCAAGGCACTGGCCTTTTGTGGTTCTTTTTGGCCGCAGGCGTCCTTTGATTCCATCAGCCATTTTCCTCTCTGCTCTACCCTTTATTGCTTGAAAGAAGACAATCATAAACCTGCTTGCAAAAGTCTAGTACATCTTTGCATTCTTATTCACCGGGTCATCTGTTGAGGTAAGCATCCTAACGACTGGCTCCGACCGATGCAAGCAACGACCCGCTTTGGTGACCGATGTGGCTTTTCGTGATTGTTTGCTGGGAGCTTGGCTAATGTCTCCCTGGCTGTAGGCTTGCTCATCTCGATCTGGTTATTTGCTTGTCCCCAATCGATCCCACCAATCGTGCCTGGATACAAGGTTAAGTCGAATACGTGGACGTTGAGTCAGGCAACGCCAGTTGTCGACGAGGTGACGGTCCCACGCAAAGTATGGCTGCGGTTGTCCAAACCTTTTCGCAGCAGACTCCTACGGTTACAATGATCCAGACTAGACCTACTTCTGCAGCCGCCAGAATGCCTTCCAATCAGTCTCCAAACCAATATCCTGGATCACAGGCCCCCAGGTCCTTTACGGCCGCAGGAGGCACTGGCTATCGAGGAAGCTCAACTCCTGTTCAGCAATATGCATTCACCAGCACGCCGAGCTTGAACACGGCTCCCGGCACGCAGCAACGACATCAGCCCAACAACTTCCGAGGAACGCCATCACCAACGACCCAGTCCCAGGCCACGCAAAACAGGACCACGACGCCCACATCACGATCACAGCCGCCACTATCTAACAGTTCGCAACCTACATTTGCCTCCGTGGCGGCATCAACTCCCGGAAAAGCTGTCCCAGATCGTTATCGACGTCAAAATGGACCACCTGCAAATCATGGGCGATCCCATAGCGCTTCCTTCAACACGCCTCAGGGTAACATGCCTCAGGGTAATGAGAACTCAGCCAACAAGTCGCAAAACATTTACAGCCAACAGGCGTCATCTGCAGATGACTTGCTTCTGCATCAGCAAGGGTCGGATAAGAAAGGATTGCGACGACGTAGCATACACTCGATCGATTCAGCCGATTCCTTCAAGCTGTACATGGAAAACTCGTTCCAAACGAGCGCAGCTGACAAGGAAGCACAAACTCTCCGGGTCATGCCCGGTGCGCACGCCCGCAAGGTCAGCGCTGACAGTGTTGTTTCGAGCCGCAGCAGCAATTCTCGTCCATCTGTGAGTGATTTACCTGGAGTAATTGCATTGCCCAATCAAACGGGTCGCCATCTTGCTAACAGGGGTTGAATTGTAGTCTGCTAATCGCAATGCGGCGGTACCCACCGCTAACCCCTCTCCGGCCGCTTCTGATGAAACGTCGCCCGCCAAGGCAGATCAGTCTAAAGCTTTGAACGTGCCACCCAGAAGTTCTTCGGCCGATGTGGGAAAGCGCATGCACAGTCCCTCGCCTCTATCCAAACCCGCAACAACAGCAGGAGATTCTGAGGCATCGGGGGCCAACATGGACTCGCCTGCCGCCAAGCAGTTGGCTGCGCTCAACCAAAAGGGCGCCAAGGGCAAGAGCAAGACGTCGAGATTGAGGCGAGCGTTCTCTTTTGGTAGTGCCGCTGAGCTACGTAAAGCCGGGGTTGTCCAGGATGAGGTCAGGGATCCTTCCAAGCTCTACAAGCAGCCGACTCCCGAAGAAGCATATGATGCTGAGCAGCAACGCATCGCCGAGGCGCAGGAGGCTGCCGGCATCGGTAGCAGCATCTACGGCGGACGCTTCTTCACAGGATCAACCGACAACCTGTCCATTTCTTCGACAGCTTCTTCTGCTTCCGTCATGATCCGTAAGATGGGCCGCGGAATGAAGAAGGGTGGTCGCTCCCTTGCAGGCATCTTTAGACCAAAGTCGGTCATCGGTGTTCCTGCTGCGGACCCAATTGCGACGGAGGCTAGTCGAGCTGCCGTCACAATGGTCACGGTGGAAGCTGAGACACAGCGGGTCAATGTTTCTGCCGACCCCAAGAGCGCGGATGGGTTCCCACACCTCGAGCGTAATTCTCTCGATGCGAGCAAAGGTCATCAGGCGCACAAGCGAACTGGTAGCACCGGCACCGACAACTCCAACTCTCGCAAGAGCATCGTTGGAGGCGACAGGGAGCGGGCAGAAGTCTTGGCTGCTGTTCGCAAGGGTATCCTCAAGCGTGAGTTTGCTTCGTCCATCGATTGACTCGACTAACATTTTGCAGGTTCTGGCAGCCCTTCTGTGCGTAATGATGGCTCTCCTGGTCTGGACCTTCATGTGCCTGCCATTGCCGACTCTCCCAACTCTAGCGCACCTAGCACTCCCAACGAGGAGGCTCAAGGCCACCGCAGGACGAGCTCAATTGCTCTTGGCAACGAGGACTACTTCATGAACGCCCTGCGTCTGCGTCAGGACACCAAGAGCGCCCCCGGAACACCCAACGCCGGTCAGAAGCGCAACGCGACCTTTTCACCTCGCATCATTTTCCACGATACGTGGACCGGGACAGAGTACGACCGACGAGGCGATGTCGCCACCTGCAACCGTCTCACTCCCATGCTGGCCCAGCAGATCAAGGAGGAGTTGAACTCGTTCAAGATGGTAAGTCGAGCTGATAGGTCGTTTTGGACTACAACTAACTTTGACTAGGAAATGGAGGTCCATGAGAATTCAAAGATTTACACGCACTTCTTCTAGACTTACGCATCCGGAGAACAAGCGACGTACTTGTTGAGCTGCCGCGCGCCAAACAGCGACAGATCATGCATTCACATTACCATTTTCGGCGTTTAGGAACAGCATAGTGCAAGGTGTCACTGGCGTTTTATCACTTGAACTTCTGCATTTCATGTGGAATTTAGACCGAATAGTCAGTATATCTCTTTAATTTTCGACAAACGGATCAGACACAAACAGGCTTGTGTCGAGCATAGAGGAGAGATTTACGAATCTGGGAGGGGAGGGGATGGCAGATATTGGGGTCAAATCTGCGACAGTCTTTTCGATGTCTCGATTGTTTCATATTTCTTCTTCTCTCTGTATTAAGCACGAACTATTGGCTTCGAACATTCTCATTGCGTTATTCAGTTTATCTGGATTATTGCGCGGCGAGTTGCATCTCCCGTGTTGGAGCACGGATGGATCGAATGGGTAACACCATGGAACAAGGGCAGCAGTGGCGGATGTTTCGCATTATAAAGTCCCTCTCTAGATCACCCAAGGCGGTAAATTTGAGCGTTTTCCATCAAGACGTATTGAAGTGACATGCAATTCCCGTTGCACGTGGCGTAAGTTTGTAGCGCGGGGCCACCCCCACACTTTAGCCACACCTTTAAGGGTTCGGCATGGCTTCGAGAAACTTTTGGTTTTTTTTACTTGTGACGACACTACCTCTAATCTAGCTTCACCTCTTCCAAATCTTTAGAGAAGAGGTCATTAACCTTTCCCTACTCGATGAAGAGTTTTAGGTTGATAAACTCAGCCACCAGAAGCCCTTGTCCATCTTACTCTTGGCGATTTCTTCCTCTTTTTCCTTCCCCGCGGCGGCGATTTGCGACCATGGCCGTCGACGAGGCGAATGGGGCTGCTGGCCCAAAGACAGAGGGCAAGAAGAAGCTGCATGGCAGGGCCTTTTACGAGAGCATTGGCTCTCCCAAGTACATAGTCGCACCAATGGTGGACCAGTCAGAATTCGTAGGTGCCTTTCCCATTTCATAGACCCCCCCGCTAATCGCGATTGCAGGCCTGGCGAATGCTCACGCGATCCTTCATCCCCGAGTCCGAACAGTCCAACCTTTTAGCTTATACGCCGATGCTTCATGCCCGCCTCTTCCAGCAGGACGACAAGTACCGCAAGGCGCACTTCCAGGCCACGAAACCCGACTCGACGGAGCCCTGGCTCGACGGCAACCCGTCCCTCGACCGCCCGCTTTTCGTTCAGTTTTGCGCAAACGACCCGGAGCACCTCCTCGCGGCGGCGAAGCAGGCTGCCCCTTACTGCGACGCCGTGGACCTCAACCTCGGGTGTCCGCAGGGCATCGCGCGCAAGGGCCATTACGGCGCCTTTTTGCAGGAGGACCAGGACCTGATCTACAGGTTGATCGACACGCTGCACCGGGACCTGGATGTGCCCGTCACGGCCAAGATTAGAATCCTGGAGGACGAGGAGAAGACGCTGGCCTATGCGAAGAACGTGCTCGAGGCGGGGGCTTCCATCTTGACGGTGCATGGGCGGAGGAGGGACCAAAAGGGCCACCTGACTGGGCTGGCCGACTGGAAGATGCTGCGCTTCCTGCGGGAGAATCTGCCCGCCGAGACTGTCATTTTCGCCAACGGCAACATTTTGCAGGGGGAGGATATAGAAAAGTGTCTGGAGGTGACGGGAGCTGACGGCGTGATGAGTGCCGAGGGCAACTTGAGCGATCCCTCAATATTTGGGAAACCGCCTCCGCGGGGTGAGGAGGGGAGAGAGTACTGGAGAGGCAAGGACGGCAAGGGTGGATGGAGGGTCGATGCGGTGACGAGACGATATATGGATATCCTGCACAAGTACGCCTTGGAACAGGAACCCCCCCAGCGCAAACCCCTCTTCGTCCCAGCCGACGAGGCCACCGTCTCAGCAGAAGAAGAGGACGGCCCGCCGGCCAAGAAGCAAAAGACGGAAGCAGCCAAGAGGCCAGACGCGAACCCAAACATGTCGGCCGTGCAGGCTCACATGTTCCACCTGCTGCGGCACTTTGTCTCGCGCCACACCGACATCCGCGACATGCTCGCCCGCGCCAAGCGCTTCCCGCAGCTGGAAGGATACGAGGAGGTCCTGACGGCGGTGGAGCAGCGCGTCGCCGAGGGGCTGAGGGAGTACGCGCGCACAGAGGGCCGGTCGTGGGACGACGAGGTCAGGGAGATTATGGACAAGGAGGACGGGCCCGAGGGGGAGAGCAGCGTCGCGGCCGTCAAGAGGTGCAAGAGGCCTTGGTGGGTTGTCCAGCCGATTATCCGGCCGCTGCCGCAGGAGGCTATGGAGAAGGGGGCGATTCGGATGAGCAAGAAGGAGATCAAGGCTAAGGAGAGGGAGGCTAAGATGAATGGGGAGGAGACTGTCGAGGTGAAGGAGAAGGACAAGGAGATTAAAGAGAGAGACGACCTGGTGGCAGGTTGATTTGTTTAGACGTGAATACCCTAGTTATAGATGCATAGATGTAAATACGATTCAAATATCGCTCGAAAGAATATTGTACATGGGCTCTTGGGCTTGGTACTAATAGTCTAGGCAGCTGTAACATATTAATAAGGGGTAGTATTAGTAACTTTTCCAGCAAGAGACTCGCTCTCTAAGCATTTTTCAGGATATTATATTAATACCTCTGACTGGGTCCTAAGATTATAAGTAATAGCCTTTTTAACATAATAAAGTAATATTATTAAGAGGAATAAGTAAATAATTTATTATAAATTAATTAATACATAAGGATTTTAAGGTAAAGAAAAATTATTATTTTATTAATTAGAAAAATATAAAGCTTCTTTATATATAGTTTAAAAAGTATATTATTATAATATTATGGATATTGTGCCATCTGCCATCTTCCATTCACTGTTTCACGCATGATGCCGCGTTACACACGCTTAACAAAAAAGCAATCAAAGTGAAACCAAAGCCAACTTCCGTTTCCTTCAATTTCCCCCTCCTCTCTTCCTTCATCCTCATCATCACTCGCTGCCATCATCACTCATAGCAACATATTTACTCTGCAAGACACTGCCGATTATCCACACAACCCTCACCGTCAACATGTCTGACAAGGAGATTCCCACCGAACAGCAGGATAGCGCCGGCCCCAAGCGCACCGTCACCGTCCTCGAGGCCACCCTCGGCCCAAAGCTGCCGCCCGTCGTCGTCGACAAGAACGACATTGAAGGCTCCATGGCTGCCATAATGGAGATGATGGAGAGCTTCATCGCTACCGGCGCCCCGCGAGTCGGGTTCGAGATTACAACCAAGGAGGTTCCTGCCAGCCCGGACAAGAAGGCCAACGGCACCAACGACACCAAGGAGACCAAGGATACCAAGGACGACATCAAGGATCCTGTGCCGCGCGGCAACCAGAGTAAGTCTTATGTTCTCCCTCGCGGTCTAGAGATGCCGTAGCTGACTCCGAGTAGTGTAGTCACACTTGCATGATGCAATGGAGATTTGTGGCAGCGACCGATGTCCTGACGATGGACTGGTTACAGCATCTTGGGAGCATGTCCGTCAAATGCCACCACCCCGGAGCAGGGAGACGACCAAATTTGGGCCAAAGGGAAGCAGGTTTAGGTGGACGGTACCGTTACACCTCGGAATACTCCCAAGAGACAACATTCAGAATCACGAGGCAATAACGCGTTCATCAAGGATGCCTCATATTTTGGTGTTTTATTCCATCGATATAGGGCTGGTGAATAGAGATGACCCTGAGCGTATGAATAAACACGTAGATATGAGTATTTGACTCTTATATCACTGAATTGGTCGGATACTTTTAATTGTGGCTGAGAAGAAACTTATATTCGTCTTTTACGTGAAGTATTTTCTTGACCAGTATCATAATCCCGTCTCTCTCGACATGGGGCAATTAACTGTTTGCTGTAGAACCGATGAAATGCCTGTATTTACAACTACAGAAGCTGTACAAAGAAACCTCGAATAGCCATAGATAGTAGATCGATGGTATCCATATAGTACGTCACTTTCCCATTGTTAAACGACGGATAAGACCCTCCTGCGGCCGAATGTCAACTAGGAACCGTAGCGATTAGATAGTTACAGCTGGGCTAAAACGGCATATATCAAAGAGGCATATTAATAAAATTGTGTTGGCAATATTAAAGTACCAATACGGTTGATATGATTCAGATCTAATATACTAGATAAAATCCCTTCAACTCTAAGCGCTCCCAATGCTGCATTTTCTCTAATGATAATAACATATGAATAAGAACGGCATCACCAAGAACCGTTAATATGGCGACAGGAATCAAATCGCCGCTTCCACTCGGCCCCTTTTCGATCAAGTGGCGAATTCCACGTCTTGGCTTCTATAATCTTGCCTCTACGGGAAGGTCTGCACCTCACTAAAACAACTCTGGACTAGTATTAGGATTATCATGAGTTGTCGTTTCAGCCTCACAACACTAGATCCATCGTTTTACATGTATCTGATCTACACGTCACAACGCCGCGTTTGTCCAAAGATTATATAAAACACAACCGCCAGACCAGGTTTTCACAGACAGGTATCCACAACCTAAACTTCCTTTTATCAAACATCGCAATGAAGGGAATTCTCACTCTATCCGCCGCTCTCCTATGCGCCGCAGCCCCCTCGTGGGCCGGCTCCAACCTCTACTACCTCCAGGGCCTCTCGGACGCTGACCAGGACGCCTACGTCCAGGAGCTCTCCGACTACAACGCCAAAGTGGTCCGCCTCTGGGTGAACAAGCAGACCCAGGGATGCCAAAAGGGGAGCAGAATCGTCCGCGACGTGCCGCACCTGGAGACGAAGCTGGGAGAGTACAACGACGAGACGCTCGACGAGCTCGACAAGGTGCTGGTCAAGCTTGCGGACAAGAACATCAAGGCAATCATTTCGCCTCACGACTCCAACTCGCTGATTGGCGACTACCGAAAGTGAGAAAAGTCCTGCTCTAAACTGTGTCTCTGGCTGACTTACAAGGGACGCGTACTACGATCGTTGGGGTGCGGGATACTTTTATGAGCAGCAGGAGGCGTTTGAAGACTACGACGCCCGTCTTTCCCACATTTTAAACTACGAGGGTGCCTACTCGGGCAAGGTGTGGAAGAATTGGTCCGAAGCCATCCTGAGCTTCAACTTGCAGGTCAGTTTTATTTATTCACTTTTGCGATTTGCTAAATTAACACTGCATGTAGAATGAACCCATGACCCCCACCGGGAGCAACTGCAGGAATGGCGACCCCCACGGATGGGCGTGCGGCCGCGCGAGGCACCTCCGCTCGGAGCTCGGAGCCGAAAGCAAGATTCTCGTCTCCACCGGCGGCCTCGGCGGGGACATTTCGCACGAGTGCACCTTCCTCCCGGCCGTGACCGAGTGCGACGCCGTCGACGCCATCGCCGTCCACCGCTACGCTAGCGTCCCCGGCGGTTGGTCCGGTTCCCTGTCCGGCTGGGTGGAGCAGAGCAAGGGCAAGCTCGTCTACCTCGAGGAATGGGGCATCGACGCCGAGGAAAACGATCGGACGGAGGTTTTCAAGTCCGAGGTGGGCGACATGAACTCTGCCGGCCTGCCTCAGCTCTATTGGCAGATATTGCCGCCTGCCGTGGAGGGCTGCCCTTATGATCCTAGCCAGGATGAGGGGGACAAGTTTGGCATTTTTTACGGGTCGGGGGTTGATCTCGCTGGGCCTATCGATGGTGCTACCGGGTCTGGCGCCGCGCAGGACTGGACCGGGAGTGTTTACTAGCCGTCATGTGCCGTGTTAACCAGGCCTATACAGTCTATATATTTATTGCATGATATATCCTGCTATATTCAATTGCAAGTGTTTGTCACAGAGAAACCTGATGGTAGTCGTATAGCATCTTTCATTTTACGTACTTGTCTATGCTAGTATTGTCAGATGGACATTTGTTGAGATGCTATTAATCCACCAACATGCTTTAGTATTGGGCCATGTTTCGACTGAGCAAGACGTTCATAGACAACTGAACAACGAAACAGACTGACACCTACAGAAACTGCTGGCCGTATCCATCGCCCTCGCCGCGTAAAACATCAACGACATGTGTCTCCTCAAAAGGAATACCAAACATTTCCCCCTCCATCACAGGATAAGGGGTGTCGCGCCAAATCTTCTGCAGCCTGCGCGCGCTCTCGAGGAAGCGCCTCCTGACCTCGGCATACCCCTCGACGACGACGCGTCCGTCCCGCTTGACCCATCGGCCGTCGACCATGACGTGGCGTATGTCCCCGACGCTGGCGTGCAGCATGACGGCGGCGACGGGATCGGACCAGCCGAGCAGCGAGGGGGAGTCGCCGTCCCAGAAGAGCAGGTCCGCTTTAGCACCGACCTTGATCACCCCGACGTCGTCCCTCCGGAGGGCTCTTCCGCCGGCGCGGGTGGCGAGGTAAAAGGCCTGGTAGACGCTCATGGGGTTCCTGGACGGGATGTGTGACCTGTCGATGACCTGCTTGAAGAACCGCATCCGGTTCTCCTGCAGCCAGATGCGCGCCTGCGTCAGTATGTCGACCGAGTAGGTAAAGTGCGTGTCCACGCCGAGGGCGGCCTGGTCCTGGATGGTAAACGAGTGGTCGTGGCCCATGCCGTAGTGCGCCTCCGACTCTGGCGTCACGGAAATGTACTGGTTCGAGGAAGAGAGCAGCTCTGCACCCTTTTCGGTGAGGAAAGTCGCGTGGGAAAAGACTACGGGCCAGGCGTGGTTGAGGAGGTCAAAGGCGTCGACGTCCTCGGGCATGTTGTCGCCTCCAAAGATGCCTCCGGCGGAGTGAACCGTCAACACGGCCGGCTCGTACCGACGCACGACGTCAGCCACCGACTGCGCCTCTTCCGCATCGGCAACCGGTCCGAACCCGTCGTACGCCACGCCGAGCTCCGTGTTGGTCCCGTCGAGAATGTCGCTCTCGGCAATTTCACGAAAGGTCGACATTTGCTGGGAGACGGTGTAGTTTGGCGAGTTTTGGAACGAATAGGCCCAGAAGACGCGAGCGCCGCTGTCCACGCTGGCGTTGAGCCCCGCGTAGGCGAAATCGGGTGACCAGTTGTGGTGCGCGTGGTCCAGCGTCGTGGTGACGCCCGCGTTCATCGTCTCGATCAGGCCCGCGAGCTGACCGAGGTAGACGTCCTCGGGCGTGAAGCCCATGGCCGCGGCCGGTTCCCTGTACCGGAGAAAGTACTCTACCAGTGTCGTGTTGGAGGCAATCGTCTTCCACGCCGTCGACCACCCGTGCCGGTGCGTGTCGACGAACCCCGGCGTGATGATCTGCCCGGTGGCGTCGACGTGCTCGGCGTAGCTCGCGTTTGGCAGATGCCCGGATGCAATCTCGGCTATGCGGTCGTCCTTGACGAGGATCGAGGCGTCGCGAATCACCTGCAGCGCTTCATTCTCCTCGTCAAACGCAACCACCGTGGCCCCCGTGAAGAGCTTGGAGACTGCGCCGGCCTGTCCGAGCGACAGGAAAAGGGTGAAAAGGGTAGACGAGTGCATGATTGCTTTGATCTTGTTCTTGCATCATCTTCATCTTCTCATGGCGGTGCGATTGCTCCCATTTTATGCTTTTCCAACAGTCCATCTCGGTCGCTGCTCGTTTAGAGATATCGCGAGTCTAACTGATTCTAGTTTATAATCGATTGTTTTCCTAATTGGGGTTGTATTCGGGTCTGGATCCGAGGCCGAGGGCTTAGAATAGCAGCCTGGACTGTTTCCCCTTTACGGTTAGACCACCAGGGGTTTTCCGAGGACCAGGGCATCGCCATGACTTTTGTCACCAGGAATTTTAGGCATGATCTTAGACATCATTTTTTTCATCGGCCTTGCAGATGCTGCCATGTACTTTCCCTGGTCCATCTTGCAATCCGTTCCCTCAGGATCGCTGGTGGACCAACTCCAGGCAGGTCAGTCTATATCAAGAGCCTTCCTTGTTCTGGCATAAAAGGAGTCTCGGGAGACGGTTACTAATGATGATAAAGATGTCAGAGGCCTCGTCACTCCTGTCTTATGATCCGGTATATTAATACCAGGGACAGTACCCGTGAGTGCGCCGGGCCAAACTGATTCTCAACCTGTATATATCGTGGGTATTTCCCACCTTGGCTAATTAAATGACGATATAATGGAAATCGTGGCATTTAAAAGACTGCTAAAATTACAGAGATTGGCTTCTCTAACTACAGTATCAAGTGTTGATATCACGAAAGCTCTTATATAAGGAGATAAGGTATATTATTGCTGACTCCGATATCCTATTCTCTGTCCTGGCGATATTTTCCCCACGTATATTAGATCTGTAGCAAGATGGTTGGGCTGTTTATACGAGTAATTTGCACAAGTGCTAGCGACCGCAATGTAAGTCAGCTTAGATATAGTCCTCTTTAGAGCAACGGAGGCGCGATGAAAAATACATCCTCGACCCAGGACTTTATATAATAGAATAAGTAAGACAGCAACTTATTGAGCAGCTGAGGAGACTTTAATTAATGATAGATTCTACGCTACATTAAGCTTAATATCGTGGAAGGAATCCGTGTCGACGAAGCATCGTTGGAATAAAGTTATTTATAGAATTTCTAACCTCAGATGCCTTTAAAGGATATTTTTTTCATTCCCAGCTTTATTGCATTATGCAAGACTTGCCCAAGTTAACGCTCTCTAGAATCATAGACTTTTTATATTGAGTATATATAATAACTATAAATATATTCTAAATGCTCTTATAAATTTAATTTAGAAGTTAAGTAAATTTTTAAATTTTATATAGTAATTCTAAGTAAAGTTTAATAATTCTCTTCTTTTTAATAAAGATAAAAAAGTATTATTATATATATTTAATAGTATATATTTATAGTAATTTAATAATTATTAAATATTATTATTAAATATATTATATCCTTAAGCCCTATACTTCCTATCCTTTATCTTTCTTCTTTTATACTATTATACTTACTTATTATCTTAATTTCCTAACTTATATTATCTTAATAGCTTTTAGGATTACTTAATACTACCTTTAAAATTAATTACTATAAGTTATATTATTAAAGTCCTATAGCTTTATCTTTTAATCTATATAATTTATATAAGCCATATTAATTAAGCTTAATTAATAATTATTAAAATATTAATTAATATTTAAATATAGCTTAAGGTTATATTTAAATTTAAATAATATTAATAAATATATTATTAATAAAAACTATATTATTATAATTAAAGTAAATTAATTAAATAGCTTAATAACTTATAATTATTCCTTAAAGTATTTTAAAAATATATATATTAAAGAACTTAATAATAAATTTATAATTTATTCCTTAAGGCTAAGGTTTTTTATTAAAGGTTAAAAGTATTATTAAAATAATAATTATATATATATATTAAGTTAGATAGGAAAAAGCATACCCCTTAATATTAAGTTAATAAGTAATTAAGTAATAGATTAAATAAGTATTATATTAAATAGAAACTTGATATAATAAAGAGTAAGTATAAAAGATATTTTAATAACTATAAGTTTATTTAAGTTAGTTTTTAAGCTATTAAATAAAGCTTTAATTAATTCTATACTTAATATAATTTATAGTGTTCTAAAGGAATAATTACCATAGTAAAAAGCTAACTTTACATATATAATTTATTTATTCTTTTTTTACTTCCGAATCCTAATGCTATTAGTACAAAGCTAGAAGCTTAGTCTTCTTTAAATACAATCCGAAGCTTTAGCCTTATAATATATAATCGAACTATATATACTTATATAGCTTTTAAACTTAATAATAATTAATTAGACTGAATAAAACTCTTTATATATATAATATATATTAAAATAATAAGTTAAGAATTTAAGTTAGAAAAAGTATAATTTTTTATTTCTAGAAGGGACTATAATTATAGCTTTTATATTAAGTAATTATTTAATTAATTAAGTTACTTATAAGTAATTCCCTTCTTTATAATATAATATATATATATATATATATATATATAGTAAAAGATAAAGATTAAAAGATTATAAAAAGCATATATAGATTTTATATATACTATAATAATAATATTTAATAATTATTAAAAACTTTAATTTATTAAGTTTTATATAATTTAATTAATTATTATTAAGTTTAAGAGTTATTTAAATATATATAGTTTAATTATATATTATAAAGCTAAAGCTTTAAATTATATTTAAAGAAGACTAAGCTTCTAGCTTTATGTAACAGGCTAGCTCTATAGTAGCTGCGAATAAGTATATATTGTAATATTAAACTACTTAAGGAAGGAAAGGTCTAAGTTTATATTAAGTTTGTCTTAAGTCTATAATAAGGTGAACTATAGCTAAGATAAGGCTAAGGTATATAATTATAATATTATATAAGAATTATTAACATAATTATAAGAAAATAAATTAAAAAAAAAACTAGATTTTCTATAATTAATTATATTAGTTAATATTATATTTTTATAGTAATAAAGACTAAGACTTTTAGTTTGCTTACTATAGTAATGCTTTCTTATTTTTCTTAAATTAATTTTAATATCTTACTATAGTATTATTATTATTATATTATTATTATATATAATATATATACTTAAGCTTAAGATATAAATATTATTATTAATAATAATAGAAACTTTTCTTTAATCTTTTAATAATTATTATTAAGTAATAATTAATTCTTATAATTTAATTACTTACTTTTTAAAATACTTTAGCTTATAATTATTAACCTATCTAAAGTTAAATCTTTAATTAATTTTATTAATAGCTTCGATTAAGATATAGATATTATTATTACTAATAGTTTTATCCTATCTTATAATATAAATTCTCTACTTAATAAGCTAATAGGGAGTTAAAGAAAAATATATTTAAATTTCTTTTTAAAAAAGATAATTACTATATTTAAGAAAATTAATAATACTATAGATAGATTTTTACTATATTAAATAATACTTAAATACTATTAGAATAATTAATTACTTTTAAAGATTTTAAGCTTTAAGCTAATAAGAGAATTAAGTAAGGGAATAAATAGAAATATTATTCCCTTAATATATTTATTAAAAGTTTTAATGCTATAATATATTAAGTTATTATAATTACTTATTTTATTAAAAAAGGTATTTACTTTTATTATTATTATTATAAAACTTATATAATTTAAGCTATTATAATAAAAATAATAAGCTATTTATTCTTACCTTATTTATTTAAAAGAAAAAAACATAATTAAAATTCTTTATTAAAAATAAGATTCTTTTTTTACTATTATTATAATTAATATAATAATTATTTTTTAAAAGCTTTATAATTATATTTTATAAAAGCTTACTTTATTTTAAATTTATATAAAGAATTTTTCTTTTTTATATATCCCTTTTCTCTAACTATACTTTTTCTTTTATATTATAAATAAAACCTTTTTACTTATTTATTACTTATATATCTTAATATTTCGAACTTAAGATTAATATTTATATTAATCTCTATTATAAAATTTATATTCTTCCTTTTTTAATATAAATAGAATTTTCTTACTTACTTATTACTTATTTATTCTAGTTATTAAAATATAAAATTAATATTTATTTTAATCTCTATTATAGTAAATATTATAATAGTAGTATAATAATATTAATATTTAGATTTTATTATTAAATATATTATTTATATTTATTAATAATTTATTTTAATTTCTATAGCTTAAATTCAATATTTTAAATTTATATCTTTATATTTTAATTTAATAATTAGAGAATATATTATTAAAAGATATATTTTTTTAATTATAGCTTTAATATTCTTAATATTTTAATTATATATATAATACCTTATTATAATAATTAAGTAGCTTTTATTAAAATAATTAATATTCTTAGGTCTTTTATAAAATAGTTTACTATGTAAGTATTTAAAAAACTATAATATTAATTTTATTATATTAAGTATATCTAGAGAGTATTAATTATTAATTATAAAGTAAGTTTTTTACGCAGGATTATAAAGTAAAGCTTTTAATTAGTTTAATAATATTTCCGAAAGTTAAAAAGAATAAATTTAATTACGAGAGATATTTATTAAAAGATTTACTAATTTTAACCCTATAGTAGAAAGTATTTTAATTATTAAGCTTATAAATTAAGATATTAATTAAATAAATAATTAAATATATATTTTAAAAGAATAAAATATTTATATAATTAAATAAAAAATATAATTTAATAAGTAATATTTATATTATTAATAAAGCGCTTAATAAATAGTAAGAAAGATAGGAGATTTTAAAAGCAATTTAAAGATTATTTATTTATAAAAGGTCTTATAATAAAAAAAATAGTAATATTTAATTTAATATTTATTTATATTCGTAAGTATTTATATTTAATAGGTTTAAGTATATTTTAAAATATTAAAGAATTCTTTATTAATAATAATTAAATTAGTAAAGAGAAAATAGACTTTATATAAGCTATAATAATTTACTTAATAGAGAAAATTAATAAAGAATAAATAATAAGCTTTTATTAACTTATTAAGTTATTAAATTATTTATATATAGCTTAAGATTAAGGTAGTAGTATAAATAGTAAATAATCTAGTATTTTTTTATTTTATTAAGATAGTAATATTATTTTATAAAATAGGAATTAATCTAGTTAAATAAGTTAATTAAATTTAGATTTCTTTTAATATTTTAAGTATAGGGAATAAGGATATTTAAATTATAATTACTTTTTTAATAATAATTTTAATTAAGATATATTTATTAAATACTAGGATTAATAGGAAATTTTAAAATTAGATTTAAGAAGAGAAGGAATATAAAACTTAAAAGTAGAAAGAAATAAAATATTAATAAATTTAATATTTTTAATTTTAATATTTATCTTTCTTTATAAATATTATTATATTATTTTAATTAGTTAATTATTAATAGCTTAATATATTATATAGCTTTAAAGATAGTATAAAGCTTTTATAAATTCTATAAAACTATTATTAAATATACTTAATTTAATATAAAGTATATAAGTTTTAGTAAATAAGAATTAGAATATAATAGATATAATTATAAATATAGTAATTTATATATTAAAAAAGAAAGTAAAAGAATATTCTAAAATAAATAAGAATAAGGATAGGATTATAAAGCTTAAGATTACTATTTTAAAGAAGATTATTTATATTAATAATAAAGAAGTCTTAGAAGAGCTATTATATTAATTTATTAATATTATCTACCTTACTATAGAAAAGGTAGAAGATAAAGAATTAGTAGATTCCTATTTTAATTTACTTAGAAATGAATATATACTTATTAATAACCTTATTAATATTTTAATAATAGAATAATTTTAAGCTATACTTCTTTAATTATAACTTTATTTAAACTAGCTTATTAAAAATAAATAATAAATTAAAGCTTATTAACTTTATATTATTTTTTAAATTAGTAAAAAGAAATAATATAAGCTTACTTTAATTTATATAATTTCAGAATATAGTATACTATAGTTTAATCTCAGGAGCTTTTTAAAAGATTAACTTATTACTTTATTTATCTTTTAATTATTATAAATTACTTTATTAATTAGATTATTATTATTTTAATTAATACAGTATAATAAATTATTTAAAAGTTATAAGTATTATAAAGTTATAATAAATTTATTTATTTTATTTTAATCCTATATAATATATAAGATAGATATAATTATAGATAATTTTAAAATTAATAATTATAAAAATAATTAAAGTAAAGATATTATTCTTTAAAATATAGCTTAATTAAAAGATAGTATTTTTATAATATTAAGATTTATTAAAAGGTATATTAATAATTATTATTACTTTACCTTTATACTAAATAAGGGATTATCTATAGATTTTATTAATATTAGATTTTTAAAATATTATTAAATCCTTTAAATTACTCTATTAAAATCTAAAATAATTAAAATAATAAATAATATTATATATTTAATAATAACTTATATATATATAAGGATAATAATAAAAAGTATTTTAGTAATAATAAAGGTATATATCTTAAGTAATTATAATAATTAAAATATATTACTTAAAAGAGTTTGATTATAATATATATAAGCTATTAAAGACTAAATTATTAAAAAACCTATAATTAAAAGTATAAGTAGTTTTATTTAAATAGTTCTTATTTTTTTTAATATTAGAACTATTTAAACTTAATATAAGAATACTTATAGATTAATTAACTTAATTAATACTTATTAATAATAATAATAAGTAAATTATCTTTATAGAAGATAATCTCGAGATTTTAATAGAAATAAATAATATTTTAGAATAAATAAACTAAATTATATATACTTTAGTAATAAATACTTATAATAATCTCTTATTATTTAGGAGTTTAATATTAAAAAACTAAATATTATTTTATTTCAAGCTAATAAAAGAAAGTAAATAATATATTATTAGTAATTATTATATTTAACTATTTAAGATATTTTAAATTTAAAAGTTTATATAATATTATTTTTAGACTTTTACATAATATAATAAAGTTTTTATAAGAATTATCATTAATTTAATTATTTTAAAAATAATAAAACTTAGGAAATATAATATAATTATTTAAATTTTACTTAACAGAATATATTTATTTCTTTTCTTTTATAATGAAATTAACTTTTATAATAATATATACTTTAAGCTAATAGACTTTTACTATTGCTTAAAGATTTATTAGACTTATTAAATTAATAACTTATATAATAAAATTAATCCTTACGTGAGGTTCTTTAAAATATATATTATTAAGAAGTAAATACTAATAATAATAAATAAGATATATAATCTAACTTTAGCAATATAAATAATAAGATAAGTAATAAAACTATATTAAATGCTTTTATTTAAAATAATAAGAAAGATTAGTAAATAATAAATTAAGATAATAATTAAGTATTAAGTAAGGATTATAATAATAAAAGTAAAGATATTAATAAATATAGTATAAATATAATAAGAATTTATTAAAGTGCTTTTTTAATAAGAAATTAAAAATTAAAAAAGTATTTTTTAAAAAATAAATTTCCTATTAAAATTAAAAGATTTTTAAAAGAATCCTTTAAAACTATATTCTCTTAATTTATTAATTCTAATATTTATATTAATAATATAGCTTTTATACTATAATATAAAGAATAAATAGTATATTTATTTTATACTTATTATAATTACTTTACTACTTTACTTTAAGATATTAAATATATAAATCTTATTTAATATTAAATTTTAATAATTTTAAATACTATTTTTTATAATTATAAACTATTTTATAATAATTATTATTATTATTATTTTATATTCTAAATCTTCTTTAAGATAGAGAAAGCTAGTATTATTAAAAAAGTTAATTTCTTTAAATAAATTTTTAATATTCTTTTTATCCTTAAAGAATTTATAAAAGCTTAATCATACTAAAAACTTAATAATGTTATAAATAGATAGTTTCGTATTATATATAATTATTATAATATAAATACTAATTATATTAAATTAGCTTACTTATATTATAATTTTAAAATAAATTTTAACTTAACTTACTATAATAATTTAATAGTCTAGTTTGAAACTAATATTAATTATAATTACTAAAGTATTTCTATATATTATAAAGATTAAACATAAAATTACTTATATTTATTTAAATAAAATATATATATATATTAGAATAGTATAAGGTTTTAAAAATATATTATTAATATATATATAATTTAATAATATTATATTTAAATATATATTCTTTAAGGATAAATTAGAATTATAATTAATTATAAGATATAATAATAAACTATTTATAAGCTTTTTTATCTATATAGATAATTATAATATTAAATCTAAAACTTTTAAATAATATTATTATTTTTTCTACTATTATTACTTCTTATATATAAAATAAGCTCCTATCTTATTATATAGTAAGAAATTATAATTCTTTATATTAAAGATTAAATCTATTAGCTTTATTTTTAATATAAATAGAATTAGATTATTAAATAAGTATATTAAATACTTTATATATTATAAATAACCTTTTTAAGAATATTTACTATAATCGTAAATAAAGGTATAATAATTAATCTAGCTAATTTTATTTATAAGAAAGTTTAGTTTAAGCTATATAGACTTAATAAAGTAAATTAAGAGAGTTTTCTTTAAAGAAATTCTAATAAAGATAAATTTAGGAAAAATCTTTATAAAGATATAAAAAAAGCTTTAGAAATTACTAGCTTAAGATAAGAGTTTAGTAAACACGCTATATATAATCTACTATAGTATTTAAATAAATATTATTATTAATGCTTAATTAAGAATATAATTCTATTTAATTATAAATGCTTTTAAAATAAGTATAAGAAGTATATTATTATAATTTAATAATATAAAACTTAAAGAATATATTAATAATAAAAATTATTATTAAATAAGAATTCTAATATAGCTTAGCTTTAAGTTGATAAATATAAAGAAGAAATATTTTATACTTAAGAAAGAAATACTTATTATTATTAAAATTATAAAAAAGGTTAGATAGCTTATAAAGTATTTACTATATTTAATTATTATATATATAGATTATAAAGGAATTATAGATTTTATAGTAAATTTATTAAAAGTATATAAAAAGATTATATAATAGCTTAATATCTTAAAAAAAATAAACTTAATATTTATTTATAGATTAAATTCTTTAAAAATTATTAAGTTAATAAATAGTATATTTTAATTATTAAATAAGCTAAAAGATAAGCCTTACCTTATTAAGTAAAGAATTAATATAGAACTTTTACTAAGAGAATACTAACTATTAGAAAAAGTAGATTAAAAATATAATATTATTAAATAACCTTACTATTTACTATTACTATATTAATACTTATAATAAAAAAAAAAATATAGTAATAAAAGAGTTCCTAACTTCCTTATAGTATAGAAATATAATTATATACTTAATTAAAAAATAAAAAGTTATTCTAAAAGATTATTACTAACTAATTATTAGGAAAGTAATTAAATACTAAATTATTTAAAAAAGATTATACTTTATAGAAATAAATAAATTACTTACTTTATATATTTTAAAAAAAGATATACTTAATAATCTTTAAATAGCTTATAATATATATAGATATTTTATTTAATTAATTACTATAAATTACTTAAAAGGTTAGTTTTATTAGCTTATATATATAAAGGATATTAAAATCTATTATAAAAGCTATTTAATTTATTAATAAACTATACTTAGAATTCCGAAATACTTATTATAGTATATAGGAATTATAAAACCCTAGGATCTTATTATTATAAATTACTTAAGTTTAATTTATTTAATATTAATATTAAAATATTAGTATATCTTAATTATAATAAACTATATAATAAGATTTCTTATAGTATATAGTATATTTAAAGTAATTATAGAATTTATTATATTTATAGAAATATACCTTTAGGGTCTAGTCTTTAAATAGCTATAATATATATATATAGATAATAAATCTTACTTTATAAGATTAGTTTTTATAATTATAGTAGAAAACTATAGTATAAAACTTATTTATAGCTTTATATTCTATCCTTAATTAATAAAGATAGTAAAGAAATATATATATTTAATAAAGATATTATTAATATAATAAGTAATTAAGTAAAAAAATATATTATTAAACTATTAGAATTAAATACTCTTATATATTATTATATTATTAAATAATTAATATATTATATAAATTTTAATAACTTTATTAAAAGTAATACTAAGTTATAAGATATTTTTTTAATATATAATAATACTTTAATATATAATAAAAGATAATAATTAAAGTAATATTATTTAATACCTTATAAATAATTATTCTATTATATTATTTTATATTAAGAATTAAAAAGAACTAAAAATAAAAATATATAAATAAATATTATAATAACTTTCTAATTAACTTAAGAGCCTATTAGCCCTTTATATTAAATTATAAATTTAAGAGAAAATAAATAAAGCTAGTAAAAAATAAATAAATAAAGAAGTACTTAGAGTTTATACTAATAATATAAAGTATAGCTATAGTAAGCATTAATCAATTAATAGCTGCATCTGCGCATCTCCCCCCGGAAGCAATATGTACAGCGTTAACGTTAATCCACGAATGCGAATTCGCGTCTGCGGCATGCATTTTCCCCTAATCCAAGATGTTACCTAGAGGCATAATACAGCCTGGGTCATGCCGGGAAAATGTGGCTTGCATACAGGCCGACGTGTCTGTCGAGAATTGGATCAAGACCTTTTCCCCCTCAGACTGTCTTGGAGAAGATGGTGGGTTGCTGCTGGGGGAGTGGGGAGCGGCCGAGTACTGAGTTTATTAGTGGCGACGCTTGGGTCTCCCTATGAGTCCCTGATATTTAGAGCTGCCATATCGGTGAGCGCATAAAGTCGTGCGTTAGATCTCTATACTGATTCTGAAGCCACCCTATACTTTATAACGAATGGCGATATCTCGGTTTGCGCTCGTAAAGGGATAAGATAAGGGTTATTGACTTGAAGATTATTTACTTAAAGATGCTATTTACTGTAGACTGCCCACGTATTGATAGCGAGGAATTACCCCGGACAGCTTTTAATTCCTACGTATTAGTAACCAACTTATATAAACTACATTTCGTACTTACACTCTATTCATCCTCTGGTAAAATCAGGGAATCCATCGCCCGGACTTGATGAAGGATATTATATATATAATAAATATATTCGTCTTACTGCTACCCTGGTAATATACTTCCATACTGAATGTTAAAAAACACCGACCCTCTTCGCGTATCAATTGCAATAGAATTCCGGTCGGTGTTTTTCTACACCCCGTTGTTTCTCCCAGGTCGCGGAATTCATCGCCAAGCGCTGTAACAAGGCCCGGGACATCTCGGCACCGGATCGGCAAAAGGCCCAGTCATTCTTGACGACGACATCACGAAAAATGATTATCACTCGGACTTTAACAGATATTCTCCAGGCCCCAAAAAAGACAATGGAATTTTTATCAGGGATGGAGATTTATATATAAGAGCATGTCGTCCAGGCACATCCAATGCCAACAACAAATCACAACCATCATGTCCCAGGTCATGCAAAACGATGACGACGGGCAAATACCGCCCACGAATAATGAAAACCACAGCGATGAAGGACCACCGCACTCCGTCTTCTCCCCGAGGATCAAAATGTTCGTCATTTGCACGACCGTCTTCGCCTCCCTCTTCTCGCCTCTCTCGTCCTTCATCTACCTCCCAGCCATATCGCCCATAGCCGAGTCGTACGGCCGTACCGTCGGCGACATCAACCTAACCGTGACGCTGTACCAGGTGATGCAGGCCGTGGCTCCGTTGTTCTTCGGCGATCTAAGCGACCAGGTCGGCCGGCGGCCCGTCTACGTAGCCCTCTTTGTCGTGTACATCTCGGCCAACGTCGGGCTCGCGCTGCAGAAGGACTACGGCGCCCTCATGTTTCTCCGGGCGTTGCAGAGCACGGGGAGCAGCGCCACCATTGCCATTGGGAGCGCCGTCGTCGCGGACCTGACCACCAGGGCCGAGAGGGGGGGATATGTTACCGCCGTGCAGGCGAGCGTCATGGTGGCGCCGGCGTTTGCGCCCGTTTTGGGTGGTATCTTGACTCAGTATCTGGGGTGGCGGTCGACGTTTTGGTTTTTGGTTATCGGGGCTGGGGTGTTTTTGCTCCTATACGTCCCCTTTGTCCCGGAGGCAAGTTTACCCCTTACCCCTTTACCCCTTTTTTCGTTTGTTCTTTTCGTTTTTTTCCCTTCTCTTCTTCTCTTTTTATGCTCCGTCATTCATTGCAAGAACTAACGTGTCGTAGACGGCCAGAAGTGTAGTTGGCAACGGGTCCATCCCACCACCCAAACTCAACAGATCCATCATCTCAAACCGGCAATGGCAAAAGAAAGACATAGAGCAGCAGCAGCAACAGCAAAAACACAAAAAGATGGCACTCCCCAACATCTGGGCGGCGATCCGCATCATCTTTGAAAAAGACATTGGCCCCCTCATGGCCTTCATGTCCGTCTTCGTCATGGTCATGTACGCCATGCTGATCCCGCTCCAGGACGTCATCCGCCGTCGGTACGGCTTCAACGACCTCCAGGTAGGGCTGTGCTACATCCCCTTCTCGGCCGGGTCCGTCCTGGGTTCCGTCCTGGTGGGAAAGCTGCTCAACTGGAACTACGCGCGCGTGGCCAGGGACGTAGGGCTGCCGGCTGACGGCAAAAAGGGCGACGACGACCAAACGTTTCCCATTGAGAGGGCGAGGCTGGACCTCATGTGGCCGTGGATCGCCCTCGCAGTGGTGACGGTCGTGTCCTGGGGATGGGTGGTGGACTCGGGCACCAGCTTGGCCGCTCCCTTGGTCGTCATGTTCTTTTCTGGAGTCGGCCAGAGCGGTCCCACGTCCATATTGTCGACGCTGCTGGTGGACCTCTACCCCGTCAACCCCGGGCGGGTGTCGTCTTCGTTTAACCTGACGAGGGCATCGATGAGCGCCGTGGGGTCGGCCGTGGTGCAGTACATCATTGACGCCTGGGGATACGGGTACACATATCTCTTCATGGGACTGCTTCTGCTCGTCAGCAGCCCCGTTGTCCTTCTTGTGCGCGTACGGGGGCCAAAGTGGAGGGAGGAGAGGTATCAGCGGTTCCACCGGGAGGCAAAGTGATTTCATGCAGCTGCAGTTGTCATGGTAAAACCAGAGCCTCTTTTTCGTCAGGCGACGGGATAAAATTGTTTGAAAAACATATACGGTATAGTGGATATGAATTGGTGGTGGCTGTCATGATTGGTAATATACTCCGTAGACGGTGTTAGTAATAGTAAATCTGCCTTTTCGTCGGCCGACAGAATGAAAGAAAAACACAATGCGGTATACTGGATGCGAATTGGTGGAGTGCAAGATGCCTGTTGCATTAGTGTCATGATCACCGACTAGGGCGTCCACCTACTTGGTACTCCGCAACTTCAGCCGTACCAACCACCAGAAGGGGAAAAGAATGAGCGTGCAAGCGAGCTGAAAAGCTGCTTTTGTGGTTGCCATTTGCCAATTTGCCGAGTTCTTAAATCATCAACTCTCGGTTAAACTTCCAATAGAAGCAAGAGTATGACACTCCGTATATCACTCCGCATATCACTCCTGTGCCATACCATGCCGTTTCTCTTTTGATCCGAGAAAACACACTACCGGCAGAGCCAACTAGCTCAGCTTCTTCTTGTTGTTCCGGCCATGCGGTGAGCAGCCGTCCGCAAAAGCTTGCAAATGCTGCCCCCCTTCAGCTCCCTTCAGCTGGCTTCTTCGCCGCGATATGCATGACGCCCTACCGAATCCGGTTCGCGCGGCGCTCAATCTGGGCTTGCGCTAGAGACGAAGCTAAGCTCATTCAACAGTGGAACCCGAGCTGTCGGCCCGCCCCTCTCCCCTAGCCGTGATTTACTCCGTAGGTTTTGATGCTTTTTTTCCTTTTTCTTTTAGTTTTTGCGTGAACCAAACTCGTAATCTTCTTCTTCGCCGACCTGGGTCCCAGACTGGACACAAAGGGAGATTGACGTATACTAGAGTAATCAGTGTGCTCCATAAGACCCCCATCCCATGTGAGAGACTAGCCATCTCCTTACTCGTTATTCTGTACTTTCCATTGGAAGGGGGCGGCTGAGATGGATTTGCATTTGGTCCTATCATGTCCAGATATGATGACCAGATGCCTTGACCAGCTGGCGATGGCCATGTCTTGGCTGGGCAGGGGGCTAAAAGATGTCTTAAAACCTTGTTGTCATTCATCCGGAGTACGGAAGACCGGAAAACCCAAGGCTTCGGGCACGGTGACACAACTCATCGTTCCGGGGGCCGTGTCTCCGATTCGCGTAATGGTGAGACATGATTTCGGGGAGGTGAGAGCCTGGACACATGTTTGTAAGACGAGGCACATCCATTGCCCAAGGTTCGCTCTGATTTGGTGCCGTACAACTGCATGTATGTGCGTGCAAACTCAAAGCGCCGTAACGTGGAGTTGTGATATGCGCTCATCGGCAAAAGGCTCTGTGTTCCCCCATCAAGCTAATCCATTGGCTGCATATGGGCGTGTCCACTGGATTACATTGAGGCCGAATCCCATTGGCCACCATTCATGTCCAGCCAGAAAAGAAAGATTTACTCCGTACAGTAGACCATCCAAATTGGAGCCACATCACTAGTTCTCCCCGAATATGCTCGGCATATTTTGCTCGACCAACCACGTCCCATCGAGATAAGCTTCCTGCACGAGGCTGCAGCACGGAGCTGTCTCTGATCATCCACCACTGCCGTCACTAGGTCCTACACCACCACCCGTCGTCCCACCCACAATACTCCGTACGCCGAAAAGGGAGGTTTTGAACGACCGGGGGGAAGACGATGATTGGGGTTCGACAGGCGGGCTTGCATTAGCGGATAGACGGTGTCTAAGACAATGGAGAGCCATTGGGTGATGGTTGCTCTCGTACGTGGATTTCATGTACGAGGGCTGAGTGTCATGAAAATGGGTTTAAAGAGCCGGCCCGTCCTCTGCAGTTGAAGCTGGTCTTTTATTTCTTTTCCTCTCGTCCTCTTTGCTTTTTCTCTTTATACCCAATTTGACTTTTTTGCATCACAATGGCCGACTCAAAGGAGACTGGCACCAATGGGGCCCACAGCAACGGCTTCCAAAAGGTCAACGGCGCCGGCAAAAAGGCAGGCAAGCCGTCGGCCTCCGGTCCCGCGAAGCCCATCTCTGGCAAGAAGCCCGGGGCCCTAAGCTCGCTGCTGTCTCTGCGCCAGGCCTCGCGCCGTCCCCTGCCGACGGAAAGGGGCGATGGCTCCTATCGACAGATTGTCAAGCGTCCGACCCTGGGGCAAGACCTCAGGTCATTTACCAAGGATGGTAAGACAAGTCAAGCTTGTGTACAGTCCATTACTAACAGAAGACAGACATCAAGACTCTCATCGACATCATCTCGGGCAAGATCAAGGGCGAGACGCAGCAGGACGACAAGACCATGATCATGGAGAGGACCATCCAGATCGTGGCCGGGCTGCCGAACCACTCCAAGACGCAGGAGATTCTCACAAACAGCTTCATCGACAAGCTGTGGAACTCGCTGGATCATCCGGCCATGCTGCACGTCGGGCCCGATTCCAAGTACCGCAAGCCTGATGGGTCTTTCAATGTACGTTAGTCTGGCGATTTGAAAGTCTTTTTCTGACACTCTTAGAACCCGTATATGCCCTATCTCGGAGCTGCGGGTCACACGTATTCGCGGAGCGTCAAACCCAAGGCGCTCCAGCTCGGGGCCCAGCCGGACCCGGCAACCATCTTTGAGGCCGTCATGGCCCGCGATGGCTTCAAGAAGAACCCCAACAACGTCTCCAGCATCCTCTGGTACTGGGCCACGATTATCATCCATGGTTTGTAGTCCTTCCTTTCGAATCATTCTATTCAGGGCAGATTGACTGACCAACCCTTAGACCTCTTCTGGACAAACTCCAAGGACGGCAACAAAAACGATGCGTCGTCGTACCTCGACCTCGCCCCTCTGTACGGAGGTTCCCAGGAGGCGCAGGATTCCGTCCGAACATTCAAGGACGGCATGCTCAAGCCCGACAGCTTCGCCGACAAGCGTCTGATCGGCAACCCTCCCGGCGTGTGCATCATCCTCATCATGTTCAACCGCTTCCACAACCACGTCGCCACGTCCCTGGCCGACATCAACGAGGGAGGACGCTTCACCAAGCCCGGAGCCAACCTGAGCGGGGAGGCTGCCGCGGCTGCGTGGAAAAAGTACGACGAGGAGCTGTTCCAGACGGCTAGGCTGGTGACGTCGGGCCTGTACATCAACATCACGCTCATCGACTACGTGCGCAACATCATCAACCTCAACCGCGTCGACACCGAGTGGACGCTCGATCCCCGGCAGGAGATGGGCGTCTCGGTCGGCACAAAGGAAGGGTCCGAGGCGGGCGTTGGCAACGTCGTTTCGGCAGAGTTTAACCTCTGCTACAGATGGCACTCTTGCATCTCCGAGATGGACGAGCAGTGGATCCGCGACTTTTACAAGGAGCTTCTCGGGGAGGGTTACGGCGAGATGGACATGGATCTGCCTACTCTCGGACGGGCGTTCAAGACGTTCGAGGCCAGCATTCCCCAAGATCCGGGCGAGCGCACCTTTAATGGCTTCAAGAGAGGTGCTGATGGCCGCTTTGATGATGACGAGCTGGTCGACGCGCTCGCCACGGCTATCGAGCAGCCTGGCGGTGCTTTCGGTGGTCGCAACGTCCCTCGCATAATGAAGCCGGTAGAGATGATGGGCATCATCAGGGGTCGTCGCTGGAACCTCGCCGGCCTCAACGAGTTCCGCAAGCATTTCGGTCTCAAGGCGTACGAGACCTTTGAGGACATCAACTCGGATCCCGAAATCGCCTCCTCCCTCCGCAACCTCTACCAGCACCCGGACAAGGTCGAGCTGTACCCCGGCATCGTCGCCGAGGAGGCCAAGACGCCCATGGTTCCCGGAGTAGGCATCGCCCCGACCTACACCATCTCTCGTGTGGTCCTCTCCGACGCCGTGGCCCTCGTCCGCGGAGATCGCTACTACACCATCGACTACCACCCGGGCAACCTCACCAACTGGGGCTACAACGAAGCCAACTACGACCTCAAGGTCAACCACGGCTGCGTCTTTTACAAGCTCTTCATCCGCGCCTTTCCCAACCACTTCAAGGGCGACTCCGTCTACGCCCACTACCCCATGGTGATTCCCTCGGAGAACGAGAAGATCCTAAAGAACCTCGACCGCGTCCACCGCTTCTCGTTTGACCGTCCTTGCTTCCAGGCTCCCCGCACAAACATCACGTCGTACGGCGCGGCCAAGTATATCCTCGAGAACCAGGAAAAGTACAAGGTCTGTTGGGATGAGGGACTGGGGTTCCTCATGGGCGACGGCGGCCGCCGCTTCATGCTGTCGGGAGACTCACCCTTCCACGCCGAGCAGCGACGGTGCATGAGCGGTTTGCTGTACAAGACCGGGTGGAAGGAGTCGGTCAAGGCCTTTTACTCCATGATTGCCGAGCGCCTTCTGTCGGAAAAGTCGTACAGGCTCGCGGGGAGGACGGAGATTGACCTGGTTCGCGACGTGGGCAACCTCGCTCACACGCACTTTGCCGCCCGCGTCTTCAACCTGCCGCTCAAGACAAAGGACAACCCCAAGGGCATCCTGTCGGAGCAGGAGCTCTACCAGGCCCTCTCGGCCATCTTTGTCTGCATCTTCTTCGACATTGACCCGGCCAAGTCTTTCCCCCTTCGTCAGGCGGCCAAGGAGGTGACGGAGAAGTTGGGCGGCGCCGTCGAGCTCAACGTCAAGCTGGCCACCAAGTTTGGCCTCAGGGGGCTATACACTGCCAAGCACAAGGATGACCCGCTGTCGTCGTACGGCATCAACATGGCCAAGGGGCTGGCCAAGGCCGGACTGAGCCCTTATGACATTGCCTGGAGCCAGATTCTGCCTACCGCCGGCGCCATGGTGCCCAACCAGGCTCAAGTGGTACAACAACCCTATGCCCATTTTTGATGTTCCCTGCTAACATGTCTTAGTTCGCCCAAGCTGTGGACTGGTACCTCTCCCCCGAGGCAGACGCCTACCGTCCCGAGCTCCAGCGCGTGGCAGCCCTCGAGTCGACCGAAGAGACCGACTCCCTCCTCCTCGGCTACGCCATGGAAGGCATCCGCATGGCCGGCACCTTTGGCCTCTACCGCAGGGCTGCTGCCGACGACGTCATCACCGAGGACGACGGCCGCAGGGTCCAGGTCCGCGAGGGCGACCGCGTCTTTGTCTCCTTTGTCTCTGCCGCCAAGGACCCCAACCACTTCCCCGACCCGGAGAAGATTGACCCCCGCCGCCCCCTCAACGCCTACATCCACTACGGCGTCGGGCCTCACGCCTGCCTCGGCCGCGACGTGAGCCAGGTCGCTCTCACGGAGCTCTTCCGCGCCGTCTTCCGCAAGAAGGGCCTTCGACGGACCGCCGGCGCGCCCGGTCAGCTCAAGAAGGTGCCTCGTCCCGGTGGCTTCTTTGTCTACCTCAATGCCGAGTGGAGTCAGATGTGGCCGTTCCCTACGACGATGAAGGTCACCTGGGATGGAGAGTAAGAACGATTGTTTTTGATGTTGCTTAATATACCCTACTCTAGTAATTAATTGCGCGTTTCGTTGACACTCACAAGTCCATTTCGTGCCTCGTAAATCAGATCCGTATGGAAAGGAGTAAAAAGAAAAGAAAAAAGGAAGAAGAAAAAAGAGAGAGAAAGAAAAAAAGAGAGTTCACTTCTGACCTCCCTCCTTTCCCGAAAATGAGCTCGAGAGCACGCCCCCAACATTCTTGAGCCCATCAGTCGTAGCACCGACAACAGCCTTGCCGCCGTCTACCGCGCCGCCGACCGCATTGTTGCCCGCGTCGGGGACATATTTCCAGTCCTCGCCCTTGCCCTGCCTCTCGGCGCGGTTGATGCCCTCTTTGGAGGCCCGGTCACCGACGGGCTCGAGGACTCCCCCCTGCCCGAGCTGGCCGGCGACGCTGCTGTTTACGCCATCCTGGATGTTGTCGACAGGGCCGACGCCCGTGACCTTGGACTTGTCCAGTTGTTCTGCGAGCCAGGTGTTAATTGGAATAAGCGGTTCTTGTAGGAATAAAAACGTACGCTTGGTCGAGTAGCTGGCTTTGTTGTCCTTGGTGAACCAGCGAAGGTATTGGTCCTCCAGCCACGGCACCCACTTTTCGTATTGAGAGTTGTAAGTCTGCTTTGTCCACTCCATTGTTTGGTTGCTGCGAATGTTTGTTTGGATAAGCATACGCCAAATGTCGATTACAAACCTAGGACGGGGCCATCTTTATATATCCCATCAGCTAGCTAGCTTCGCAGTCAGTACGTCATCCCAGCAATTCACCAACCTGTTTTTTAAACAAAAGATTGTTGAGAAAAGTTGTCACTGATGGACTGACTTGGTGTGCGGCTCTCTTTGCGTGGGGCGAATCTCCTCGTCTTAGTTGTGGTGTTGGTGGGCAAAAAACCGGTTTGGGGCTTGTGAGCGTAACGTCATGGGTCCGCCACAGATCAGATCTTGGTTTATTACCATTCAAGCCACATGAGACCGGCTCAAGTTCATTGGCAGGCTTTGATGTATTTCATCATGATCCCAAAAAGGGGCATCGGGATTCCCTACCCCAAGGTTATCTAGTGCGGCATACCGATGACGATTCTGCAACAAGACATGCCAGGCTTTCAAATCGTCACGGTTCAACGCAACTTCTGTCCGTCAGCCGAGCCTCGCGCCTTTTCTTGTAAAGATGGTTTTGGCGCACAGCTCTCGGCACGTACAAGGTCTAATGATGCTATTTGCATGAATCACTATTCATTGGAATCAGCGCGGAATCCTTCCGAAATAAACGTCTCGCGAAATAAGCAACAATAAGCAGACTGTAGATGAGATGGGCTTTAATCCGGTTCAGGGTCACTCACCGAGCTATGCCCCGAACACCAAAATCAACTGCGATCTGTCAATGTGTCAGGTCGTTGCCGTTGCTGAAGTAATCAATGACCCTATGCCTGGACCTCTCGAGCTTACATCTTCAAATCTGCTCGGGATGCTTCCGTTGGGCGCAGTACTGAAATAGCAGTAAGGCTGAGAATTGGCTCAAGCTCACGGATCTATCCCTTGTTTCAGTGGCTCCTTCGGTCCATTCATCGGTTGGACCCATAACCCCCGGCGTCAGTCAGTCCCCTCCCGCAATATCGGTATTCCGCTGTTTCGCCTGGGGAACCAAGCCGACTCAATGGCACATGGACGAGCATCGGGCGTTTCAGTCGGCCAAGTAAACAATCCTTCATTCATGCAGAGCCGATGCGTTGTTCTCGAGCATGACTTTTTTGCACCTTGTTTAGGCGCTGTTTGTGTGTTGGCTCGCCTTGTGGGCGTCTCCCTCCACCACAACACAGTCAGCCGCAGTCCCGCAAACATGCTGACATTGCACAATGCCCCGTCCATGGGTCTGTTCATCTAGGGTCCGTGTAAACCCAAACGTTTCTCAAAACTCACGGACAAACGAAGAGCAAACAACCCCAAGCAAACGTTCATCCAAACAGCTCGCCCTTTCTCGGGTAAACGGACAAGGCAACGTTGCGCCAGTCAACTTGTTTCGGCCATGTTGTGTTTCAAGTCAAACCGTCGCGTTTTGAAATTAGCGTCTGCCAAAGGACCCCCTGAGAGCCCGCCCCGGCCAATGGATTTGGTTCGACGGCGTCAACCCCGGATCCCGGCACTTTTTGTAAACCAAGACCTAAGAATAGCGTCCGTAGGGCGGTGCGAGCAGGGGGCGCAGGATAATCAGGGGAATTGTCATTGTTGGTTACCTTGGTAGTTAGATTTCGATGACTGGGAAACGTATAAGATTGGCGAGACGTTCGTACATACCTGACATTCATTTCTCTCATCTCTTCATCTCCTTGTGTCGAAGCGTTTCTTTCCTTGCGCATTTTCATTCCCACAGCATTACAGCATTGTACGCCTGGCGCGCCCACTGCATACTACAACCCATCCAGACACAAGATGCAATTCTCTGCTCTTCTCGTCGGCGCCCTGGCCACCATGGCCTCGGCCGCCCCCGCCTGGAAGTCCCGCGTCAAGATTATCGAGGAAATCGCCCCCAAGTCGGTATCCTGCGACGGCGCCGACTTCCCGGACGAGTGCCGCACCGCCAAGCAGGCCGCCCCCCACCTCTTCTCCGGCATGAACACGTACGCCATCTACTCGCCGAACCAGCAGGCCGCCGTCCTCTCCCTCGTGGCCCTCGAGTCGGGCGACTTCCAGTACAAGCGCAACAAGTTCCCCGGCCGCCCCGGCCAGGGCACCGCCAACATGCAAATGGCCCAGTGGAACCTCCAGTACGCCAAGTCCATCCCCGCCCTCCAGTCCGAGGTGGAGGGCATCGAATCCGTCGACGGCCTGTCCGACGATGAGCTGAACCGCATCCTGGACCTCGTCGTCGACGACCAGTACAGCTTCGCCACCGGCGCCTGGTTCTTGCGCAACCAGTGCGGCGAGCAGGTCCTCCAGGCCCTCGACGATAACATCGACACAGGCTACCAACAGTACATGGAGTGCGTGGGCGTCACCGTCGACGAGTCCCGCCAGCAGTACTTTGACAGGGCCAAGGCTGCCTTTGGAATCTAGCGTTGCATATATATACTTTCGTGTTCATAGACTAAATACTCAAATGTGTTTCAGCACCAATTCGACCTCGGCGTCGGCATCTTCGAGGATATGCTCCGGGGGATGGACCGGCTTCCAACCCAACTTGTGCCCGTGTCTTGCCGTAAAAGTGCACCTAGATTGTTAGTCGTGACGAGAATCGAGGCAAGCTACTCACTTTCCGCTCAGCTGGATGTGCACCAATTCCTTGGGACACTGCAGCGCCTCGGCCATCTTCTGGACGGCTGCGTCGTCTGCCATTTCGACAGATATGTCATCGAGCAGACCTCTCTTGTCGAAAGCGTTGGCGATGGAGGCGTAGATGTCGTCCCAAGCCACGAGGCCAGAGGATGCGAGGTAGTATCCTTGCTTGCCGTAGTCAATGTCCTCGCCGCTCAGGATACTACGCAGAATCGCGAGGTAGAGAGTCGTAGTGTCCGAGATGTGGCTAACCGGCCATTCCTAATACCGTCAGCAAAAGTCAAGTCCGGTTATCTAGACTGCTCACTGGGCGACCCTCGTCGACCTTGTAGACGCGTCGCAGTGCCTTGGCCGCTTTGATGACGGCCACCGTCTGACTTGAGATTTGGTTGCCAAAGCCCCGACTCTGTCCGTCTGCACCTGTCAGGTCCGGTCTCACAATTGGTATCAAACACTTACAAACGATGCAAGGGGCAAATATGTAGCTCTTTACTCTGGCGCCCTCGGCGGCTTCGATGACTTTGTTGTTGGTTTCAACGGCCTGATACATTAGCTATTGTCGGCCCGTATGCGTCCGTCATACCTTTTGAATTACACTCTTGGTCTTTTCCTGTGCCTTTTGGACGCTGTACAGATCCTCTTCGTCGTCATACAGGATCCTGTCCGTAGGCGCATCGACGAGGCTGGAAAAGATCTTGGCTCCAGTGGTCTACGCAGGTTAGCCCGTCCGTCACGCTGCACATGACACTCACATGAAGGAAATGAGCGTCGCCGCCAGTTTTCTGCTTCAGCTTGGCGAGGGCGTTGATAAAGTGCAGCTGGGCCGTCGAATTGAGCGCGTCGACGAGCCAGAAGACGACGGACAAGTCGTGCTGCAACACATTCCTCTCGACAGCCTCGGCGTCAAAAGCATCAAATGTAAGGGGCTCAAAGTTGAGTTTCTTGACCGATTCGGCCTGCGAGTCGGTGCGCACGAGGGCGTAGATTTTGCCGTGCGCTGGAAGTGCCGCAGCGTCGAGCTGGGAGAGCACATCTCCGCCGAGATAGCCGGAACCGCCGGTGATTAAGATGTTGGCCATGGCTGTTGGTTGTTGGCTGTTGGAATGCAGGATAATGTAGAGAAACCAAGTCCTTTTATATTCTTCGAGCCAGGATGGTCCACGGTATTTCAACGTTGTTGAGTCACGTTGGTGTGCCGTCGGGGGTGTGCTTGTCGGGCAACGTTATGCAACGTTATGTCATTCAAACATTGGCACCACGCGGGGCAATTGACGCGACAGGACTCGTACCATCACAAGTAGATGATTTCCAAGATTACAAACTCACTACCAAGTGTCGTGGAGGATGGAGGATGTGACGTGTTTTGATCGGGCGCACTTGCCTCGCCAGAAGTTCAAGGCAGGTACGCTTAGTCAACTGCTCAACTTCAATGCACAATTCGTCATGTTCAATTCTTTCTTTTCATCTATCTAAACCTCGTATCTGTCGAGTTCATGCTTAGTCGGCTTGTACACAAAGTAGTCAAACGCCGCCGGTATCGCCAGTCCGTTCAGATCGGAGCACGCCATGCCCACAAACGACCCGGTAAAGCTCCCGTGAGCTTGGTGCCCGCCGCACTCGTCGGACACGATCGATGCGTTATACACGGGACCAAACTCCTTGGCCTCTTGTCCTTCAACGGCGTAGCTGAACTGCAGCGTGAGTCCCCCGCGAACGCTAGCGAGCAGCTTAATCTTTCCATCAGCGGGCAAATCCACCGACTCCGGCTCCGGCTTGTTCAGCTTCCCCTCTGGGTACGAGATTTCCGAAGTCATGATGCGGAGCTCACGCTTGTCTGGCGTGCTACCCGTCACCGCGAGATAGAAGAAGTTGTACCGGCTGTAGTATACCGTCAGACCGGCGTATTGGCGCGCATCCTCGGGGCTGAAATCGATGACCGTCTCGGCGTCAAAGGAGAAATGGGTCTGCCGACGAGCGACGAGCGCCTGCTCGAACCAGGATCCGACAGACTCGCGCCCGTACAGCACCAGCTTTCCGCCGTCGGTGGAAAAGATTCGCTCCGGCTCGGGCGTCCTCAGCCACTGGAAGTCTTTGTGCAGGCCCTTGTCAAAAGTATACTTTTGCTCGGCCCAGTAGACATCGTCGTCTCTCTGACCCGGTACGTCGACATGGAGTGAGGGGACAGGACCGTTTTTTACATACAGCCAGTCATCGTCCCCCCAGTACGCTTCCTGAATCGACGTCTCGCGACCCAGGACGCATCTCCTCTGCTGTCCGACAGGTCGTCCCATGAGATGAACAATGTACGTCTTCCCTTCGGGTGTCTCGACAATGTCGCCATGGCCGGCCCTTTGGAGAGCGGCAAAAGGATGGTCCTTGGAAGTTATGACATGGCTCTCCGGATGCAGCTCGTACGGACCCCACAGGTCCTTGGACCGAGCAAGAGTGCAGGCGTGCTCGTAGGCTGTGCCGCCCTCGGCCGTCAGCAAGTAATACCAGCCCTTGCGCCTGTACAGGTGAGGCCCTTCCACGAGACCGAGTTCTGAGCCTGGAAAGATGTTCTTCCGAGGTCCAACGAGCTTGCCGGCCACGGGGTCAAACTCTTGGAGCATGATGCCCTCAAAGGTGCGCCAACGGCCCCAGAGCATGTTGACGAACCACTTTTTGCCGTCTTCATCATGGAACAGCGACGGATCGAAACCCGACGAATTGGCGTACACGGGGTCCGACCAAGGGCCTTCTATGGACGGTGCATTGATGATGTAGTTGTGGGTGTCCTTGAACGAGCCGTCCTTGCGCTTGACGTCTGTGTAGACGAGCCAGAACTTTTCCCCGTCGTGGGTCAAGCACGGCGCCCAGATGCCGCAGCTGTCTGGGTTGCCACGCAAATCAACCTGGCTTTTACGAACAAGGGGCCGCGTGACGAGGTCCCAGTTTGCGAGGTCCTTGGAGTGGTGAATCTGGACGCCGGGCCACCACTCAAAGGTCGACGTGGCGATGTAGTAGTCGTCACCCACCCTCAGAATCGACGGGTCCGGGTTGAAGCCCGGCAGGATAGGGTTACGTACGGTAGGCATTGTGAGTTGTCTGGTTGAATTTGATGGGCTCATCTCGTCTTCTTATACTTGGCATGCCGCGCCGGATTACCCAAAGGAGAAATCACATTTAGCCGGCTCTTTAACCGGTCTCGATTTATCCGCATCGCCATCACGTGCTGACGAGGCATTTCAAGACTAATTGCATTCAAACGAACAAGTTGTTTTGATTCAAGATCAATCTGGCGAGCGTTACAAACGAATTACAGACGATGAGTGAGCACAAATTCTCCGGGCGCGTGATAAGTCGGCACCTTCATGTCAAGGGCGGCTCCAGAGTACCCCAGATCCTCTGCGACGAGGACGGCGGCCTTTTCGCCGATGAGCAGCGCAGTCGAGTAACTATCATTGTTAGATTGTCCGTTGATTGCTGAGACTGCTTACGTGTTGCAGCCCACGTTGTCGGGGCAAATACTGAGGTCGGCGACCTTGAGTCCCTTGACGCCGTGGACGTTTAGACGCTCATCTAGCACTCCGTGCTTGACGATGCTGTTGCCCTCCTTGGGGGCCATGGAGCAGGTCTGCAACAGTCAGCACAAGTATGCAAGTTTGGACAATGACTTACGCCGAGGCTGTGCCAGGTCGTCTCAACGTGGCGCTTAACCCACTCCTCGACGGCCTTGATGTCTTCGGCGCTGTACTTCAAGTCTTCCCTGACGTCGGCTCGGTTGCTGGAAACTGTCGCCTTGATGTCGGCCTTTTTCTCTGCCTCGCACAGCGGCTGCGTCCAGCTACCGTGCTGGATACCAGCTGTGAGGTTCCCGGGCAGGGCATACTGGTTAGTGGTGGGCAAGTCCAGGTCAAGCGCCTTGGCCGGGGAGTCATAGCTGAAGAAGGGATGCATGTTTGCCACCTCGCCAGCGTAGGCATCCATGCGGCGGGCCGTCTCGCGGGACTTGATGTAACCCCAAACCATGGGCACCATGTCGCGCTCGTCGTTCATGAAGCCGGCGTCGATATCAGGCACGGCATAGGGGTCCGCCGAGGTAATATGAGTCGAACCACGCGAGAACGGGTACTCGAGGAAGTGGAACATGGTGAAGAAGTTTCCAGGCGGCCTAACCATGAGCGGGTGTCTTGGATCGAGATGGATCGCTTACATGAGCATGTGGTCGCCAAACCAGCCAGCAATGACCGAGTAGTGCATGACTGGCTTGTCGGGCTTGTTCTCAAAGTACGACTTCCAGCCGTCCGTGAAGTGAGGGGTAGGCCACTTTTCAAACTCTTTGAGCTCTTCGGCAGTAGGGCGAATCTTGACGCCAGCATCGATGCCGTTGGTGGCCAGCGGGCCAGTGCCTTTGACGTTCCACTCCTCAAAGACGCCTCCAGTATGTTATTATACGCTTTTGGATTTAGGACGACGACTTACGCTTCTGTACTTCTGGATTACCACGGACAAACTCGTCAAAGCTTTCGGTGCCCGGCTTTGCTCGATAAACGGAAAAGGTCAAGTAGTGGTCCTGGAAGTTGAGACCGACGCCGGGGAGGTCAACAATGGGCTCAACACCAGCACTCTTGAGCTTCTTTGGATCGCCTGTCCATCGTTAGGACTAATCACAGCATAAGAGGCGTGACTTACCGATTCCGGACCTCTGCAGAACCAGAGGGGAGGAGAGAGTGCCTGACGAGACGACAATCTGCTTGCGGGCTCTAAAGGTGCGGCCCTTGAGCTCCTTGGGGTTCAATGGTTTTTGTGGACTAAAGGTCAGCTGCGTCCTTGCCGAGGTTATGCACTTACACTGTCTTGACGCCCACTGCCCTTCCATTTTCGATAATGACCTTGTCCACCTTGGTGTTGCATGCCAGGTACAAGCTGGAGTGCTTGGACCTCGTGGCATGAATATATGCGTGCGCGCTGTCACTGCGGCGGCCGGTCTAAAGGTGTCAGCCTCGTCTATAGATGGGGTCGTCTATGGGGAGTCACATCTCTATTGATCCACTTGAGCCAGTGCTCAGCGCCGTGGCCGGTGTGCAAGTCCTGCAGGACATCAACAGTAGGGATGCCCTGCGATTCTGCAGCCCGGAGAAAGTCTTCCTTGACGGGGTAGGTGCTGAATCGTCAGTACGTTTCAGTGCTCCAAGGATGACATACTAGTTGCCAAACGACACCTTGATCGGTCCCTCGAAGCCGTGGGTGTCCCTACGCATGTCAGTACGATTACCATCATGTGTGGATAGCGTACCTATTGTGCGACGCCCGCTGGTAGGTCTCGTGCTTCTTCATCAAAGGGAGGAGCTCCTCGGTGGTCCAGCCCTTGGCCTGGAAATCGTCGTGATCAGAGGCCGATGCGCGAGTGTACATCTACTCTGTCAGCCCATTCAACCATTAGGGCGAGAGGCTTACCATGAAGTTGATGGACGAGCCACCGCCGAGGATATTGGCACAAGGCACAATGGCCTTTCTTCCACCAAGCCATTTGGAGGGCCTCGACTCGTAAAAAGTGGCCGTCTTGGAGTCGAGCTTCATGTTCCGGGGGTAGATGCCCGGACGGAAGACCCATGGGTTGTTCAGGTTGTTCTCTCCACCCTCAATCAACAGGACAGAGAGGTTGTGGTCAAGATTGGCCAAGCTAGATTGTCAGCATGGCCTTGTACGTGGTGAAAGACTTACCGGCCTGCAACGACACATCCCGCACTCCCACCGCCACACACAATATTCATTGAACTTTCTATTATCCAGCTTGAAAAGGGCTGTCCCTCCCAGGTTTATATGCTTGAGCCGACCCCTCCTACATCATCCTCCTACATCATCTGCTCGGTCTCCAGCAACCCCGAAGCATTCGAAAACGCACCAATCCAAAGCTGCAGCTTGGGGCGCAGCTCGAGGAGGGTTGCATCCCCTCAAATATGCAGCTTATATCAACTGAAGTTTGACGGCAGTTGACGAGCAGCACAGATGCATCGCCGTAAAGTCAATTGCCGACTGTCAGCCAGTCATCACTTACAAATCGCCCCTCACCAACGAATGATTCCCCAGAAAAATAGTTCAATTGCGCTTGATCCATTGACGGTATTACGGAGCGTGGCTGTGGAGGGATGCAACCCGCATTATGCACCCCGCAAAGCAACGCGGGGAACACACTCCCAACTCGTATCACTCAACCTGCTTGACGTTATTCCCACGTCACCCATTGGACGCCAAGGTCGTGGATTCACTCGAGCTCTGTATAGCCGAAGAGCTCCCCGCATATCTTGTGACAGCTCAATGGCTCGGGCTGAGCTCGGAATGTTCACTTTGCATATCACGTCGCCCAAGTTTAGGTGCTGCCATTCAATCAATTGCCTATCAAGGTTAAGCTAGCCTATGATCTCAACCACCCCTTGGGACCACCCCAGGTCCCCTTGACCATGTGCTCGTAGTACACCCACGGGAAAAAGTCCTTCTTCAGGTAGTAAAACGGGCGGCGGGGAACGGCCTGGTCGAAGCCAATGAGGTCGCCAAACGTCTCCTTGGGAACCCCGCCATACTTGAACTCGGCGAGCAGCACCTTGCCGTACTCGGTCGTGAGGGGGCAAGAAGTGTAGCCATCGTAGGTGCCGTCGGGGGTTTTACCCTCCATCGAGAGCAGCAGGTTCCGCACCAGGACCGGGGCCTGCGCGGTGATGGCTGCCGCCGTCTTGGAGGTGGGGAGGCTCGAGGCGTCACCGGCCGACCAGACGTTAGGATACTTTTTGTGGCGCGTGGTGCCGTTGTCGACTTCAACGAAGCCAGCCTCGTCGGCAAGAGGGCTGTTCTTGATAAACGCGTGCGGGCCCATCTTGGGGACGACGTGCATCAGGTCAAACTTCTTGGTCACCTTTTGTCCGTCTGGTCGGGCAAAGGTTGCCTCGTTGCCGTTGATGGAGACGAGGTCGTGCTGGAACAGTCCCTCGACGCCCCGCTCCTGGCGCAGCTCCTCGAGCTTGGCGCTGTACTTGGGGACGCCAAACATGACGGGAAGTCCGGTGGCGAAGCTGATGTTGATGGGCGACTTGGAAGGGTTGCCCGGGTCGTACAGACCACTCTGCTTCCAGTGATCCAGGGCGAGCCACATGACCTTTTGGGGGGCCCCCGCGCACTTGATTGCGCCCGCAGGCTGGGTGAAGATGGCCCGACCCTTGTCGAGCTTCTTGAACGTTTCAAAGACCTTGTCGCAGTGGTCGTAGCCGTAGATGGACGAGACGAGCGACTTGGGGTCGGCCAGCGCCTCGGGCAAGCCTTGGATGCTGCCAAAGTTGACGCTGATGCCCGGAGCCACGACGAGCTGCTCGTAGCTGACCTTGTCGCCGTTGCCGAGGGTAAAGAGGTTCTCCTCGGGCTTGATCGAGCTCACGGATGTGTTGTAAAGCTTGAGCTTGGGGTCGATCAGGCTGCTCAGCGGCCGGCGCAGCTCCTGCTTGGTCTTGAGACCTCCGCCCACCAAGGTCCAGCCGGGCTGATAGTGGTGCCACTCGGCAGGGTCTACGACGGCAATGTCGTCCTGCTTGAACTGGCCCGTCCGGAGGAGCTGGTGGCTGATGGAGAGACCTGCCGTGCCTCCGCCGATGACGGCCACCTTGTGAGCCCGAGCGGCGGGGCTGGCGGGGGTAGCGGCGACTACAAAGGTCCGGGCCGTCGGCGAGCCGATAGAGCGCCGGGTGGTCCTTGATAGCATGCTGGCCCTTGACATTGCGCAGCGAGAAATCATGGTGAATTGCTTGGTGAGTTGCTGCCAGATTTTGAAAAACTCAATCCTCAAATTATTAATAACGTCGGCGGCCGGCATACTTGTGGGGCTAGCCGGCCATCACGCCATTACCTCCCGCCGGCGCTAAACCATCATTCGTGATGGCTTCGATCAGAACGTGACGGGATAGGAGATGGCTGGATACTGGAATACAGCTCAGGGTTGAATGGGTGAGTTCTTTGACGATCATTTTGCATTGCACGCATGTTGTGGAAGATGCTGATGTACCTGCAGCCCACATTAGTGTAGAATTATGCAAAAGTGTTTCCAGCTCGATGACGTCTATGCGGAATGGTATGCTCATCATTTGCATATGTTGCATAACATTCAGGGCAAATTCTGGTCATTTGAAATTTACTGCTGAGATTTGCTGTACCACTCACCATCAAGAGTCCAGAGCGACTCATTAACTGCTGCAGGGTATGCCAACTGACTCGGCGATGGCTTCATTTTTCGGCCGTCAGATGTGCCCTAAACTTGGCACGGACATTAGGGACCACCGCCCCACGTGGGCCTTGCGGCTGGTCCAGCCTTCACTAGCTTATCGTGATAAAAGAAGGAGAAAAAAAAAAAAAAAAAAAAGTCCGTCAGCCGTTGTGCTACGCGGTCTCACGACACGTATACCACTTCACGCAGCTCGCAGCATCACGCCTGGAGCGTGAAGACGGCTCCAATGAGGTCCTCGGGGTGGCATCCCGTGCTGCCTCCGTCAAGCTTCTTACCGCCTGTTCGGACCCTGAGCTCAATCTCGGAGGAGCAAATCTTATCGGCGCTCCAGTCATTATCCACCATCTACTGCCCCCTGGCCACCGTCGACATCTCGGGCCGGAAAGAGGCGCCTGGCGATGTCGTCGATTCTGGTTATGCGTCAGAGGTAGAGGGCGACTACGGCAATGGGACCAAGCTGGAATCGCTGCGGGCGGATCATTTCGAGCGCGGCGTCGCTGAGCGGTGGCTGACGGGGTTTCTGGCGCGCGCCGAGGAGCTGTCTTTTGAGGAGGACGCGAGGGAGCACGCCGTCGATTTTGCGTCGTCCATTCTGGAGTCCTTCTTCGCCATCCCAGAGGAGGAGAACCAGCAGGCCCAGGAAGAGCTCGCCGATTACGCAAGGAGTTTCTTCTTCGACGTGACAGCCATTGACACGCAGCCGCGGATCCAGGTGGAACTCAACGATGGGCTGGCCGGCACCAACTCGGCGGATCCAGACGACGTCGGCCTGCAGACTTGGGGTGCGTCCGTCATCGTCTCTAGGCTTCTATGCAGCGAGCCGGAGCGGTTTGGCCTCTCGCCCGATGCCATCGGATCGAGCCCTCGCATCGTCGAGCTGGGCGCGGGGACAGGCCTGGTCAGTCTCGTTCTCGGACAGCTGCTCCCCAAGCTGGAGATGCCGGACCCGTGCGTCATCGCGACAGACTACCACCCTGCCGTCCTCGAGAACCTGCGCGCCAACATCAGCGTCAACCTCGGGCGCCACGGAGCTGCGTCAGTCCAGTCGTGCGCGCTGGACTGGTCCGCGCCATCGCTGGAGCCACCGCTGGATAAGCAAGCGGACATGCTGTTTGCGACCGACGTCGTGTACGAGCGAGAGCACGCAAACTGGCTGCGCGACTGTTCGGCGCGACTCCTCGGCCCAGACGGCATCTTCTGGCTCATTGCCACGGTGCGTCCAAACGGACAGAGACAGGATATTGTCGAGACTGTAGAGGCTGCCTTTGAGGAAGTGCCCAAGCACGAGACTGGACGACGGCTGGTCATTTCTCATTCCGAGTCGCTCGAGAAGCGCCACGGCATCGGCAGAGGGGACGAGAGCGGGTATAGACTGTACAGGATAGAATGGGCATAGCTTCGGCGTTTACAGACTAGATTAGACCGTCACTGCATTTTAGAGTTACGACGCGAACAGCCGTCGTATGATGTTTGGGAATAGAGCCATTAGATGACCATCTTTCAACTGCAGTCTTTGTCGAGGTGCATCATGTGCAGGTCACGATCAGTTGGTTGGGCGTACTTTTCGTACCAATCTTTTCGAAAGCGAGTAGACCCCCTCCCTTTGCATTCGATAACTTGGCCGTGTCGAACTGGCATTTTCCTCGTTGTTGAGATACAAAGGGGTAGCGGGACACTCTGAGCAGTGCCAGGCTGATCTAGGGATGGACGAAGATACTTGAGTCAATCCTTTTGGATCCATAACGTTTCTCGTCTCAAACGGTGCTTTTTACAAAATCCGGAGAGTTGTCATTCCTCGACATGACGACGCACAAGTGAATAACAAACATCTTGGCCACCAGCGTTTTCTGATGGTAATTCGCATCTCGATAAGGACTGATTGCCCAGAGCCTCGACGTTTGGCTGGAGCCGTCGCATTATCGCGAAAAGGGCTAAACTTACTGAAGCCTAGCATCTGCGCAAGGACCCTCGCTCTAGGCAGACAAATGTCCATGTCGCCACCCGTTGGAAGAAGTAAATGATCAGCGTCGACCTTGGCGAGGCCTCATTTTGGAGAAAGATTCAGGGCCAAGAACCATCCTGGCATTGCAGCCTCAAGCCTTTGATAACGCATAAACGCATCTCTCGTCTGTCGCAGGCCAAGAGTTAGTCTGATGCTCGCCTCGGGATCTAGTCCGCGCTATAGCACTCTAATAATAAGTACGAGTCTTATTTATGCGCCAAAACCGACTGTGGCTGGCCAGACTGTTCCTGGCCGTTGGGCCAACTGCCGGTAGTCTGGAGCCAAGCGAGCTCTGACCATTGCATTTAAGCTGCAGCCGTTGAGACTTGGCGAAGCCCCGTTGCGCGAGACTTTGCTTCAAGCACTAGACAAGCGCCGGTAAATCCCATTGCATAGAGGGGAACTAGGCGTCCTGAGCAAGCGGGAATCCGAAACGAGGGCCTGGACGTAGAAGTGGTCGAGATCGGATCTCACAGGAAGGTGACAACAATTTACAAAGCAACCAACAGGGCCAGGATGAAAAGCGAAATCACTTGGCGGTCGGCGTATTTCTCGGCAAGGTACGGAGTGCTCCGTGAGTTATGTATTTACAAGGGATTGGACGTGGGAAAAGATGCGTCGCTAATGCTGGACTAATTTGCTAGCCCATTATTGGGGAATTTTGAATCCAGAGTGACGTAGGGTTTGAAACACCCCGTTGGGGTCGTACTTGCTGGACGTCGCCTGCAGCTTCTGGATAGTGTTGCTCCCGTAGCCCGAGATGGGTTCCTGGACGTAGTGCGCGTAGTTGAGATAATACCAGTTCCAGTTGGCGTCGAGCGACGTGGCGTACTCCTCGACCTCGTCGAAAAAGGCCCGGATCATGGGGAAGGCGGTGGCCTCGTCCTCGGCGCTCTCGACGCCAAAGTAGATGAGGAACATGAACCCGGGGCCCTCGGCCACGCGCTCCTCGAGCCCGAGCGAGTTGCGGCCCTTGGCTTGCGCGACCATGGGTTTGGTCATGGGCTGGGCCTGGCAGCTGCTGAACATGCCCGTCTCGGTGCCAATCTTGTCCTCGATGGCCAGCATCAGCTCCTCGTGCTTGTCCGCGATGAACTTGAGCACGCGGGCGTCGTTCTTGTACGTGCCCGTGAACCAGATGGTGCTGAGTTGTTAGCCGAGGCATGGGAAAAGGTGGGCAAAACTTACTATGTCCTGTAGTCGCGGATGAGCTCGGTGGTGATGTTGGACATGGTGCCGCTCCTCAGCGAGCTGGACGTCTGCCCGTCGATGCTCAGATAGTCGTCAAAGGCGGCGGGATAGGCCTCGTTGGCGACATTGTCCAGGACGAGGCGGATGGAAAAGCCGCCGCTGGCCGGGTTGTAGCCCCAGCCCATGATGGAGGAGCTGTAGACATCGTTGGGGACGTTGTCGGTAAAGTTGATAAAGGCATCGATGACGGGCTCCGTCTGCTCGTAGTCGACGCCGACGATGCCGCCCCAGATGTATGGCTCCGCGGGGTTCTCAAAGACAATGGCGTACAGGTCGTAGCGTGTCACGAGGCCAAAGTTGCCTGAGCCGCCCTTGAGCGCCTCCCACAGGTCCGCGTTTTCGTCCTCGTTGGCGTTGACCACGGAGCCGTCGGCGAGGACGACCTCGAAGTTTTGGATCTGATCGCAGGCGAAGCCGTGGCTGGCAGAGTGGAACGAGTTGCCGCCGCCGGTGAGGAAGCCGCCTACGCCGACAGAGCCTGCTCGTCCGCCGGTGACGGTCACCCCGTGGGGAGTCAGAGCGTCGTAGACATCTCCCCAGTGAGCCCCCGGTCCGATGGAAGCAATGTCGGTGTCCTTGTTGTAGGTGGTCTGATCAAAGTTGCCTGTGGTCACGCATGAGATTATACGTATATGCATCGGTCAATAAACATACCCATGTCAATCGTCACACCCTCTTCCAGACTGTTGGCGAGGGCGTGGGTTCCATGGCCGCCTCCGCGGATGCCAAAAGGGCACTGGTTCTCCACGATGGCGGTAATGGCCACGGACACGTCCTCGACCGTCCTGGGCATCACCATGCACCAAGGTTCCAGAGCCGCGCTGAGCGACCAGTACGTTTCCATGCGGTCATCGTAGGCGGTGCTGTTGGGGAAATAGACCTGGCCATTTAGCTCAGGAGTTTGGGCGAGAACCTGGCACTACATCGTTTCGAGTCAGCTCTGCAGGCAGGGTTACATCGAGCGCAAACATACGCAATCGGGACTGGTGCCAGTGCGTGCGGCGTCAGCAGCAGTGGCCAGCGCCATGGCCGGGGTGAGGGAGCGAGAACCCTTCATTATACTGTAGCGGCTACGCACGTTACCTGATTTGCCTGCTTTTGCCAACACGGAGTCAAGATTTGAGAGGACTTGATGCAAACGTCAGGGCACACTGCTCTATATACTCGATCAGAAAGACTCAGATCCACGTGGGGCCACGTGGGACGTCCTTTATCTGTACGGAGTAAAACGATTAACAGACGTCGAGGGGATGGTGAGTTGCGACGAGCGGGATTAATACTCCGGACGTATCCCCTCGATGCCCCTAAGGCCCCAAAGATGTCACGACCCGCTCTGTCAAGCACAACGCGGTTGATCTGCAACAAAGACGCGTTGCCGGTACATATTCTGTCATGCAACTTGGGCCAGTGACGAAGTACCTCTTATCCGCTGCTTTACCGAGCCTTTCTGATCAATCATAATCCCTGTCTATTAGCTCGTGACATCTTTGGGGCCTTGGGGGCATCGAGGGGATTCCCGGTAAGCCAGACCATCCCCATCCATTCGAATAGGCGAGTCCTGGAGGCCTGAGGCACTTGGAGGATTACTGCCCTCAACCGCGACGAAATGAAGGTCATGCCTGGCCCTGTCGTCGCCAAGCTGCTGGGAGGGTGGCCCTGACTCGTCGCCCAGCGCAATGCGAAGAGAGATGTTTGAGCTGCAAGTCACCCAACGGGGTAGTCCTGGAATGGGGACCTCCCTGGGAACATGGATCCGGGGTGCCGGGACCAGGGTACTCTTGTTGAGAACCTTGCACATATTGCCGAGTTTCAAGGTTAACCTAGCTCGAAGGTAAGCTCGCTTAGAGACCGACTGCCGAGCGCAGGATCGAGTGCATATTTCGTCGGTGAAGCTGCATTTGTTGACATTTAGGGGTAGCTGCTCTCGAATGTGTTGCATAACTGGATATGAACTTTGTATCGATGCAAATTCTGATCATCGCTGGCTGCAGTCCCAGCTGTGCATCACACGAAGGAACGCTAAGAAGCTTTGGATTTTCGCAAGCTCGAACCCGGTCACATTTGTGGGCATGATTGGCCGTCACCCGTTTCTCGACAGGGGACCGCGGCCCGCATGATCTGTCGTCGATGATCGCCCAAAATGTGAAGAAGGAAAAAACAGCCCGAGGGGCAGGCCCAGCGTGTACTTCAAGCCAGCTCTTCTCCATCAACCTTCTCATGCCTTTGGTTCTCCATCAAACAACATGCCTGACTACTCCAGCTTTCCTCTCACAGACGGCGTGAGGACGTATCTGGCCAAACCTCCAGACTTCGAGGTCGACTTTGACAACCCGCAGCAGCAATATGACTTGGCGCTGTACCTCATCGTGGGCATCGGCAGCGTCCTCGCCACTCTGTTCATGGCCCAGCGGCTGTACACAAAGATGGTGCTGACCAAGGGTTTGCAGTTGGAAGACGGTGAGTGACCCTCCTTTGTACGTCAAGACACTCGCTGACCAGTCAGCCTTTCTGGTGCTTTCGTGGGTATGTGGCCTGTTCAACCCTTGCCTCTAATGCTGTACTGACGACCAAAGATTTGCTCGTGCATCGTGCAGGGCGTCACCATCTGTAAGTGCTTTTCCTACTCCGCATGGCTGCAGATCTAACGGCTCAGGGTCTGTTGGCATTCACTCCAGAGGCGTTCACGCGTGGGAGCAGCCCGTTGAGAGATATGTGCAATTCAGGACTGTGAGTGATTCTGTCGTTTTGGTTGGAGCGTGATGCTGACTGCGCAGTCCGTCTACGTTAGCGGCGCCGTGTTCATGCCCTGCGCATCGTTTGCCAAGTTGGCCCTGCTCATCTTCTACCTCCGACTGTCGCCTCAAACCTGGTTCAGATACGCCACCTGGGGAACCATTGGCCTGATTGCCGGATACTGCCCGGCCATCTTCCTGGCTCTCCTGTTTGCATGCTCGCCGGTCGAGGCTTCGTGGCGCGTCGACGTCAAGGGGGAATGCGTCGACACGACGGCTCTCTTCATCGCCACCTGCATCGTCAACATCATGACCGATGTCATCATCTTTGCACTGCCCATTCCGAGTAAGTTGACGCCATCATGTTGGATACGCATGCTGACTCGTTAGCCGTCTTGGGGTTGGCGATGCCCATCAAGCAAAAGGTGGGCGTGCTGGCCTTGTTCTCCGTGGGATTGATGTATGTGACAAACTGATTCAAGCCATGGGGTATACTGACATTGCGGCAGCACCATCATCACCTCGGTCGTACGAGCGGCCATTCTACCGGAAATGTCTGGCGCAGACCAAAGCTGGATCACGGCCTCGGCCAGCGTGTGGAGGTACAAAGACCAAGTTTCAACGCAGTTCGACGGGCTAACTCTCGCAGCCAACTGGAATGCAACCTCCTCGTCATCTGCGGCACGACCCCGACGCTCAAGAAATTCATCCGCCACGTCTGCCCCAAGATTCTCGGTTCCTCGTGGACCTCTGGCAAGGACAACTCGCCCAAGCTATCGCAAAGCAAGATTCGAAGCCACAGCTACAGACGACGAAACAAGTACGCCCAGTTCGAAGGCGAGGGAGACAACGATTTCGTCATGACAGAATGGGATGCCAAGGAGTCACAGGCCGCCAAGGGCGTTTCACAGACCGTGGTTATCGGAGGGGACTCTCGTTCCAAGAGCGACGACGACAGTAGCGAAAAGGGCATTATAGAGAGAAGGTCTGTCGTCATTGAGCGGGAATAGGAGGCTCGGGTTGGAAAGTTTTGTATACTATCACGACGCGGCTGTGGCTGGCCCACGATGACCACGATAATTCGAAGCAACTGCATCGACATGACCCGAAATCGCAACGTCTGTCGTCTGAGGCTTCCGGAATCCTCTCCCGTTGAATCTGCCGGTACTGTGGGGTCGCATGAGGAGCAATAATCCTCGCCGTTATGTGACTTGTCAGGCTGCTGTCTTGGCGGTCGAAAGGGGAAGCTGCTCGGGCCGACTGGGATCATGGTCGCAGGGTCATGATGAGTTCAGGGTATAATAGCATTGCGCAGCGATCGGCATATCGACGGGGTGCATAAAGTATCGCCGGAAGTATGTTGTCGAAGTGTCGCCTACGAGTCAACTGCCGATGTGGGTGGATGCGTCTGGACTCCAAAGCCAAGCGGTGTTGCTTCGAGTCAAGGGATTGTGGGTGTTGATCCGTCACCTAGGCATGTCGGAATTGAAGCACGTAGAGGAATTTGCTCTTTGTGATATCTTATCACGACGTGGCAGCAAGGAGAAGTTGTTAATCGTCGAAATTGTTAGCAATAGCGGGGTTGATCAAGCCGGCTTGAGGGAAGGAACGACCCCTCAACTCGTCACAGGCGGCGCAGTAGTTTGGTAGCTTTATCAATTCTGTGCCAAGTACAAACTAAGCTACGAAATTTTAGATCTTGTACTGGATATCATCTTCTTCCTGCGCTCGTTGCCCATCCCTCGTTACGCACACTTTTTGTAACATCAGCATGAGTGAGATCAGAATCCACCAAACTTGGGAGCAGGGCAGACCCTCCACCGTTCCATCTCATCTCTTCCGGTCGGCAGCGGGACAGTGTCGTCAAAATCCAGGTCCTCCTGGTCAAAGGAGATGCTGGCCCCATCCCCTGCAGTACCCAGCTGGTGGAACAAAGTCGCGACCAGAACCGCAATGGCGCTGGTTCCGAAACTCTGTGCAGCCGGGCAAAGGTGCGGCTTGGTCCCAAATGGCATGTAGGCATCTTGCTGCTCTGATGTCAGCGATTCGAACCGTTTGGGCTGAAATTCAAGACAGTTCAGCCCCCAGATCTGTCGGTCGTGGTGCAGCGACTCGACATCTGCCGCCAGCATTTGCCTTTCCGACGCTCGATAGATCCGCTTCGTCGGCGGATAGAGCCGGAGCGCCTCCTGGAACAAAGGTCAGTCTTCGTCTTTTTGGGACAACATTATTACACCGAGTTGCTTACCTTTGAGAACATCAAGACTTGCCTGTCAAACTGAATGTTAGGTTTATCCAGGGTGTCCATGACGGCCTCCACCGTCTCCTTGGTACTCTCATCCATTCGACGGAAACCCACGTGAACATACGTCAACAAGACCACTCGCCAAAGGGTCTCGTACGCTGGAATAAGTAGTGCCAAGGGATCACCATCTGCCTTTGGCACCATCTGCTGCAGTGCGGAACACAGATCCTCTAGAGCACCGGGCTCTGGGCTGCCATTGCCTTTAGACGCGAGCCAAAGACGGTTGATGTGATTTGTTATGCGGTCGCTAGTCTCAGTGTTTGTGACTGACCCAGGCGCTCCTGGAAAGAGAAGATTGAGGACGACCTCCAAGCACATACGGCGAGTAATGAGCGGAAGATTCAAGCTAGTATTTCGCGGGCTAGCTTCCCTGTTCAATACGCTTCTTGCAAGATCCTTGCATTCAGCCCATTTCCTCGTGTCTGCATTGGATATGGCTATCCGAGCGCGTTGAAGGAATGCCTTGTGGACGTCTTCCCGGTGGTCGTGAAGGAGTTGTTTATGCCAAAAGCTGCAATGAGCCGAGCATTTGGACGTGCTCGGAGGTCCAGACGATGTTGAAGGCTCTTTGCATCAAAGGCACGAAAATTGGCGACACTCCTATGCCATGATATCTTGTCGTCAGTCTTTTCCCTTTGACGGTACAGAAAAAGAATTAGAGGCACAGTGAAGGCCAGTGGCAGCAAGATTTTGGTTATCAGCCCCATCTTGACGAGTTGAAAAGTCTGATGCGGAGGGATCACAGTCAACGATCTGAGGTACGTGGGTTGAGATGCAGAGATAGAGGGTCCGTGGACTGGTGACTCGTTGGCAGCAGTCCGTTGGATTTCTAAATAATGGCAGGAAGCAGGAAAGCACAGAAGAAAAGGACATGTGCGGTGAGGGTGTTGTTTGCTTCTCGACATGGCACTGCAGGCTTGTTTCCGGCATGCCCCTACCCGTTGCGCAGCCGCTTCCACAGACACGTCCTCATACAGCGGATGCAGCTCGCAAAACAATTGGTGATAACGTGCTCAAAGTGCTTGGCATATGTGTTTGTCGCCGGTTGGTCGACTGACCATCGGCTATACAGTTTGTTGGCTCCACCCTCAACCGGTCTGCCTCACTTTTCAGCCAGATACCAAGAGTCTCTCGTCTGCCTGCAGCTTTTGAAGCAGGGGCCCGTCAAGCTGTTTCGACAAGCGACGGTTGCAGTCACCATGATGCCAGGCGACGCGATAGACACGTGGCATGCGTTCAGTGGCAGGAAGCAGAGAGTCGCGAATAAGTCATGCAGATGATGGGCCTTGTTGAAATTCGAGCCGTTTTGAACCAGCCGCTGAGAATGCAGTCGACGGCCACCGGATGGACAATAACAAACAATGAGACTGAGCATGGACCTTAGTATTTGGACGTCCAAATGTTTCGAAAGGCTTCTCGTCCCCAGCAAACACAAGCAGGCCGCCTCTGTCGTTTGCTTGCGGCTCCATCATCAAGAATTTAAACACTTCATACATCCCTCTGTCTTTACTTTAATTCAGAACCGACATCTCTCCTGCAACTCCTTTCCTATCAACTCCCATCAGAGCATCTCGACATGGCAACCATCGACACCCTGAAAAGGGCACTCTCTCTCGAGCCCTCAGGCTCAACGGGGCCACTAACCGACTCGGAGTACGACGCTGCCTTTAGCATCTTGTCAGCTGCGGAAAGCACGACGTATCAAGACTTTATTGTCCCCCAACTGTCTCAAATCATCGACGATATTCTCTGGCCCCGCAGCTCCATCTCCGTCTTGGAAATTGGACCTGGCCCGGAAAGTGTCCTGGGACGCCTCCCGCTCCATCTTAGACAAAAGGTCGAGACGTACGTTGCGTTTGAGCCCAATCGTTTGTTTGCCGCCTCGTTGGAAAATTGGTCATCTCAAGAGCCTCCGCTGCCCGGTCTATCGACCAAGGCGATCCATCAACGCTCTTTCACAAGCGGAGCGACGGGGGTCAATGACAGATTCGACCTCGTTCTCCTCTGTCATAGCATGTACGGCATGAAGGAAAAGGTCAAGGTCATTGAAAGAACAGTGGAATATCTGAAAGAGGGCGGCGCGGTAGTCGTCTTCAACCGCCAAGAGGCCCTGGACCTCGGCTCTCTGACATGCTACCGAACGGCACATCACCCCGGAGTTGTTCGTGTGCCAAATGATGACCACGTGCTTGACGCGCTGACGCCTCTCATTGCCGGCTACAAGATGCGGAACTTCTCGGACGATGCTATTCGGAGCGAATGGCGCAAGAAATGCCGAGCCCTCGCTAAGCACGAGTCGAATCATCTCATATTCAGCTGCTCAACAGTCATGCTTGCCTTCAATCAGCATGCAACCGCACTCCCGGACTTGGTGGCACTGGTGCCAGCTAATAATTCCAAAGAGGTAAAAAACCGCGAGGCCCGTCATCGACGCCCTGCCGCCATTGTCAGGCCAACCGATATTAGTCAAGTTCAACAGTGCGTTGCATGGGCTTTGCGTTGGGATTTGCCGCTGACCGTCATTGGCGGCGGCCACGGCGGTCACTGCTTGGTGCCAAACGTTGTCGCAATCGACATGAGTGCGCTCAATCAAGTACATATCGTGAGAACCAACGACGGGACAGATGTCGTGGTCGCTGGCACCGGCTGCACCACGGAAGATATCATTCGCAAAACTAGCAACCAGCACTTGGTGGTTCCCCTTGGATCCCGTCCCAGCGTCGGGGCAGGACTATGGCTGCAAGGCGGCATCGGACATCTCGCCAGGCTTCACGGCCTCTCATGCGACGCTGTGATTGGTGCTGTTCTCATCGGCCTCAGATCCGATGAGATACTGTGCGTCGGCAATGTCCCAAGTGAACACTGCCCGTCTGATGCCGTGCGCCCGGAGAATGAGGCAGACCTGCTGTGGGCTTTGAAAGGCGCCGGGACCAACTTTGGGATTGTCTGCAGCGTCACTTTCAAGACCTTTCCAGAGCCAATTTATCAGTCGGTAAGCCGTGTTTGTGGAATCAACAGCAGGGCACAAGGGGCGGCGGCGTTGGCGTTGTATATCGAGAGCTCTCTGAAGCTCACGCCACAGACTTCCATGGATGCTTGCCTGTACCACGAAGGCGGTCAAATCCGAATTGGTCTATCCGGATACGTAGCCTCGTGCGAGTCGGAGGAAGTCTTTGAACAGGACCCATCGGCGACATATGAATATCGAGTCGTTGACGGCATAGGCATGTTTGAGACTGAAATGTACATGAATCAGATGCACGGAGGCCACGCTGGAGGCAAGACATCCTCCTTTAAGCGATGCGTCTTCTTCAAAGCCACCGCGGCAAAGCAAGTCAACTCGTTGATCATGGAGGCCATTGAAAACCGCCCATCTCCGCGATGCTATTTTCATCTGCTGCCAGGGGCCGGGGCCGTCAAGGACCAAACGCCGGATGAGAGCGCCTTTGGCTGTCGGGATTGGGAATTTGCTTGCGTGATAACAGGCGTCTGGCTCCGGGAAGAGGATGGATACGCCGTGGCCCAGGCATCGATCCAATGGGTCTACGACGTCGCCAACAGCTTGCTGCCCTTGGTCGCAGGAACATATGGCGCCGACCTGGGCCCCGATCCTAGAGATGCTGCATTGGCTGCAAAGGCCTTTGGTCCCAATCGGTGTCGTCTGGTCCATCTGAAGAAGAGATTGGATCCGCAGAATATCCTCGCCTATGCCTGTCCACTCCCAATGACTAGGCAGAAGGCCATCTTTCTCGTAACCGGGAACAGCGGAGCGGGCAAAGATTACTGTTCCGACGTTTGGGTCTCCTTTTTCGAGCAGCACCACTTGGCAGCGCAGGCACTGAGCATCAGCGAAGCGACCAAGCGAGAGTACGGCGACGTCTTTGGGGTCGATGCCGATCGCCTGATCCGTGACCGTGCCTACAAGGAGCAGCATCGATCCGACCTGGCCGAGTTCTATCAAGATCAAGTAAGGCGGCGGCCTAGCTTGCCCGAAGAGCACTTTCTGGACGTGGTGCGTCGCGCCGGGGACTTTGATGTCCTGTTTGTCACCGGGATCAGAGACGAGGCGCCAATCGCGGCTTTCGCCCACCTCGTGCCGGACAGCAGGCTGCTAGAGGTTCGAATCGAAGCCAGCCATGACATTCGGCAAGCCCGTCGAGGATGCCATGCGGACAAAGTTGATTCGGTTCCCTCTCCCCCCACTTTCGTCTTTCGCAACGACACATTGGGAAAGGAAGCAGCCGAGGAATTTTCCAAACGCCGCCTCCTGCCCCTCCAGAACGAGGACCAGCAGCGACTGGCCGAGATGGTGCGCTCGGTGCCAGATTTTCCTCGGCCCGGTATCAAGTTTCAGCACGTGCTCGGCATCGCACAGTATCCGGGAGGCCTGCCGCTATGCACGTCTCTGCTGCAGAGCCACTTTGCGGGCGACTGGGGAGAAGTGGACGTCATTGCAGGCTGCGAAGCAGGCGGCTTCATCTTTGTCTCGGCTTTGGCGTCGAGAGTTGGTATACCAATGGCGCCCTTTCGAAAGGCCGGCAAATCCCCGCCTCCCGTCATCTCCAGCGCCAGGTTCCAGTCACACATCACATCCACGGTCTCCAGCAGCTCCGAAGCAATCGAGATGGAAAAGGGGGCAGTGCCGGCGGGCGCGTCTGTGGTCATTGTAGACGATGTGCTCGCCACAGGAAAGACGCTTGTCTCGGTGCTGAAGATTATGAAGGAGGCTGGCATCGCAGCCAAAGATGTCAGTGTTTTGGTCATCGCCGAGTTTCCTACTCACCGAGGCCGACAGTATTTGCGGCATCATGGCTTTGGAAATGTTCGGGTTCAGGCGCTGCTTGTTTTTGGGGGTATCTAAATGTTCGAGGGTGCGACATGTAGGACAGCGGCCAAATGCCACGGTACTCGCGAACGCAAACTGGAGGCAAGTATCATGAACAAGGCACATTCGCGTGAGGATAGAGTAGGAGCCATTTGTCAATAACACGGTTTGTAGTCCGGTGCGTTGTACTCAGCGAAACGACTTTGTCAGTTGTCGGAGCTTTGCAAAATTTCATGATTCCCGCACGCCCGTTACCGTCCAACCTCACGCCTTGAACAGTTATTTTGTCATATTTTTCGACTTTCGACGTAACAGCAAAGCCACAGGGCCAGGCTTCATCTTATAAATGAACTCTTGGTATGATACGGGGCCTATAGTCAAGGTTCTAGAAGAAGGTTAATGATTCATATTAAAACGAATAGGGTCTAACCTTGGATTCTTAATACCAGAACATCGTCACGCTCCGATCTGCACTCCGTACAGCTGCCAGGTGTATTGCTTGGCCATGTCCGAACGCAACAGTTGCCGCTGCCATACAGGCCAGTAGCTAATCCAAAGATGCCGGCTCCTTGGATGCCGAATTGAAACGGAATAATGCTTTCCACGTCAAGAAAATCAACCGCACGCGCCACGCTCATTCACCCCTTCTTCTTGAAAACAGACAGGATACCCTTCTTCTTCTTCTTCTGCTTGGTAAGCTCCTTTTCGGTGTCGAGCTGGGCCGTGTTGGTGTCCATGACCTCCTGGGCAAACACGACCGTGTCCGCGCGTCCCGGCGGCGCAAACACCGGGTTGGGGTCCGGCCCCGGCTCGGCGAACAAGTCCTTGACCTTGCCCTGCCCCAGCAGCCGGTCGTAGATGGCCAAGGTGGTGCCAAACTCCATGCTCCCGCCGACCTTGATGGCGTCCAGGAGCTGGAGCGCGTAGGTCTGGCAGTTGTTGGTGATGAGGTTGTAGGCCGGCTGCCGCTCCCTGATGCTCTGGATGACGGATTCGCCTGCCAAGGTCAGCATGAAACTAGCCTCTTTTCCTCGACTACTTACCTGTCCGTCTAATGGCATCGTCGTTGAACCGCGTCTGGCCGACGGGAAAGAGCCGCCACTCGGCCCGGTTCACCCTTTCGTTGTTGTAAATGACATCAAAGTTTTCGTCCTACGTTCTCAGCACGCCCTTTCGCTGCGCACGTCAACAAACTCACCATCCACAACTGGTGGGCAAAGTCGCCGACCAGGACAGCCCAGTGCTGCGTCGGGTCCGGGTAGTTCTTGGTCTTTTCCGTAATCATCTTGCCCAACCCCGTCTCCTCGGCGAACCACTTGCCGACGACGCCGCCTACGGGATGCCAGCCGACCTCTACCAACCGCGGCTGCTCCTTGAACCTGGGCCTGTCCAGAGGAACGACATTTGGCTGCTGCCCGAGGCCGACGGCATGCTTCAGGGCGAGCTCGCCTTTGTTGATGTTTTTGGCACTGTCCCAGGTCAGCAGAGTTCCCCTCGAGGCAACGTGTGAAGCCTTTTGTATGTCTAAAGCAAAAAGAGCGTACTAGCACAGGTACGTACAGGAAATCGCCAAACTGGATGCGCTTCCGCTCCCACTTGTCGTCTGTTTCAGCAGCGGGCATTGCGATGTTGGCTGAGCGCGTGTTGTTCGAGATGAGATGCGCCGAGGTCAGCAGCGGCCTCCCACCTTACGTAAGTGCCGCGTCAGCCACAACCGCGATGCATAAGGAGAAACAAGCCCCTTCGCCACTCGATACGATGAATATACCGAGGTCGTATCGTCAATCGCTTTTACTCTTATTCGCATGTTTTACCACCATGTGCGATATAGACGCCACACGTGGTTGCCATGTTATACCATAGGCCAGATTTGGCCCCTCACTTACCGGTCATGGAGCCTTGCCGGGAGTCTATTCTCTGGATCGGTGACATTTACCCTAAGCTCTCCAGAGAATAAAGTTTGTAGCCGCATTTAAGCGCAAGACATAGTAATCTATGCGTTTTGGTTGTACTATGTCCGATGGTTAGTCGATGATGGATGGGTCAAAGGACAATGTGCTTCTACACGCGGTTCTTCCAACCTCACCTGGAGATGTCGCCAACATCAATGTCGTGGCCCACCCCCACGTGGATCGTATTCTAGAAACAGCGTATTCGACTCCGGTGTGGGCAGAGTGGGATGTTGATTGTTTCTGGTGGAGAAAGCACGACATGGCGCGGCCATATGATGAATCAATGGCGTGACAGCATCTGCATGGCCAAACACCACCCACTGGGCTTCATGTCGCCATTGCGGTGGGGTTGCACCCAATGGACCAAGATACCGATCCCATCTACCGACAGTCTGGCGTCCAATAACGTGGCGAGGCCATCGACTTTGTGGCCGAACCCGGAGATGCAACCAAGCATCAAAAGCACATATACAGACGGCGTCGCAGCCGGTGCAAGCTGAACGATGCAACGGCAAAATGTCTTTGCAGGAAATGGACGACGGGCCCAGCACTCCTTCCGACGGCAGCGTCAAGGGGAAAACGCCCGATGAGTTGACCGCCGTCCCCGGCTTGGCCGCGCAAGGGACGCAGCGCATGGAGGGCGTGCTTGGAGATGCGATCCTGCGGTTCCTGAGAATCCGCCGCGGCCCCAAAGCTGAGCAATTCGACCTTGATGCTGTATGTAACCCCTCGCAATTTGAACTTGGCTGACAATGTAGGTGGCAACACAACCAAGCATCTGGGACTCGGAAAACCTGGAAGAGTACAAGCAGCTCTACATCCACCCCCAATGGGAGAATTACAGCGCATTCGACCCCAAGTTCCGCTGGACGTGGAGGGAGGAGAGGGCCGTACGCCGCAAGGTGGACTGGAAGATCATGGTGAGTGGCAGCGACGACTTGCTGAGAAACCATCTGACTGCTTAGGTATGGGTCTGCATCATGTTTGCGGCTCTCAACATCAACCGCAACAACATAACAAACGCCGTGTCCGACGATATGCTCGACGACCTGGGCATCAACCAGTCCGACTACAACATTGGCCAGACCATATCTCGAGTCGGCTTCCTCCTGGCCGAGCTCCCGTCGCAGCTCATTTCCAAGCGGGTAGGGCCCGATCTCTGGATCCCGACTCAGATCTGCATCTTTAGCACCATCTCTGCGCTGCAGTTCTTCCTCAAGGGCCGGGCGTCCTTTTTGGCCACCAGATACCTCGTCGCCACCTTTCAGGGCGGCTTCATCCCCGACGTGATCCTGTACCTCAGCTACTGGTACACGGGCAGGACCATGCCGATACGCCTGGCCTGGTTCTGGATGACGTCGCAGATTGTCGACATTGGCGTAGGCTTTGCCGCCGTCGGCCTCTTGTCCATGCGCGGAGTCTTGGGATACGCAGGGTGGCGGTGGATGTTTCTCATCGAGGGCGCCTTTACCTTTCTCGTCGGCGTCGCCTCATTCTTCCTGATGCCGCAGTCGCCCGCCAGGACCAAGAGCAGGTGGGCTCCCAGGGGCTACTTTACCGACAAGGAGGAGAGCATCATTGTCAACTCGGTCATCCGGGACGATCCCCAGAAGGGAGGCATGCACAACCGCCAGGGCCTCTCGGTACGCCAGATCTGGGAATGCTCCAAGGACTACGACATGTGGCCGCTGTACGCCCTCGGCCTGCTCTTTGGCCTGCCCAAGTACCCCGTCGACCAGTACCTCACCATCTCGTTCCGCGGCCTCGGCTTCGACGTAATCCAATCCAACCTCCTCGCCATCCCCAACATTGTCGGCTCCAGCATCATGATGCTGCTCATCACCGCCGTTAGCGAAATGTTCAACAATAGGAGTTTTGTGTCCATGGCCGAGGACGCCTGGCTGCTGCCGTGTTTTGCCGCCTTGATTGCGCTCAAAGATCCGATATCGCCATGGTCGTACTTTGCCATTGCGACAGTTTTGCTGTCTTTTCCATAGTGAGTTGTCTAAGAGCCCGGGGTGAAACACTCTAACAGCGCAGCACCCACCCTATCCAGGTTGCGTGGACCAGCAGAAACGCGGGATCGGTACAGAACCGCACAGTCTCTGCATCGTAAGTTGCCCATCTGCGTGTCAAACCATGCTAACGGCTCAGGTTGTACAACATGTGGGTGCAGGTGAGCGGCATGATTGGAGCCAACAGTAAGTTTCGCTGCCCGCCGCGTTGGCTTAGCTAACTTTGCAGTCTACCAACCGTCCGACTCGCCGAGGTATTTCAAAGCCAACAAGGGCTTGCTCGTCATTTGCGTGTGGATGTGTGTAAGTAGCACCTCTCCTCGTCATGATCAAGCTGACTTGCCCAGCTCGTCCAATACCCCGGAACCTACTTTTATTACCGGTGGAGGAACCAGCAAAAGGCCAAGAAATGGGACGCAATGACCGTGGAGGAGCAGCACGTCTACAGGACGACCACGACCGACCAGGGGAATAAGCGGCAAGTTTCTTTTTCGCGTCGTGATGTTTGCTAACAGTCTCAGGCTCGACTTTCGGTTCGCAACCTGATTCGGCCATATTGCGCCACTTGGAGCCAAGACAGCTAAGCGCAAATGCGCTATATTTAGACACCTCCATCAATACCTCGACACGCCCTTGTATTTACATGACATTGACAAGTGACCATGTACTCTGTATGATCGTATAAATGCGTGCAATAGTCGAATGAATCTGACTGGAGACGCCCAATCCGAATAATCATGGCACAATTCCGCATCGCAACGCTAGAGGACGCTCCTCAACTCCAGCAGCTGATCGAGGCCGCTTTCCGCGCCGAGGACAGCCGCAAAGATTGGACTGCCGACATGGCTCTGGGCAGGAATTTCTCCATGAGCATCGACGACGTGGTCAGCAAGATTGACAACCCGGCCAGCGACATCATCATCGCCGACAACGAATCAGACAAGTGCATCGCGTGCGTCGCCGTCATTAAGCGCGACGACACGGCTCGCTTCGCCTTCCTGTCCGTCGACCAGCGCCACCAGCGCGGCGGGCTCGGGCGCAAGGTGCTGGCCAACGCCGAGGAGTACTGCCAAAAGACCTGGGGCGTCAGGAAAGGAGGACTGAACGCCGTCTCGACCCGCGAGGAGCTCATATCGTGGTACGGGCGCTGCGGATATAGGAGGACCGGCGAGACGTCTCCTTTTCCCGTCGAGGCGTTTCCCACGCTGGATTTGCCCAAGGACCTGTGCTTTGTGGAGATGGAGAAGGAGTTGGACGCATGATACTGCCAAGGCAATTCGAGTAGCCGCGTTTCAACACGGCGCGACGGAAGCTTCATCAGGTGTTGCTGGAGTCGGGCCGGGTACATGAGTTTGTTATTCATCAAGACGCATCAACGTGACTTTACCTACGGTACTTTGTTCCACTCTCCGCTGCACTTGCGACCTGCCTATGCAGTAATCTCGTGCGTTGACTTGCAAGATGTAATCGAGCGGACGTGCGCCCGAGCAGACACTCCACGACTCGGCAGTCGGTGAAATCACAAGGTGAGCCTAGACTCGAACCATGTTTTTTACCTGCTTCCAGAATCCAACGAAGCGCAAATCAGATCCGAACGTGGGTTAGCGGCATCGCCCCCAGCTTTGGCCCATCATCGGGTATCTGAACGATCTGCATTTCGACGAGGCTGTCTTGTGCTTGCGGCGCATTATTATTCTCGACATGTGCGTAGGACTCACATATCTGACGCCGACCCGGCCTCGGAGCTTGGTCTAATTCTCCGTACGAGGCCTACCCTCCTTCCATAACTGACGTTGCTTCAAACAACTAGTGTAGCTCCATCGGACCATGCCACGTTGGGGGCTCAGTAAGACTTGCTTTGCCGCTCCGCAGCAGCGACACGAGCATCGGTTAGCGGCCGTGGTTTATTCGCCGATCGGCCTCACTTACGGAGTATTCCTGCATTTACTCAACCTAGATGGATCAGCTGGGGATGGGATTATAAAAGAAGGCTCGCAGCTCTAAACAAGCAAATTCACAACAAGCAAATATAAACATACAATTGAACACCAACATGGTCTCTTCTCTCTCCGTCGCCGGGTCGGTCCTGGCTCTTCTGCAGCTCGCAAACGCTGGCGTTGTCCGTCGTGCATCGTCCGGCTGCGGTACGTCGCACAACTTCATCGGCGAGACTCGCGAGTTCAGCTTCGAGAGCAGCGGCGGCACGAGGACCTACCGCATTCATCTCCCCTCCGGGTACGACGTCGACAACCCTCAGCCTTTGCTCATCGCCTACCACGGCGCTGGCGGCAACCCCGCCGACTTCGAGGGCACGTCTCACTTTGCAGACGAGAGCATCAACCCCAGCATGATTACCGTCTTTCCCGCCGGCGTCAATGTAAGTATCTCGCCTCCCGTGCTTTCGAAGACTAATTGTCTAGGGCAACTGGCAAGGACCTACGTACGCAACCCCGGGCGTGAGCGACAAGGTCTTCACCACGGACCTGGTCAACAGGATCAAGGACAACTACTGCGTCGACGAGTCCCGCGTCTACGCCACCGGTCATTCCAACGGTGGCGGTTTCGTCGGCACTCTGGCCTGCTCGCCCGGCCACGGAGGCCAGTTTGCCGCCTTTGCCCCCTCAGCCGCCGCCCTGTACACCGACGTGACCGGCGACGACAACTGCACGCCCGCCCGCTCGCCGCTGCCCATCATGGAGACCCACGGAACCGCGGACACGACGATCCCGTATGACGGCGGCAAGGGCCGTGGTGGACCTCTTCCTGCCATCCCCGAGTGGCTCTCCCGCTGGGCTAGGCGCAACGACTGCTCCGGCTCTTCCACCAAGGATCTCGGCAATGGCGTCACCCAGGAGGACTGGACCTGTGCCGCCGGCGATGGCAACCTGCGTCACATCAAGGTCGAGGGGCACGGCCACGGCTTTCTCGGACCCAACTCACAGTTTTACATTTCGCCCGTCATCATCGACTTTCTCAGCGGCCACCGCAAGCCATAGAGTAGCCTTGTCGTTACGATCTGCTGATGGTAAGCCGTCCTTCGCCTCGATTTCCCCAACCTGGTATCCGCCGACCTCCTGAGCTTCTCGCGGGGGGTAGTTTGGTAGGGGGAAGTGTGGGAGGAAGCAAACATGCGAGGTACATACGCATATATAGCTCATACAACATACCATTTACTTTGTTGCCGTAAAGAGTCGAGTAAGCTGTTTCTGTTGCTCCATGTGAGGTGTTCGATATCTCACTCACCCTTGATTCCGAGAAATGAGTCAACTCGCCCCGTAAAAATGATCCTTATGCACCACAGCCGTTCATCTGAAAGAAACTGGATTGGGAGCGACATTGCTTTTTCGTAGATTGCGATGGCGTTTATGTCGAAATCGACTGTTAAGTCAACCATTAGCTAGGTTTCTGCTTAGGAGATAAGACAGCATGAATCATCAGAATGACGAATCAGCAGCTCGTGACGGCCGAGTTCTTACCGTCGAGGGCCGTTTCTGCCTCGTTTAGCTGTTGGACACTGACTTGGTGATCAGCAATGCGACTCTCGAAACCCTCCTCATGCTGTTGCTTCAGCACAGCAAGGCGATGCTCGTGATCAGCCTGCTTCTGGTCAGTCTCTTCACGCAGCTACTCGCAGTCTCCCGAGGCAGAGTCTAGACTGCCCTGCAGTTCCTCGTTGGCCACGTTGCACGCGTCTAGCTCTTGCTGCATCGCGCAAGCACGAACCTCGACCTCATTTTTCTTGGATTCCGCCTGCTTCAAAGCATACTCGGCGTCATCTATTTCGGTCAGCAGTTGTTCGGCTCGTTGGTGGAGCCCCGTAGCCTCGGACAGCTCTGTGTACTAACCCTCCAGCCTTTGGACTGATTCGGCCATGATGTCGCCGGACGACGGCGGGGGGGTGCAAGGGATTACGTCTACCGCATCGTAGTAAACCTGGGAGGGTTCTGAGTTGATCTCTGGGCAGAGCAGCCTGACCACTATATCCATGCTTCATAGTGACATCTTCTTCTCCACTTACCTCAAAGCCTGGATTCTCGATCCTACGCTCTTCATCTCGTCGCGGAGCTCTTCAAGACCCCGGTAGGTATACGAGGCCGGTCTTAACAGACCGCCGTTGGCAGGCGCCACGAATCGAGGCTGGAAGAATCCTGGACGCGAAGACATTGTGCAAATGTGAACGTCAATAAGGAGTAGAATAGGATGTAGGATGTATGGGAACGCATTGTGAACAAGTCTTAGTCAAGCCTGTGGATTTGAATTCTTGAATGACCCCTCATTGCACCGCTGGTATGGGAAGGAGCCAGGAGTGAGAAGGCACGACGTAGCTCCTTCCCCTGATGCTGGCAAGTGCCTCTTCATTGCATGGCTTGGCCTCCTGCCGCGACTGCTCTAAAAAATCTTCATGACATCAGGCATTTCTAAGCCAAGCGCAAATGAAATATCACTTAGATAATAAGATTATCTATCTTATATATCCTATATATATCGCGAGGCTATAGGCTCGGATTATATTATAAGAGGACTAAGCCTTTATAGCCTTTGCGCTTCTTATGTCGAAAATTAAAAGAAAAAGAAATAACATAGATCCTGTAATAAGTTACTAGCGTAGTCTGTAGTAGTTTAGTAGGGTGAGCGTTTTAGTAGGATGAGCGTTTTAGTAGGATGAGCGTTTTGGTAGGATGAGCGTTTTGGTAGGATAGGCGTTTTAGTAGCGATAGCGTTTTAGTAGCGATAGCATTTATATAGCGATAGTATTTATATAGCAATAGTATTTATATAGGGATAGTATCTATATAGGGATAGCGTTTATATAAAGATAATAGTTTAGTAAGAATAGCGATTTAATAATATATTTAATTTATTAATTTAATAGGATATAAAATATAATAAATTAAAAAAAGAAGAGAGAGAGATAATAAGTAAGATAATAAATAGAAAGCTTGCTTTAAGTAATTAGATTTAATTCTATACTAAAAGAGATAATAATTTATAATATATATAAAGGTAAGATATAAGGATTTAGAGTTTATTATCTTTATTATAACTTGTTAAAACCCTGCTTGTGATTTGATTTCCTCAAACCCCGCCCGGTTTCCCCCTCGTCGCCTCTTCAATTGATTGCCAGGCACCATTTATTGACGGCGACCGCCGACGATGCGCCTTGCAAGTTTAGGCCGAGTTCTCGGGTGCAAGGAAGGAACGGTGTCGAGTCCCAATACCCTTGTTAAAGCCGGGGGGGATTGGTGCAGCCTCCTGCGCGAGGTTACTCGGGAGATATTACAAGTGGTTCTAGTGATACAGACGCTAGCGAAACCCGCGTGTCAAATGCACCTAGGTGCCGATAAATGTACCACGCATCGACTCTGGGCGTGGCCTCAACGCCGGGAATAGGTGATTCGGCTTCTCCCAAGCATATGAGCTCATCGTCTTCGCCTTCGTCTTCTTCCTCCCGTTGGGGAGCGAAGCCGCTGTCTCGCAGCTTGCGGAGCCAGAGCTCGCCCTCATGGGCCCATGCCCTCCGCAAGACTCCAGGCGTAGTCTCGGTGGCGAGGGCGAGGGCCTTTGAGCGTACGCCCTCGTCAAACAGCTTCGCATACTGATCCGTGGGGATGCGGTCGGATTTGTCGAGGGCGCGAATGACGTTGGTCACGTCTAATGTTGTGACATCGTACACGATGCCATAGTTCTCGTACTCAAGAGAAAGGCGGTGGCTGCTGCCCTGACCGCTACCTTCGGCGTACGGAGCCAGGTCACGGATCACGCTGGTGAGCTGGTTGAACTGATGACGCTCCAAAGGAAGGCGATTGGCAATGAGGTTCATGATACGCTCGGGCATCTTTTGCGGGACGTAATCGTCCGCTGCCATATCCTCTTCCAACAAGGCCATGAGCCTGCTGTCAACGGACTGGAGATTCCACCGCCGGGTATCCTGCGTGCGGCAGATGACGGAGAGCTGCAGCAGTGTCCGGAGGAGCTCTGGACTGGGCCTAGAATGACCTGCCATCAGAGGGTGCTTGATCAGCAGGTCAAGCGCTTCTGCAAATGAGCGAGACCATACCGCCGTGAGTGGAGGGCGTTCGGCCATCGGCCTGCCACTCGAATCGCAATGCTCGACCACGATGCCGTACCGGGGGGATAGCAGCTCGTATGGTGACATGTTGTACACGGTGAGCGTGTCCTTCAACAGCGACGACAGGCGTCTGCAGTGACGGCCTTTGGCGGGCTGGGCGAGATCGCTGATGTCCTCAGCAGCCTGCTTGATCTCCCTATGCACTACGGCAAAGGGGGTATCTGACCAGGTACCCATATCATGAGCATCGGCTAGTGCGATCAGTCGGAGAATGGCATCCCTTGTTTGTGGAGGGTTCGGGGGTAGGAGTCCTTCGAGACTGCCTCCCGTCTGGCCGACGAGCGTCTCCCATCCATCTGCTGCCCGTCGTCGAGCGGGGGTCTCGATTGGGGCGTGAGCTTGCAAGGACGTCCTAGGCATGATGACGGTGATGATTTCAGTCTTGGGATGTTAATTGGAAGGTTGATAAATTGAGAGATTGGAAGTGTTTATCTTGGTTTCCTAGTCCAAAGTTTTGTGTGTGAGTGTGTGTGTGTGGAAGTGAGAAGGAGGTGACCTACCCCACCAAGCCGTGTTTTGCTGCCTGGGTAATGAATACAGTGCAAGCTGCCCATTGGCTAAATGGAGGAAGAAAGGTCATCACTCGTGTGGACTATCCAACGGCTGAACAGATAAAATTCACTTGGCGGTATGGACTCGTTACAAAATGGAGATTTGGGAGCTGTTTCAGTCACTTATGGAACTCACTGTACGATAATATACTTGACACGAATTAGCTACGATGGGAGATGAAGCTGCAGATGTTGAAACTCTTTGATTGAAAAACAACATTACGAGGCTGGGGTGTGTCCTCGCCCTTACCCTCCTCCGGACTTCTCAAGCTCCATCCTACTCCGGCAAGGGCCCGTTCCGCCTCTTCTGCTTCGGGGACGGGTCTTTCCAGCGACGCCAGCAGCAGGGGCGGCGCCCAGGACCGCGTCCAACCCGGTGGGACTCTTGGGCTCCCGGGGGGCACAACCAGGATAAGGAGTCGGGGTGCGGCGGAAGCGGTCTTCGCTAGGGCTGCGACTCTGACTTCCGTCACGGCTTCTGCTTCGCCTGCGGGAGCTGCGCTCGACCGAGGGGGCCTCGCCAGCGACGCCAGCAGCAGGGGCGGCGCCCAGAACCGAGTCCAACCTGGTTGGACCGTCGGGATTCTGGCGGGCACCACCAACGCCAGGAGTCTGGGAGCGGCGACGGCGATTGTCGCCAGGGCCGGGACTCTGGCTTCTGCTGCGACTCCTGCCTCGCCTGCGGGAGCTGCGCTCGACCGAGGGGGCATCAGGCGGCGCCCAGGTCATGACGCAGATACGCCCAGTATACACATCTAGGGAACGGGACAGCATCTTGGCGACTGTGTGATCGCCGGCCTCGCGCAAAACCTTGACGGCGCGCTCGGCCTCGGCTCTGCTTACAACGCCCTCCCAAGTGCCAAGGAGGGCGCCGTCGACGCGGGAGAAGACGTCGACCTGCTGGCCGTCCGGGTCAGCATTTCGGAGATCGAGGGTTTCGCCGCTCGCACCCTTGACGGGGGTGCGACGAAAGGCATTGATCTCCTCGGACATAACCCCGGCAGGGTTAGACCTGTGGGAGCCGCCCTGCTGGGCAGACTCGACTTGGTGGTTGTGGTGCTGGGCACCCTTCTGGTTACGCCCGGAGGCGGCGTTGCCAGACACGCTGCTCATTTTTTAAGACTGTTCCTTTTCTCTTTGTTCAAAAAAGAAAGGACTTCAAAAGAAAAATACCGGTGCGAGGGCACGGGAGCAGTATGCGTGGTGGTGGTGTTGGCGAGAAAGAAAGAGGGAAGAAAAGACAGAAGGAGAAAAGTTCGAGGGGTAACTGAATAAGGCCCTGGAAGCTCTAATAGCGCCGAACTTGCCAGGATCGTCTGAAATAAAAGTGAGAGAGGGGTGAGTTTGATGCGTTTTTCCTTGCAAAAGTTGGTATTGGGACATACTCAGGGGCTCTGATAATATTGGTGTTTCTGAAGTCTTAATCAGTCGTTTGTCTTCTGTTGTTGGAATGCCGTAACAACAACAGGATATAGGATGCTGAACTAGGTATTCCGATTATAGTAATTTGAGAAGCTCGTTTTGATAGAATTATGTTTTTCCAAAAAGACCCGGGCTCGTGTGGCCAGCCGTCAACAGTTGCCCAAGCCCAAATTCCAAGTAAACACTCCACGCTTTTTCGCCCACGATTCTTAAATTCTTTGCGTGGAATACATCTTTTCAATCCTTATAAGTTCAAGTGATTGTTTTCAAGTTCGCCGCGCCTGCCGTATCGGAGTTGAACCCCTTTCAGAACATTCTCGCCCCACGAACAACCTTCCTCCTTACCAATGATATCAGACCTCTCTACATCAAGCGCTTTTGTGGTCAAATTCCTCATTCTTCACTAATTTTTGCAACGAATTTTGGAGTCATATTCCTCCAAGCGACGACGAGCTGCTCAAGGGCAATTGATTACCGCACATCAATACGAGCTTAGGGTCTACTCTGGACCCGACGCCGAAGAGATCTGGGCAGGTTTCGAGAAGCCGGAGTCGAGAAAACGACGAATCTTTGGGACATATCTCTCCGAACGATAGACGGTCGATTCGAGCTCACGGCGACCTTCCAATCTACGCTTCCGCTACGACAGACTTGGCGAAACTATACAATTTGAAGACATCAATCACTCAAAGCAGACGAGCGCAAGACCTTGTCAACCTTACAACCACTTGGCGATTACCATGGACGACGCTTTACTCCACCCTCTGCCCCCGAGCGAGGCTCACCAGCATGTTCTGGACCTTGTGGAGAAGCATCCGTCGCTCCTCGAGGTGATCATGGAGGGTTTACCGAAGATCTGCGATGAAATATGCAATGACAGGCGTGTTTCAAAGAACTGCGACGTCGAACCCATCCAGAGAACTCTCGCAGAGCCCTCGCCGGTTACCAAGTCCGCCATCCACCTCATGTCCGCAGATGTGCTACGAACGATTGTCAACGGCACCGTGGCCTTCGACCAGGATACCAAATGGTTGGCAAATGGGGTAAAGATCCGGGCTACCAGCATTCACAAAGTTCCAGGGGTATACGTCATCGGTCTTTATCAGGAGGGCGATGATCAGAAGCGGTTCCTCCACCAGAAGGATTGCGCGAGACTCGCCAAGGAAATTCGCAGGTACGCGAACGGCGCAAAGAATATAATGGAGGACCCCGACACGAGTACTGAAGCGGTTGAGTGGGTGCGGATAGTGGATGGGAGTATCTGGAGGATTGAGACTCCTCGATATGCCAGCGATGAGAGACACTATCGTCGTTTGGAGGCCCTGGCTTGCGTGTTTGATGTCAGAGCCCAGTGGAAGAACGAAGCAGAGGCCGACGACTCCGTCCTTCAGCGACAGAGTCCCCTTTATGTCGGCTGCTCGGTAGACCTGGCGGATCGAGTCGAGGACTTCACCCCGCGCCGGCTGAAGGGATTGACTGGCGGCTCGAGTAGCCCGGATCATATCACAGATGCGGATCACGAACTTTGCGTCACATTTGCCATCTGCGAGGCTCTGGGGATCAAGCTCGCCCCCGATGTCAAAATTGCGCTGACAGTAACCGATCAAAATATGCTTGCCGCAGCAGAAGTCCTCGTGGGCGCGCTAGCCGACTCCCTCCTCTACCGTAGAGGACTCAACGCCACTGAACCTGGGAGCAGAGACCCCATTATTGACAAGGACATCCTCTTCAATGAGCTATATCGTGCCCAGCAATTCGGTGCAGTGCAGGAGAACTTGGGAGCAACCAGGACCAAATACGAAAAGCGCGTAGCTTTTGCCGACGACATCGTGGATGCCAACGAAAAGCTCGATGCCCTGAAGGACCAGCTGTCGAACTTGGAGCTTCTGCCGGGTCCACCCGTTAACCACGTAAAGGCGCACCTTGAGGAGGTGCTTAGACAGCAACAGGAGAAGTACGAGGAGCTGTTGGAGGAAGACAAGAAGTGGCAGGTTCTTCTTGCTATACTCGAGAAGACGCTGCCAGAGAAGGCCGCTGAGCTGAGGGAGATTATGGAGGGTACACCTAGTCAGTCAAACTGAATATAATTCTAATGCCTACCTCAATATTTCTTGCTCCTAGCCATAGCTGAGAAATCCTGACACTCTTATGACATTTATACTTTAGGCTGATGCTGTAAAAAAAAAACACAAGTGTCCGTGGACTGCGGCGTGGACACTGAAGGTCACAAGATGTAGCTATGGTAAACTCTACGAATCGGCGAGTGACGACAGTTTTCTGAAGATTGGCAGTTTCAGATACTGCCATCAAATCCTTTTACACTTAGACTAAACACATGGGCGGTCTCAAAGATAGAGAGAGCTATATGGAGGGTGATCTACAGACACTTAATAAAGGATATACAATGTAAGGAACAGTTTATATGTATGTATATGTCGGGCAAGAAAGACATTGAGAAGAATAAAAAATACTTATTCAAGCGGCACTTGGGATTATAGAATGTGGGAATCTGCAAGGGTAGGGTTGTCAAAATCGTTACTTCCTTGCCAGTTGCCAACAGTTGCAGGCCAACTTTTAGGCGCGCACACACTGCAGAAATTTTATCCCTTATTTCTCTATTTCCTTTCTTTCCTATTTTCTTTTCTTTTCTTTTCTTTTTTCTTCGTTTTCTCACATAGTGATTTTTTCAACTTGGCATCGTTTTTCCCAGATTTCTAATTCGATCTTCTTCTGGTGTATACATCCCGAGTTATAATCGAAACGAGTTCCCACGATATTCCCCTCCCAAAGCAAAGGCTATATACACTGTAAGACGAAAAGGCGCCTCTACAGATTCAATTGAAAATGTTGATAACGGTTTGGTGTCTCCTAGGCAATCATGTCTCGACAGAACCCCATTACCATCCCAGACGACGACGATTTCGAACAAGCATTGCCCGCAGCTTCAGACCCCGCAGCACGCCGTGAACAAGAGGAAGAGGTGGCTAGGACTGAAGCCGGCCCGGATCATCGCATGATTACCTCGCGGGTAAATCCCGAAACGCCTTTCATGCGAGATTTTAACGATGTCGACCCCGAAGACATCCAAGCCCGGCGTCACTACATGAACGCCTGGGTTCGGCACATTGGGGGGTTCCATGACAAAACGTTGCAGAAGCTCCGTATGAAGATGCTCGCCAATTATTTTGAACTGGTTGCCAAGAAGGGAGGAAAGGTTACCGACAAGCGGGCGGCGGCCTGGTTCGTCGATAAGACGAGCTGGAGGACAGTTTGTTACGTTCTATGGCGAGAGGACCGGTCGCAGCACCCCCCATTCCCGTGGACTGTACCCAAGTACACGGAAAGGCAGCCTCTCCAGGCTTATACCGACTGGCACAAGGACCACGTTGCGCCGGCCATCCCGGCTGGGGCGCCAGCCGGAACGGCGCCTGGTGATGATGTCCTTGCTGCGGCGTTGGAGGCGCTGTCGGTCGAGGCCGACGGCAGGCGGTATGGGCCCCGTGCCTTCGCGGCGATATGCTACAGTTGATACAATTATTCGTCAGGCAGTAATGCAATATTGTCTCACAAAAACATTGTCACCATTCTCGAACTCTACCTAGCCGTGAAGATGTCGTATCCGTAGCACTAATAATAGCTCTAAAGATTTATCTGTAGCATATTCGCCCGGCGAAGACACATGCCAGCTGGCCATACATGATAACCCACTCATCTGATGCGGCCTGATGTCAAAATGTACAGCGCCAAAGCAGGCCCGTAATCGAAGTCGTGGGTCCCGTTGTCAAAACTGATGACTACCTTGGGGCCAGTAGCTTTGGCGAGAATCGCTAACAAACACCTTGGTTACCAGGTCAAGGTCGTCGTAGTGACGCACCTCCATGCCACGCTTGGCCAAAGCCTTGAGCGGCAAGTCGGTTTGCAATTTGACATCTAAAACGGGGACCCACGAACGTAGACATTTCGCCGACGTGGAATAGACATCATCGCCAGGGCACCGGAGGGTTTTAGAGACGTCGTTCGAAAGGCTGGCTGGACATGGTGGCCACGCGCATATTCCGGTCCATGATCTTATCGCCCAGCGCAACCATTGCAAGAGCAAAGTCGGCGGGGAAAGATGGCTCCACGTCAATCAGGAAGACGGTCTTTGCGATATCAAGACGCCTCAGTAGCCCAGAAAGGCCAGAGTACTCGCACAGTTCGAGAACTGCGCCGTCGACCTTGTTGAGGACCCTTTCCATCCTCACCTTTTCGCTCCCAGACGTCACCAGAACGACATGATATTTGGCATGATGTATAGAAAGTCCCAATGAGACGTAATGGGCTATTATAGTCCTCTTGCCAGATGCACGGGGGGCCTGGACATGGGAAATGTTGCATGTATTCGAGCGAAGTTCGGCACTTGGCTTTGCAAGCCAAAGAGAGGATGAGCTGCTTCAACGGCTGCACCCAGGGCACTGGAGGTTTTGGTAGGGAAGGCATCTTGAGTTTGTTGTCAATGACGCTGACAATTACCGTGTATGTAGAAGACGTCCTACGAGGAAAATTGACTGAGAGCGTTGATGGGATCAGTGTCAAGTTCGTGTCAAGTTTCCCAGTGGTCCGTCAGGTTTGCCAGTGTTGTGTCAGTTTTGTTCTCTTTGCACTCTGAAATATACGGTGCAAGAATTAAATGACGTAATGCATGAAAACAAGTGAAATTGAACATGCCCTATCGTTATCTGATTCAACATCCTCTATCTGTTTGCCTTTGCCGTTACAATCACCCGCAGTCAACCCAGCATCTTCCCAACCACAACCACGTTATCATTATCCATTTTTCAAAACCACTGCGAGCTCTGAACACCATGTCTCAACCATCAAGGGACGGTGCCGAATGGCAAAAATTCTCTGAGGAGCTGATGAGAGGCCTCAACGCCCTGCTTGATGTTGGAGACGGGAGAACAGTCGGACAAGCTCTGGGCAATATCGAGCAGATGGTTAACAACTGCAGGTCGCAGGTCGACACGGTTCTCAACGAGACGACCCGCCTGCCAGGCGAAGAGGCGGAAATCCTGGCGCACCAGCGACGAGCCCTGAAGAGAACTGCCGAAATCAACCACAAGCAAGCCGGCGAAATCTCGAACCTTACCGACGAGGTAGCCGAGCTGAGAGCCAAGCTCCAACGGGCCGAACGCGGACGAGACGCGGCTACAGCATTGGCGAGATCAGCCGAGGAGGAGACTTCGGCTCTACGGCTCAGCGTGGAGCAGAGAGACGAGATTCTTTCCTATATTACAGAATCTCTAGACAAACATATTGCTGAGCGAGAGGCAGAGGACCTTTCTATGGGGTTGACCAACAATTTCGAGGATGGGGAGGTTGATCCCTTGGGGGAGCAGAACGTGACTCTACATTAAGATGCATAGTCCCTTGTCAAACACCCGGGAATCTTTCATGATAGTAGGAGAAATATGTTCCATCTTCTGGTTTCGGCCCCGGCATGTAAATTTACAACATGAAATCTAGCTCGTATAGGGCAATATCCATACGTTTTGTCACTCATACTGTATTTTATCTGTCATGATTAAACACGATATAGTAGCTTTTGCTTGTAACCAATCAGTTCAGTCACTGCAACAGAAGAAAAGGTCAGTACAACTAGAACAGTCGTCAGTTTGCACTCTTCTATATTTATATTGTCTTTCATATACTCTACTCCCTTTCTTCTCTCTCTCCATCACGGCATTCTGCCACTAAACTCTTCGCTATAGAGCACCACCAACTGAGATCAACCACCCCTCAATTTCGACGATCCCCTATACTTCTTGACCAGTTATCGCTTCATCCTATGCTTTACATCTAGTTGCCAAAACCATATACAATGCCGCGAAGCATTTATAGCCAAACCCATCATTGTACCGCGACAGACACCACCCCGAGAGCCCCTCCGCGTGAATCGTCTCCAGTCGTAGAGAGCCGCTGGATGCGAGGATTCCTACGCTGGCTTCGTCCGCGGCCCGTACGAGGTCCGTCTACCTCCCGAAGCAAATGTTGAACCTCTCGTCTTTGGCGTGGACATGGCCTTGCTCGACTGGCTTCGTACTACCGCCGCACCTGTTATTTGGCTGGGACTCTGATGACGAAAACTCCTCTTCCGGTGGCCAAATCGGCAGCAGCGACGTCGTGATACGGAGGGCGGTAACGGGCGGTCACAAGTTCTTGCGAGCTCTCACTCCTGAAGAGGCGGATCAAAAACAGGAGGTTCTGGGTCATGGTCCTCGGCTGGGCGCTGGAGGTCTGGTGGGGGTTCGGCCACCCGCTTCACGACTGGATGGTCATCCGCAGGGCAGGTGGCTTCCGCGGTTACCTCAAGAGCGCGCCACACACCGATAACGCTATCGCCTCTACCCTGGCCGTGGCCCCCGCCTTGAGATCTTCGCCATCTTTCCGCCTCGCCTTTGCCCTCGGGAGGCGGCACCTCGTTGTCAGCGTTCGCGTCGTTCTGGCGAGACGACTGCCACTTGAACAGTCTCTGAGCATCATCCGAGGGTGGCTGCCGCGGGTGTCAATCTGGGTTCGTGCCTCGGCAGGAATCATTGCCTGGTGACGGTCTTCTCCGTCCGCATCTCCAACCTCCCTCCCTATGCGCACGACCGGGTCATGAGATGGGCCCTCGATGTCTTTCCTATGCGAGGTAGATGTAATCTTCTGACATATGCTGGATGCCGTGAGACACACAGCCCACGGGATGATCCTAGGAACGAACAAACTGCCGACGAGAGCATCTTGAGAGAAGCACCAGAGCCCATTTTCGCTATGTGGCCGAAACGTGGGAGCGTGGACGACTGGGAAAGTTGGATAAAATGTTGAGGTCAGTCTATTATATTCAACTAGGATAAGCTAGGCTTCTCTATGATTTGTGTTATGCTCTACTCGATTCCCTCACTAATGATGTCCGTGTTGTTTACACAGGGCGAATATGCCAGCCGCCTGGATCAGCCAGATTTAATTATCCGAGTTCCGCGAAGAGTAATATGATCTGGCCACGGAAGAGGAAAAGTTGAGGCAGAATAACAACAGGAGTCTTGAGCTGGAAGAGTCGGTCGGCTGCAGAAGGCTATATCACCATGGCCGTGGTTTGCTTCCGTGGATCTCTAATGGGAAAGCCGTTGAGCCAGTCAGTTGCTGAAGAGTTTCAGAAATGCATATAGGGTTAGCAATAGGATATTGGTTGTCTTGAGAAGAATAGATATCGATAAGAATATATTGTCAAGGATTGATGTATCGCTGATGAAAAGGATAATGCCTCGGCACCAATACCAAGGAGTGCATAATGCATTAACAATGTCCTATAGATGAGAATAGCAAACCGTATACCTGTAAATGCCCCTGTCGAGCGCGTAAAGAGTATTGATGACATCCGCTGTTCGCCTCATGCGTCTAGATAAGTCTATCACGCCCCTTGCTTAAGGAAATACACTGCGTTTTTTTATTTCGCAAAAGAATATGATAACCCAAGTAGATGCCATTTTCGAATTCCAGACGCGTATAAATTTCCCCTGTGAATTTATTATACAAACTGTGCGGGGTTGATTGTTTCTGAATTCACAAAAGAAATTCCCAGGCAACCCGATGCTACAGCTGTAGCCAGCTGGCAGATTCATCCCATCTGCGTACTCTCTCCCTTTTCTTCCATTTACTTCCTTACCCCTCCTTCTTCCTGTTTATAAATTTCAACTTTTTTCCTGCTTTCATTTTCCACCCCCATCTCCCTTTGCCACCCCCTCACCTTCCTCCCGCACATCACCAGCTCACCATCACCTTCCCAACTTGACCATACACACACCTTTCATACACACTCTCCAACAACCAACAAAAGCAAAACCAAACCGACGCAACTTCACCATGGCCTCCGACCAAGCCGCCATCGCCAACCCGTGCCTCGAGCTCCACGAGCAACTCCCCCTCCTGTCCAAAAACGACATTTGCCCTCCCCCCGCGTTCGTCGACTTCAGCGCCGAAGCAGAGCTCACAGAGACGGAGCAGCAAGCCCTCCTCCACGCCCTGCAGTCGGCCCCCGAGCCGATCCACGGAGCCTGGGGATACCTCGTAACCAGGCTGCAGAAGCGCGCCGAGCGCCCACCCCTCCTGGCCACGGAGCTGATGAAGATGATTTCCGAGCACCGCGCCGCCCACCAGAGGACCGTCTTCGACCTGTTCAAGCAGATGCACACCTGGGATCCCGACTGCACGCCTCACCAGGCCAAGGCCTACTTCCGCAGCATGGCCCGCGATTTCGCCAAGCTCAACGGCGCCTTGCCTTACGAGGCGGACTACCACTACACCATCGAGTCCCGCAAGGAGGTGCTCCTCGGCAGGGTCAGGACCGTGGGGGGGCGTGCCAGGCTGGCGGAGTGGCTGAGCGACATGGACCTTGTTCTCTGGAACGAGTCTGCCGGCAGGCCTCGCATGCACAACATGATTGACAACATGTTTGTTTACGTTGTTGACGCTGTCGAGTTTCAGGCAAAGTGTCTCGGTTTCGACATTATGATGCAGACCCCCAACAACTCGGATGGTGACATCCCTTGGCACTTGTTCCTCGAACGCCCTCTTGCTGGCATCCGCGCCAACCGCGACCTTGCCCCCATCAAACCGACCGGCATCAACATTTGCCCCTTTCTCGATGGCGACGGCATCGATGCCCTGTTGTAGGTGAGTATGTCTGGTCACTCTATCCGTGGACCGTCACGCTACGTCTTTCTGGACTCTCTATTCGTCATTGCAAGCCACATCCATCTGTCACATTGCATCTTGAGTGCTCTCAACCACATACACCCATCCCTTTTTGCACATGGACCCTTTTGAGGAGCACGCCATTTTACAAACGATGCTCGTACGCAAAGACACCCATCAGTTAATGGCCCAAGTCAAGGAGCTCAGTTCAGTCTCTCTCATATCTGCGGCACCCAAACTTCTCTTCGCTCAGGGTTCAGCTTGCTCTCATCTCAGTCGAGTGGCTATCTACAGGCAAAAGTTTTGTTTTCATTTCGCCTTTACTTTCTTTCATTTCACTGGCTTTTTCACATTTCCTTTCTTTAATTCACCTTTCCTATGTTTCATTGCACCTTTGCTTTTCTTTGGTCACTTAATTCCGCGATTCCACCAAAAAAGGCTTCTCTCAGAGTCAGTTTGCTCTCTTCAAGCCTGGTAGTTTTCCGCAACTGCACAAAAGTCTTTCATTTCACCTTTGCTTTCTTTTCGTCTATTAACTGCGACTCTACCCAAAAAGGCACTCTCAGAGTTCAGTTGCTCAAGCCTGGCCCGCGACACTTTACAAAAGTCTTGCTTTTTCACATCAACCTTTTTGGCCCCGAAATTCTGCCCAAAGACTCTTCTTTTTTAAGCAATCTCAAATAAAGTCTTTTCATCAAAAGTTTGGCTTGGTACAGTCACATGATTGATGTTGCTGGTGCCCGGTCTTTGGAGGGCGGCATTTTGGCTTTTGGTAATCGATTAGGTGTAACGTCTAATGAAACCCCCTTTGCACAATTTTTGGATGCCTGCGTGATTGCTAAACTATTGACGCCGATAATGAAGAGTGACAGCCGGAGTGATCAAAGCCACCAACGTAAATCTCCAACCAAAAGCGACCCTCACTAGCTAAACCACGGTTTATCGCATCAGAATGGTTGCAATCGTCTGGGCCGAAGCATTTGATTGCAGTTTAGTCTCTCCGCAAGTCAAACGTGATGATGGAAAATAATGGCTTTATTAAAGTCATTCCAAGGAATAACAACTGAATCAGAAATCTAAACGCCACGCTATGCCATGTCTATTTGGTCCGCAGGTCGTGCACGTAAAACTCCAGCTTGTTGCTCTCGTAGACGTGCCCCTGAGGCTGCACCGCCTCCCGGTAAATGTTGCTAATGGAGTGCTGGTGAAAGGTTTCGGAACGGCTGCACTGCAGGATATGCTCGAGCCCAGGGGGGTTGGTGAGGCGAAAGATGCCATATCTGTCACGTTAGCATACTGCAGAGCATACTGCAAGAAAACTTACGAGGGGGTAAACTTTGGCGCGCAGACAATGGCAATGGCCTCGGGCATCATGATTTGGTACCCCGAGTGGGTGTGGAGGTCGCGCGAGCTCATAAAGCACGTCTGCGTGGGGTGCGTGTGAATCCAGCCAAGCATGAGGAGGTCCTCCTTGTCGCAGTAGTCAAACATGGCGCCCTCGTTTTCCGTCTCGCACGTGTCCGACGTGCAGCTCTGGTCGGGAATGAGCAGGCACCGGACAAATAGGGCATTGTTGATGGGGATGCCGCAGAGGATGCCGCACATTTCCACGCCCCGCCTGGTGTTGCTCGAGGCAATCTCGAGAAACTCTGTCCGCAGGCCCGCCGGCAGGAATATCGACCGGATCGGGTCTCCGTTTTCGAGATATGCCCCGGGCTTAAAGGTGAGGCGCTCCTTGGGCGCTTCCGGGATCTTGGGCGGCAAGCTTGGCAGTTCTGGTTGAATCAGCGGTTGCAGAACTTTACCAGGTATTTGAGGTGGCAGCGGCTCCTTGGGCGGCAGGGAAGGCCGGGGGGAGTCGGCGGCAGGCCGGGGGGAGTCGGCTTCGTACTGGACGGGCCGTGACTTTGAGATTGCTGGGTAGTTGTAGTGATTCGACACCGGCTGGATCTCGTCTGTGGCCGCGCTCGGGGCAAGGTTCCTCCTCGCCGCCTCCATCTGGTTCTGCAAGTCCACGTCGTATCCATACACGTCATATCTGTCCCATCGCCCTGCCCATCGTCGAGCGGCCGTCTGCTCCTCGGGAATGCCAGCCCGCCGAGTCGCTCGCCTAAGGGTGTCGCGGCGTGTGAGCTCCTTTTGCGCGAGATCCACAGCCAGGTCCTGGTTCTCCGCGGCGTCGAGGACCTTGGCGTTGGTCAAGCTCGGGTCCCTGGAGGCAAAGTCTGCGTACGACGGAGCCGAGGGGGGTTCGTCCTCGGGATTCGTGCGTTGCCATTCCTTGTAGGCGCGGTCAATCTCTGGCTTGAGCGCCTCCAGGTCGCTCATGACGTCCGGCAGCCGCTTCGACAGAGCGCGGCATGACTTGCGGCCTTCTGGCTCTTTGTACTGGGGGTGGGTCGGCAGGCATTTGATGACGAGGAGCGAGTGTCGGTAGAGCAGCTTGTACGCCTTGCCGTAGTCTCCATCGGCGAGAGCAAACGAGGCCTGCCAGCGTAAGAAGACAATCAGAAACATGACAGAGAGACAGCAGCGTAAGAAGACAATCAGAAGCATAACAGACAGCAGCGTAACAGGAGACGTACCTCTTGACAAAGCGCATCGGCAGCTCGAATCCAGTGCTTTAGGTGAATGTTCGTGTTGAATACAAACGACTCGGCCTGGGCTACGAGCTCGCCAACAGTCGGCGGCCGAGCCGGTCTCATGGATCTGTCCATCACCGCGTCAAATCAAAAGTTGGACCGAACAATCAAGCATGTTGAGACGTGGTGGGGTTGACGCGGACGCGCCCAGATGAAGCTGCGAATACCTTAATTGGATGGCGGGGCATGCCATGACGGAATCTTAAACATGTGCCTTGCGGGGTATCGTTATAACAGTGCAATGCACCAATGCGACATGGCAACCACGATTTCGCCTACATGGAATAATGTGAATTGGCTATGCTTCTTTCCCTTTTCCTGCCTGAGCTGCCTGCTGGGCTGCGGTCTGGATCTGAATAATCTCCGTCTTCTTCTTCTCCAGCTTTTGCTGCGACTCCCTGATCTGGTCCTCTAGCCTCGTGCTGCAAAGGTTAGCAGAATCCGCATCAGTCTAGGGTGACGTACATTTCCCCCGTAATGTAGTCCAGACGGCCCTTGACGGTGCTCTCGGCCTCGAACTTGTCCTGCTTCAGAAGCACGGGACCGACCTGTTTGTAGATGGTCTCGTCGTCCCCTAGATTCCAAAACTCCTGCTCCCGTCAGCGGCGTAAGACATGTAGCACGTAAGCGACCAACCTGCTGCACTCCAACATTTTCCTGCTTTTGGCTCTCGAGCTTCTGCCGCGAAGCAACAATCGACTGGAGGTCTGCCGGGATTAGCTGCGAATTCACATCCCAGAGCCACTTACCGGTCTGGATTTTTTGGTAATCCTCCGACAGCGACTGCAGACGGGCTTGCACCTCTGCTGAAGCCATGTTTCGAGTGGTGCAAATGAAATGTTGTGAAATGTCGTGACGAATGTCGAGTCTGGGTGCCCCGCCGAGCTAGGTAGAGACTTCAGAGGGGCACCGATAAGCGCATATCCTTCCCCGCCAATCCTCAGATCTACGTTGCACGACGCGGAGACGGACCCTGCCGTCGACTTTTGGTCTACTCGTAGGCCTGTGTTTATTTTACGAATCGATTTGCCTCTGCGGCCAGAACACCATGTCGACGAATTTCCGCGACCGGGCGATTGCCGAGGTGCAAAAGGCCATCCAGGCGGACCACAACAAGGAATACCAAAAAGCGTTTGACCTCTACATGTCGTCGATGGAGCTCTGGGTCAAGGCGCTCAAGTGGGAAAAGAACAAGGCGCTCAAGGCTACGATGCAGGAAAAGATGGCCACGTACCTCGACCGGGCGGAAAAGCTCAAGCAGTTCCTGCAGACCGAGGCGGACAACTCCAACGGGGGCAAGTCGCTCATGGGGGTCAACGGATCGAGCACGGGCAAGGCCAAGTCGACGCCCGAGGACGACGACAACAAGAAGCTGCGCAACGCCCTCTCGGGGGCCATCCTGCAGGAGAGGCCAAACGTGCGGTGGGAGGACATTGCCGGTCTGGAGGGGGCAAAGGAGACGCTGAAAGAGGCCGTCGTGCTGCCCATCAAGTTTCCCAACCTCTTCCAGGGCAAGCGGCAGGCGTGGAAAGGCATCCTCCTCTACGGTCCCCCTGGTACGGGAAAGAGTTATTTGGCAAAGGCCGTGGCGACGGAAGCCAACAGTACATTTTTCAGCATCAGCAGCTCGGACCTGGTGAGCAAGTGGATGGGCGAGAGTGAAAGGTAGGTCCATTTCCTGCGTAGAGATCGCGTCTGACGTTGCAAGGCTGGTGAAAGCGCTCTTCTCCATGGCGCGCGAGAATAAACCTTCAGTCATCTTCATCGACGAGATTGACGCGCTCTGCGGGCCGCGAGGCGAGGGCGAATCCGAGGCGTCGAGACGTATAAAGACGGAGATTCTCGTGCAAATGGACGGCGTCGGAAACGACAGCAAAGGCATCCTGGTGCTGGGGGCTACGAATATCCCGTGGCAGCTCGACGCGGCCATCCGTCGTCGTTTCCAGCGCCGCGTCCACATTGGTCTCCCCGACCTCAACGGCCGCGCGCGCATGTTTAAGCTGGCCATTGGCGATACGGACACGGCGTTGGCTGCCAGCGACTACAACATCCTGGCGAGCAAGTCGGAAGGCTTCTCGGGTAGCGACATTGCCAACGTGGTCCAGAGCGCGCTGATGCGGCCGGTGCGCAAGATTCTCCAGGCAACGCACTTCAAAGCAGTAAGTCTGTCGTCCTCGATTACGAACGCACTCTCACCCTTTTAGGTCCAGAAAAACGGCCAGCGGATGCTCACGCCGTGCTCGCCGGGCGACCCCCAGCGGATCGAAATGACCTACGACGACGTCAAATCGGAGGAACTCATGGCACCAGACGTCACGCTCAAGGACTTTGAGGTGGCCCTCGAGGACTCGCATCCCACCGTGTCCAAGGACGACATTGAGAAGCAGATTGAGTGGACAAACGAGTTTGGCAGCGAAGGAGCATGATTTACATGGCACGGCGCAAGCAGGAGTTTTGGTTCGGGCATGTGCAGGCGAGATTACGATATACAAGATGTTTCACAGTCGTGTGGTGATATAAATCATATGGTGATATAAATCGTATGGTGGGAAGCGTTTCTGTAAGTGTAGATGATGGTAGAAATCCGGCATGTGACGTCAGGCGGTCTCGAGCGGCAGAACAATTTAAGAAAAAGTCATCCGCATCCTCCGCTTCACACAACAACCCAGCATTAAATCAGACTACATGCCGTTGATTCGCTTACAGCATGTGCCGCGACTCGGCCGGCCCTTGGTTCACGTCCGCCATGTTTCGTCCGACGCGAGCGTCTTGAAGAAGAAGACGCCGACGGCAAAGAAGATTCACGAGCTGGGGATATGGAACAAGAGGGTCGCCAAAATGTCGAGGAAGAAGCCGAACCCGGACGACGTGGTGAACAAGGTCGACGGGACGAGGGTCAACATTGTCAGCGAGAAGCTGTGCAGTAAGTAAAGTCAGCCTGCATCTGAACTTGGCTGACCTGCAAAGAGGACATTGTTGATAGGCTTGGTCCGTCGCTCGAGCGCCATCGGGGATGCGACCTGATAGACCTCAACCCCGGCACCGGCCTCTGGAGCAAAGCCCTGCACGACGCCGTGCAGCCTCGGAAGCACATCATGATGGACTACTCGGCCGAGGCGTACAGACCGTTCATGGACGAAATCGTCAAGGACCGGCCCAGCATCGAAATCATCCCCCGATCCGGCATCGTGTGGTCGTCGCTGAACGAGATGCTCGAGGAGAAGCTCGACCCCGCGCGGCATCCCCGCGTGCAGCCGCACGAGGACGTCCTCCCGCGCAACGACGCCCTCCTCGTCACGGCCAACCTGTCGACGTACCCAAAGAAGCGCGTCTACATTTTCGACAGCCTGTCCAAGATGGTGCTCTACCAGCTCCTCTCGAGCATCCGCACCTCGTCCCTCTTCCAGCGTTACGGACACGTGCGGATGCTCCTCTGGGTCAACGACGAGGAGAAGCTCGACATTCTGCCACGCACCCTCACGCTCCGCAAGCGCTCAGCTTTCGAGGCCGAGCTGTTGTGCGACTGGATTCACGAGGTGGCCGGCTTCGACGACCCGGTCAAGTCGGCGGTCCATCTCCGCGACGAGTGGCAGGACGTCGAGTCGGCGGCGCGGACGCTGCAGCGCATGGAGAAGAATGGGATCGCGACGCCCAAGGGCCGAGAGACGGCCATGCTGAAGCGCGTCATGGGCGACCGCAGCCTCGTAGGCCGAGAACTCGCCGGTGTGCGTCCTCCGCGGCTGCTGCGCCCCTTTACCAAGGAGCTCTCCGAGCTGGAATCCGAAGACGTCGACCCCGAGGAAAACACGCGGCTCAAGAAGCTCCGCATCCGCGACAAGTTCACCTCCAAGACCAACCAGACGTACCTCGAGCTCCTGCAGCTCCGCGACTCGGCCCTGCGCATGGACCCGAGCACGCCCGAGTTCGCCGCCGCCGACCGCGATTTCGCCGACCGCGTCGCCAACTTTCGCAAGAATCAGCGCCAGGAGTTTTATCATATGCGCGACAGCCACCACGCCTTCCGCAACCAGGGCGACGGCAACCCTCCGGCCCTCATGTGGGACCGCAGGGAGTACGAGCCTCTGGCCGTCGACCCGCCCGCCGACTTTTACCCCAACGTGCCGACGGCCCTGCTCGACATCCAGCCCAAGACGACGGACCCGCTGCTCCGACGGCACGGCGCCGCGTACGACTACGCCGGTGACACCTCGGACGTGCTCATCCGGGGTCTCTTTTCCCAGTGGACATCCCCCGTGCTCCCCCGCAGCACCGACGTCCTCTGGCCCGGCTTCACCGAGGTGGCCGAGAAGCACTGCCCGAGCCTGCGCGACGCCACAAAGGGGGGCTCGCCAATGACGGGCCCGGGGAGCCTGCACGTCAGAGCCATGAACGAGGGCCATCTGATGGAGATGCTGCGGGCGTGGATGGACTGGCCTTTTCGCCCGACGTATGCGCAGCTGGTGGGTCGCCTGGTCAACGACAACGATCCGGGACAGGTAGAAGACGAAGACAGCGTGCTAGGGAACGCCATGGGAGCGGGATAGCATCACGTAGATAATCTCATCTCTGAATCAAATGAATCGCGCGTCATTGTCGTGTAAGCCGTCAACCGAGGCGGCGTCAAATGTAAACAAATGTAAAGCATCCTCCAGGATCTATGGTATCAAAAGTACAAAACGTCGAGCAGGTCGACAAATTACCCCAAATCTCGCCCAACGCCTGAGATTGCAAGGACCTCATGAATCATGTCTGCTCCGCCTTGAGTAAATCTCCCACCCAGCCCATGTTGTTCCTCCGATCGTCGAGCAGCCGGGCGTACTCGAGCAGCAGGCGGAGCGTGTAAATCTGCATGTCCTCCTTTCGAAGGACCTTTTCCGCCCACTCCTTGCCTTCGGTGGCAATCTTCTCCGCGGCTCTGTCGTGCGCCCCTTCGCCAAAGTAGCCGAAAAAGTACTCCATGATGCCGTAGTAGTCGCCGAAGCGGTTGTCCATGGGGACAAAGTGCTTCCACGGGACCAGGCGACTGTCGTGCCACTCCTTGAAGACGGTGGCCTTTATGGGCAACGACGTGGAGCGAAGGAACCCGAGATAGCGGCCGGAGAAGCTGTTGCCGTCAATGTCTGGCAGGATCTTGCAGTCAAACTGCTCGTCCATGGGGATGCCCTCGAAAACTTCAAAGTAGTGGTCCGTGTGAGGGCAAGTCAGGTCCTCTTCCGGCGGATCGCACATGAGGTCGACAAAGGCGACGTCGGCCCAGCGGCTCACCCACTTGGCCAGCTGGTTATCCTTTTGCGCGTGGATATCGTAGCGCTCCTCCGGCAACGCAAAGTTCTCGGGGAAGTGGCCCTCGTACGCCACGCGGTCGAGGGTGGTGAAATTGTTCATGGCGACGAAGCGGTGCCTCTGGAAGCCGCGCCAGTTGTCTTTTCTGTTCGTCCCGCCCGTGGCAACGCCGCGCCAGATGACCTCGTTGCGCTTCTCGCTCCAGGGAAGATCACGGTTCTCGCCGCCGGCAAACCGCTCCTCCTCCTGCCAGTACATGGGGGCGGGCAGCAGGATCTCGTTGTTGACGCCAAGCTTGGAGCCGCCAAAGAGGGGAAACATGACGTTGGTGGTCGAGACGGACAGCGGCTCGATGAGGATGCCCTCTAGACCCTGGAGGTCCGGCTGGTGGCACAGCTCGGTCGCGAGCGTAAAGTTGAAGACGTAGCCCTCGTACGTGTGAGGCTCGGCCATGGTCATGTTGATGTCAGGGGGATGATCAAACGACTTTTGGCGCGGCGTGGTGCGGGCGAGACTGTCTGGCGCGCACCCACGTTGAACGAGCTTCCAAAAGGGCCCTGCTCTGTTAGCTTGGTCATCTGGCGATTCGGGCCACTTACTAGTCTTTTCGAATTTCCTATTCTTCGAGCTAAACTTGAGCTCCCCCGTCCCGGGCTTGGGGAGCTTCTGGAAGTCGCTGCGCACATCCTCCGGTTTGGGCATCTGCATCGTCTTGGCCGCCTTCTTCATGTGTCCCTGAATCTGCTCCCACGGGACAATCATGCGGGGCTCATCCATGGGGTTGAGGGCCAGGTCCATGTCGGGCAGGAGGTGCACGATGGTGTCGATGTGATCCTGCCAGATGACGGTCCAGAACCAGTCGCTGGTCGTGTTGGATTTGCCGTTTCTTATGTGGATTGTCATCTCGAAGCCGTTGGACTCTTTGCGCATGGAGCTGGGGTTGACGCCCCAAAACGGCTCGAGATCGTGGTAGATTTGGTCGAAAAAGTCCTCCACGATCAAGGCATCATGGCTCTTGGCAAAGTTGTACCATTTATCGAAGCCAGGGGGAGGGTGTCGCCCGCGGCGCTTTCGGTACGCCTCGGCTGCCTCGTTGAGCGTCTTGGTCTCCTTTGCGAGAAGGCCGGCGTGGGTTTGTTGCGCATCCTCAATCAGCTTGTCGATCGGGTGGTTCGTCACTGGATCTGCGGGACGCGCGTCGAATTTGCTGGCAGCTCCCACCTTGGCCGTGCCATCCTCCTCGCGCATGTCGTCGTTGGGAGAGGCATGCTGGGGGTGATTGGGAAAGGCATCTTCTTCAAAGTACGTCGGCTCGGGCTTGGGCTCCGTCTCTGGGTCGTCGATGATGACCTTTTCGAGCTCCTTGACAGGCCGGTCGGGCTCTGCCTCTGCCTGCGGGATCTCGGCCTTGGGCAGCGAGTCAATCGGGGGCGTCAATTGCGTCGTCTCTCTTGCGTCGTGGTTCCAGAGGTAAAAGAGGAGACAGACAATGGTCCCAGCCAGCAGGTACCGGAGCACGCCCGACGGTCGCCGAGGGGGAAAGGCGGGGCCGATGAGCTTCGACATGGCGCTCTCGTGGGCAGACCTCGAGGGTCACGATCGCCGTAGACGGTCGCGGCTGCAAAGGTTGGTTTAGGGTGACGACGACTGCATGAGGATCGATGCGGGAAAGCCGAAGTCGATGCAGGTCTCTGATTAGGTCTGGGTGCAAGAGAGGGCGCCGAGACAAAGACCTGGAGCGACGTGGTGTGACGCGAAGTAGTTGGAATCTGGGGTTGCGCAGCCTCGCAGGGGGGGAATGCCAAGGTTGACGAAAGGATATCGACAAAAGCCAAGACGAAAAGCCAAGCAAAACTTTATCGCCAGAGCCAATCTAGACTCGAGAGTCTCGGAACAAAGTCTTAGGTAAAAGGTAAAAGATAAAAATATCTGATTAAAGAGGCAGAAAAGGAGCGGATGGAATGGAAGAGGTGAAACAATGTGCAAAGGAAGGAGCAGCGGTGGAAGACGACACGGGTACCTGTAGGCACCAAGTCATCTGGGGATGGACTCTTCTCTCAACCTTTGCAATCATCAGCAGCCACTTTCAACAGAGTCTGCACCGGCGACGCTATTCCTCCCCAACTAGGTTCAGTGCAGCTGCGACAATCACAACTTAAGTAAATCTAGGATGCACCTCTCCCCACCCGGTTGACGGAGCTCTAGCCTCCATCGGTAGGTGAACGGCAATTGTCGCTCGCCATCCAACCAGGTCTTGAAAGAATGCAATGGGCAGAATGAGCGCAGGTATTGGCCTTGGATGAACGGGATATTCTGTCACCGAGGGGCAACTCAGGGGAAAGGCTAGTAGGTGCCTGGTTTCGCTACGTCAGGACCGGGGAAATGGGATTTCAGAAATCGCTACTCCGTACTCCATAAAGGGAGGGGTATATCTGTGAGCGCATTGGCTCAGTTTCTGCGCTGATTTCGATTAGACAATGATCGCTGTCTCGAGTTATTAGCTGATCCACCATTCCAGAGCACGCAAGCTGATCTCTCGGACCAAGTCCCAAGTCGGCAAGACGTGCCAAAGTCCGACCTGCAACGCCCCGCTGGCTGTCGACTGCGAAATGGCCTCTACACCGAGCGAGTTCACCGGCAGGCGAGCAAACGAGCTGCCCAAGACGCACAAGCACCACGCATACGTGTAATTCCCATCTGTCGTCGGCACGTATAAAGACGGCTTGGTCCCATGTGCGCGGTCCTCCTTACTGTTCCGTCATAGCTCACCCGTCACCCACTTGACAATTGCTTGTTTCAACACCAGATCCGACAGCCCGCGCCTCAGCTCGGAACTACAACCGAGCGACGACTTATATCTGTTGAATGGCGTTTTGCTACAAGTCCTCGACGCATGACGCAGGATGCGGCCCACAGGACAGCATGGGACATCTGCATACGCACAACTGTCGAGTCTTACTGTCCGAGACATGGCAACGGCGGATACTGTCCTACAGATTGTAGCACTCGCTCCAGTGGGTATCTGCGGCTTTCGCCGGCCAAGCGAGCCAGGGCAGTCGTCATTCAGCCGCGGGGCATCGTGGGACCCCAAGCATCTGGCATCGGCAAGCGTCGCCGAGGAGATTGATCAAGATGAAAGACATTGGACAAAGACATTGGAGACTCGTCACCAGGCAGAAGCTGGATGATGATGCAGCTCCGGGCATCACGATCGCTGACAGTTGCCGCGTGCGTCCTCGTGGTGAGGCATATTCCCCGTCCAAGGAAAAAAAACGGCATCACGATAAACAAGACTATACCCCTAAGTGAAGGTGAGCCGCCATCCATACATGAGGGCAAAGTCCACCTATACCCCTAAGTGAAGGTGCCCCGAGGCCGGCATTACCCCTAAGTGAAGGTCCGGGCAAAGCAGGCGACGCAGTGAATAATTATAGAGTAATGGCGCTTGCGATTGTGATGGGTCAGCTTCGAGACCCGGGCGTCGACGACAGCTGACTCGTCGTGTGGGTTTTGGCGAGGGCGTCTAGGTTTTTGCTGGTATGCAGGCTTTTCCGCGACAGTATTTCTTGTCGCTCTCCCCCAACCTTTCTGTCTTTTCATCATCTTTTTATCACTTTCAATCTTGCAGACTTATCTGCCCCGCACCGACCGATACCCCGCGTCTCCAATAATTCGGGAAGCATCACCTACGGAATCGCACGTGAAACCTGCCATGACCAAGTTCACCAGCATGGTTGAGAGCAAATTCCTCCCCCACCCCGAGGACCTCGGCGTCGTCGCCGTTGGCTTCTCCGGTGGTCAGGTAAGAATACCAAAGCTCCCCAAAGCTCCCGGCTCGTCGCTAACAGCAGCAGGGCAAAGCCGGCGTCGACGATGGCCCGCAGGTTCTGATCGAGTCGGGCCTGCTCACGCAGCTGCGTGACGAGCTCGGCTACAAGCTGCACGGCGACGACCAGGTGCATCTCTACACGGACAAGATCCCCGCCGAAGACCCTCCGTACCGCAACATGAAGAACCCGCTCGCCGTGTCGGCCGTGACGCGCAACATTGCCGAGCAGACGTACGCCCAGTCGGTGCAGGGCCGCATGACGCTGACCCTCGGCGGCGACCACAGCATCGCCATCGGCACCATCGGCGGCGTCGCCAAGGCCACGAGGGAGCGTCTGGGCCGCGAGCCGGCCGTCATTTGGGTCGATGCCCACGCCGACATCAACACGCCCGAGGGCAGCGACTCGGGCAACATCCACGGCATGCCCCTCGCTTTCCTGACGGGCATCGCCAAGGAGGACAAGGAGGAGTACTTTGGCTGGATCAAGGACGACATGCGTCTCAGCACCAGGAAGCTCGTCTACATTGGCCTGCGCGACGTCGACGCCGCCGAGAAGAAGATTCTGCGCGAGCACGGCATCAAGGCGTTTAGCATGTACGACGTCGACCGGTAAGTGCTTTGCCCCGCGATTTGCATCCCAGCTAACAAAGTAGCCATGGCATCGGCCGCGTCATGGAGATGGCTCTCGCGCACATTGGTACCGATACGCCAATCCACCTGTCTTTTGACGTCGACGCCCTCGACCCCCAGTGGGCTCCCAGCACCGGGACGCCCGTGCGCGGCGGCCTGACTCTCCGCGAGGGCGATTTCATCTGCGAGAGCGTCCACGAGACGGGCAGCCTCATCGCCGTAGACCTGGTCGAGGTGAACCCCAAGCTCGCGCGGGACGAAGTGGGCGTGGCCGAGACCATCAGGGCCGGTTGCTCGCTGGTGCGCTGCGCCCTGGGCGAGTCCTTGCTGTAGATGGCTGTAAATGACTGTATTATGACGGCTGTTGTGATATCCCTGGTGTTTATACAATGTCCTAGAAATGGATGGGCATAGACGGATACAATAAATCAATTTGTTCACGTGAATCGCACCCTCTGATTATACCTGTTGCAGATGTGCTCATGGCCACCCCTCAAAATTAGACGCGGGCCAATCCATTGACAGAAAAGAGTTCCTCAGAATAACCAGATTGATTGCTTTGAACATATATATTCGTTGCTCATGTGGTGTTTTGGCGTCAATTCCACTTGTTGTCTGGGGTACCTGAAATGCCCGATTGCTTCACGCAGCAACAACAGCAAGACTCGTGAACTAGCGTCTCACCTGTTGACTGCATGATGCGAACCACGGGCTTAGGCAAGGCCATATGGAGCCCGGCCGATGGGAATTGGAAAAATATGCCAAACGCAATGCACAGTCATGCGCCAGACCCTGATACTGCAGATAGTAAGCTCGCCGCATGGCCAGTGATCCCCCGCATCTTTTTGGACTACGGGATCGGCCGCAATGGGGAACTTGCCGCTTTCCGCTGACGAGCCGAACCTCGACTTTTGCCTTGATTGAATAGTTGCATGAGAACGAAGGATGGCATGCACTAGCTCTGGGTTTTAGAACCGTCAATTTTCCTCAGCAAAGACGTCTAGTCATGGCTGAGGTCTCATCCTTCTATCGATGAAAGGACTTCTTTGGGATTGAAAGTCATGGCAGTGCGTGGTTGTAAATGAATTCATGAATTGGCTGGACCAAAAACACGAGGTCAAGTTGGATACTCCGTACTGATGAGATCATATAGTGCTGGAAACAGCCCGTGCTTCTCTTGCTGCTGAACGCATCAGCGGTTGACCTCGAAATTACAGCGCACTTGGACTTCACAACGCTACCTACAGTGGGTTGTAGACGCCGACCCGCCGGCGCCGCCAGTGGAACCCCCCCAGCCCCGGCGCCAGGCTCCCCACAGAAATGCCCGAAGACCAGCCCCCCCCCGAAGCGCCCGAGAAAGTTTGTCCCCCCTGTTCCTGTCCCTCCATCCATTTTTCTTTCGACATTCCGTTGGGCCTCGTGGCGTTGATTGCGATTTCTGTGCGACTTGTCCCGCGTTACCTCTTCGTTTGCAGGGACAAACACTCGCCAGAGGTCATTCTTGTCCCACCGCCAGTTGTCAATTCCACGACCATCACCAGCACCAATCGACTCTGCGCATCATTCTTCGACCTCTCGAGCTCCCTAGCAACGCGCGGATTCGAATCGGCATTCGCTCCCATTTACGCAGCAACAATCTGTAAACGACGACGCCCTTGAGTGAGCAACTTGAAACGCAAGGCAAAGGAAGGGTCGAATTTCGCACGCGATAGGTGAAAGGGAAATTCGACGTGGCAGCCGTTTTTGATCATTGGGCACCTTTGACAGCTACCCAAGACGGACCCAACAGAAAAAGCACGTCGACTTGGACGCTAAACATCAAGTTGCGCATAAAGCGAGAGAAACTCCCATCCGTCGAAACCACGATCCCTCGCTCAATCGCATCACCATGGCCGCTGGATCATCGCGGCTGAGCAGCGCAGTCGCCTACGAGCGCGAGACCCGCGTCGTCAGCCGCCTCCGGACCTACAACTGGCCGCCCATCCAGCTCAACTTTTGGATCTTTGTAATGCTCCTCGCCTCGACGAGCATCCTCGGCGTCTTTGCCATCTTCATCCAGACGCAAGACGTGCTCCGGCTGCCGGTGCCATGGTGAGCCCCTTCTGCCACCAGCTATTCCCCTACGGCCGGCTAATTTCGCAGGTACTTTCCCTACTTCATCACCGTCTGCGCCCTGACGATCCTCTTCATCCTCGGGCTCTTCTGGCTCATTGCGCAACGACGGCTGCTGCCCGCCATTGTCATGATTGGCGCATTTATGCTGTTCGTGCTGTGGCTCACGGGCCTCGTCGTCGTCGCCATTGAGCTCTTTGGCCCGTCGGGGTCCATCAACAGCCACTGCAACAACGAGGTCTTTAACCGGCATCCCAAGGGCCAGTCGGAGGAGACGCTGGCCTGGCTGCAGCAGAAGAACATATGTAAGCGACCGCTTCTTCACAAAGGACCAAGCTAATCGATTAGGCGAATCGTGGAGGCTCGTCTGGGCCATGGCCCTGCTCGGAACCACGTTTTTGCTGTGGATCATGATCATGGCGTACCAGGTCTTTGTCGAGTCGTAGTAAGACGAGCCGAGCCTGGATGCTTCATTCCACTTAGCGATTGTATTTTACGAGCGACTTCATCTCGACAGTGTTTGTTCAATTCTTGGAGATATTTGGTGTTGTTTTGACGAGTGACGAGTCATGTTTAAGACGAATGCATCAATGGACGTTCCAAGACAGCTTTGAGAGTTATGTTAATTTCTTTATTTTTGCTTTGCACGTGCCGTAATTCTAAACGCCATATATCAAACCTTGAACAGACTTTTCTAGAGGTCATGACCACTTCTCGACGAGCTCATCGGTGGTGCTCTGGCGACTCAGCATCCTCCTCGTCAGGCTCCCTCCCCTCCCCCTCGGGGGCATGCAGCTTGAGATTGACAAACATGGCCCACAACCCCATGTCGTACATGATGCGCAGCGACCCGCCAATGAGAAAGGCGATCCAGAACCTGTCCGTCTGGGCCAGGCCGCCGGTCAAGGAAGGCCCCACGGCCATGGCGCAGGTCCGCAGCGTGCTCGTGATGCCCATGACGGCCGTGCGCTCGTCGGGCTTGACGACGGCTGCGATAAAGGCGGCGCGCGGGGCCTGGTCCATGGGGTTGAGGCCCATGCGCACGTAGAGCAGGATGCTCGTCAGCACGAGGCCCTTGGGCAGGGGGAAGAGCAGCACCGCCGCCGACGAGGGGATGTGCGTAAACACCATTGTGTTGAGGAGGCCGAGGTGGCGCGACAGGGGGCCGGCAAAGAGGGCGCCGACTGTGCCCAGGACCATGGCCACCGACATGATGTCGCCGAGCGCCGTCTTGTCCAGGTTGAACTTGCGGTCCATGAAGTAAATGGTCAGCGTCTGGGACACCATGCCGTCGGCCAGCGAGTCCACCGTGAGGAGGAACCACAGCTTGTACATGGTCATGCGCGTCGACGAAGAAATTTGCGAGAACCTCGACTTTGGTTTCTCCGGCTCATGAGCTGGCCGCGCATCCGACTCGGCATCACTGTCGTCCTCGAGCAATCCCTGCGCCAGCTCATCCTCGACGGGGGCATCTGCTGCCTTTTCCTTGGACAGCTCGCACTTTGCGCTCAGCGACAACGCAAAGACGACATTGAGGCACCCCATGACGATGTAGATCCAAAAGGTGGCGTGGTACGTCTGCACGAGGTCCCACCCCCGCTCCTTGAGGCCATCGACGAACCGGCCGGCCGTCTCCGGACCGATGGCGGAACCGAGGCTCGACGCCGCAACATACCACGACAGGACGTCTGGTCTCGTCTTGGGGGTCGTAATGTGCGAGAGGGTCGATTCCTCAATGGCGCGAAAGGGGCCGAAATCTGCTCCGCTGGCACTGACGACACCGACGACGGCGGCAAAGAGCAGGATCCAGAAATTCTCAAAGTAGGAAAAGATGGCCCCCGAGACGGCCATGAGACATCCCCCCGCAATCATCACCCTCCGCCGACCGAGCCCGTCAGCCATGAGGGTGATGACGAGCCCCAGGAAGACGTCGCCGATGAGCGTCAAGGTCAGGAACAGCCCGATTCGAAAGTCGGAAAAGCCCAGCTCCGCAAAGAAGAGAGCAATCGTGAGCGAAACTGCGCCAAAGGCAAACATGCGGCACGTCCGCGAGAGGATGACGAGCCATGCATCTCGGCCCGTCATATACAACGACGCAATGCCCGATTCATGGTACAGCCAGGGCACGAACTTGGCGACGGAGTACTTTTGTCCAAGCATCATTCAAGACGGACAAGTATCTATCAATTGACGTGAGGAGTGAAGATTTGCCTCTCATTTTCATCACCTCCGAGTACCTTTTAAAGATTTGCCGTCATCCGAAATGCGGGACGCTACCCTAGGCTCCCGTCGGCGTTATCGGTATAACGTCGATTTACGGTCGACACAACTCCCATTGTGAGTCATGCTTGCCAAAGGATATGCATTGTGAGAAGTCTTTGTCTGCTTATATGAGGGAAACGCCATACGCGTACAGGTAGGGTCGTGCCGAGTAATACTCCGCCGTGGGACAAACTCCTAGACATTTCACTATTAGCCCACTTCTCACGATGTCTCATCCGAACAAACTGTCATTCCATCTCCAGTTCCTTTCGTACTCACATCTGTCCTCGATAACCCCATTAGACCAAGGACGTCTCGCGGCTAGCATCCCGAATCTCGCGAGAGCACTTTCATCTCAACATCTCTCCGCCATTAGACTGTATTTATGTCGACAAGACGCCCCACTGTCATTCTCCGATTCAAACTGCATCTCATTGAATCTCATGAATGGCCATGTCTGAGTAAAAATGGTCTTGGCATCACCATAGTTGCTAGTCTGTCGTCTAGTCCCCACGGGGAGACTCGAGTGCTGCAGGAATGTACATGTCTCGGGAAAGGGCTGCATCTAAAACTCGAGCAGATCTGTTTCGAGTCAAGACAGCCGTCACTGAGCGTTTGGTATGTGGGAGTTGCTCAATGGTGCGCCAGGAAGACGAATCTTGACCCAGGGTCCTGAGACTTGTAATCCGGCCTCCAGCTCCTGGCTGTCATCCTTACAATGTTCGAGAATCAAAGGCACCAGATGAAGTGATCAAATTGGAAGGCGTCCAAGCAGTAGAGCATAACGCTGGCAATGTCCTGTTTGGCATGTAAGTGATTCGACGCATCGCAGCTCGCCTTTACCAAGTCTCCAGCGATATCGCATCGTTCGATGATTGCTGACTCGGTAGGGCCTAATAATCAATCCCGGGAGACAGATTGGCGATTAGGAGTCTGCCTGGATCTAGTTAGTGAGCAACTTCTAGCATGGTAATTCAATGTCAGAGTGTCCAAAGTATCCAAAATGATCAAAATAAATTAATACAACGCCAACTGTCGCTATGCCGTAACCTCTGCAAACCATGTCCTTAATAGCCCTGCCAACGCATTGGGCAGATCCTCGAGATGATGCACAATCAAATAGTACTGGAAAGGAAAAGTGTCGAGATACCGCTCGATGACAAGCCTGCTCTCCCCGCCTTCGTTGATGAATTTGGCTTCCTTGAGCTCGAGCACGCTGTCGCCCTGCTTCTTGCCCGTGTCGTCCATGACGATGAAGACGACCATGATGCGCTCCTCGATTGCTTCGCGGAGCAGCCGGCGGATGGAGTCGTGGGCAGACGACGGCGTCAACCCGTCAGACATGATGAGGGCAAGCTGCCAGAGATCAGAGTTTCCGCCCTGCTGGCGTGCGGCGCGAAAGGTGTCAATGGTCTGTCGAATCAGCTGCGCAATGTCGGTGCGATCCTGCTTGAAGCTAAAGTTTTGGAGCACCTTGGCACCAGAATCGGCCCCAAACGGGTCAGTCAGGGAGTGCGCCGTAAAGACTTCGCTTCCGAAACCGACGATGCCGACTTGGCCGGCCTCGAGCATGGTGAGAGAACGAGAAACCATGACGAGGGATTCCATGGCCATGTTTCCAGAGGACGTCTGTCCCATGCTCAGACTGTCGTCGACGCAGAGCAAGATCTGGTACGTCCGTTTCGTCGGGATGGCTCGACGCATCCAAATCTTGTCGCGCTTGTAGCTCGAGGCGATGTAGGGAATGATGCGCTTGATGTTGAGGCGCTTGCCCGTGCGGAAGGATCCAGAAAGTTTCGTCGACTGCGACGGCATGAGGATGAGCCGGAGCTGGGAAGTGAGAGAGAGCGACAACGAGTACGTCTTTGTCACGTATTCCATCCATTGCTGCATGCACTCTCCGAAATCGCGAAGCTCACGCTCCGATAGGTGAGTCGCCGACAGTTGCATAGATGTTTCGTCCACGTTTTCCTCATCCCTCTCGACCTTTTCGCTCTCTTCCTCTTTAATTGGATCCTCGCGGTCAAAGTTGCCCTGCCTCGTCTTGACGCCGGACCTGACATCGTCCCTAGCATGGTCCTTGTCTTCAGGCTCATCCGAGTCCATCTTGTCGGGGACATTGTGCTCGTCCTTGTCTTCATCCATGACTCTGCTCTCAGGGTCTTCTACTTCGTCAACGGCCATGGATTCGTCAATGGGCTGCACTTGGTCATTGTCGGCAGCTCCCAGAGCCTGCGTCTCCGCGGCATCGTCGTCATTCTGCAGATGCTGGAATTCGCGCTTGCCCTGCTCCTCTGCGTCAGGCTGTCCGGCTTTTTCGGCTTGATCGGGCTGGGCGCTCTGAATCTCCTCTTGCTGGCGGTGCCATCGCTCCACGGCATCGCCGAGCTTCTTGAACGGATCGCTCTCCTCGACGTCATCTTGCGCTTCATTCGAGTTGGCTTGGTCATTCTTGCGAGACATGACTCCTTGATCCGCCGCCGCGGCGTTTTCGTCGGCTTTCCCCTGACCCTGCTCGCCCTCGTCTTGCTGGGCGGCACTGGCCTGGAGCTCGTCGTCTAGATCCATGGCTTCACCAGTCTGATCCTGACCTGAGCTCTTGACGTCGCTCGGCGCCGCGTTGTCCTGGTCGGCGTTGTTCTCATCATTTGGTTGAGGCTGCTGCTCCGCGGAGTCTTCTCCCTCTTCCCCTTCCTCCTTTTCCTCCTTTGGCTCTTCATCAACGTCGCCACCAAAGTCAGCTTCATCCTCAGGCTCCTCCCCATCGTCCGCCTCATCAGGCATCTTCTCATCAGGCACCTTCTCGTCAGGCCCCTTTTCGTCTCCGGCCTCGGGCTCTTCTTCGCCCGCTTGCTCCTCCTTTGCCTCGGTCTCGGGGTCAAGATCGAGATCATCGCTATCCGACGAAGCCTTGTCCTCGTCAAAATCGAGATCCATGTCGTCCGGTAGCGCCAAGGCGTCCCTCTCTTCGGCGGTCTGATCCTGCTGGTTGAGCTCCTCCTGGGCTTTGACATCCTCCTTTTCGTCATCAATTTCTTCGCCATCTTGAGCCTCATCTTTCTGAGCCTCATCTTGCTCAGCCTCTTGCTGTTGATCCTGTTCAGCCTGAGCCTCTTCCTTTTCCCCGTCGCCAGCCATTTGCTCATCCTCCTTCTTCTGGCCCTTGGCTTTGTCGCCTTGCTGGTCCTTTTCGGCGTCGTCTTCATCCTTGCCGTCCCACATCTTTTCGTCCACGGCAGTGGGATCCAGGTCATCGACGTCACCGGCCTCCTCGTCCATCTCGTTTTCCTTCTCCTCTTCCTCGCCGTCTTTCTCATCTTCTTCCTCGTCTGCGCCGTCGACGCTGCCCATATCACCCTCCAGCTCCTCATCTGCCATGTCCACGGCATCCTTTTCATCCTCAATCTCGTCCCTCTTCTCCTTGTTCGCCTCTTGCGCCAGCTCGGATAGATCCTCGTCGGGCTTGATGTCCTTGCTGATGTCCTCTTCGCCTTCGCCGTCGCCGAGACCGGTGCCGGATTCGAGGTTTCCCTTGTCTCCAGAGGTCTCGTCGGACTTTTCTTGAGGCGTGCAGAAACCCTGCTTGGCGATTTGGCAGAAAGACTGCGTCAGGTTGTGGGCCATGCGAGCGGTGGCACGGTGAATCTCGAGCAGACGGTCGATTGATTGCCAGGCAAGGCAAGCAAACTGATCCAAGATGGGGGATGTCAAGAGCAAGAGGCCCAAAACTGCATGATCGGTATTCTTCTCGTCGCGGCGGATGGTTGCCCATTTGTCGAAGCAGTCGGTGATGCCCTGCGCGATTTCTCCCATGCGCAAGGCTCGCACAGCCGATGCGTACGCCTCGTGGTGCTTCACCAGCCAGCCAGCCTCGTCTTCCTTGTGCGGGATCTTGGCGCTCGCGGCTTTGATGCCCTCGACGGCGACTAGAGCTCTGTCGCAGAGCTTGGAAACATCATTGGCAAAGTCCTCGATTTCGGTGTCTTGCGGTTCAGCCTCACGCGACGGGCCCGAGGGTAGTTTGCACCAGGATTTGATGTGCCGCACTATGAGATGCAGCTCGGGGTGCTCCGCGATGGCCTCGTCCAAGAAATCCCCCATGAGTATTGCCTCGTTCAATATTTGCCTGTACGAGCTTACGACACGCTCCGTCGCAAGCAACTCGGGCAGCCCGTTTAGTGTTTGCCATCGCCTGATGGCGTCGCGGAGAAACAAGGCCCGCTCATGCAGGTAGATGTAGGTTTTGGAATAATTGGTGCCACTCAAAAGAGATTGGGCTTGTACCAGTTTCCCACCAACCTCGACGACTTGAAGGAGCCATTGCAAGGCTGCGATGAATTCTGTCCGATCTCCGCTCCAGTACACTCCGTCTCTCGTGGGAGTGATTGGTCTCGGTAGCGAGTCCTTGAGAACCTCTTCGAAGCCATCTTGTTTGATGTGCCGCAGCCTGTTGATGGCTGCCTGCAAAGAGTACCAATCCTTGGCGGCAGCTGCGAGGCCGTTCCTTTGGCTGAGCATGAGATGGATGAAGCCCTCGACGAAGCCCACGCTGCGAGCAACCTCGGCGCCTGTCAAATCTTCAGAGTGCTCCTGAGTGGCTGACCTGGCTCTGGGTGCAAGATCGAGCGTCTTGTGGAAATGGTAGTCTGCAGCTCCCAGCGTTGCCGCGTCGAGAGGGATGGGTGCAACGGAAGCCAACGTCACGGCCAGCGATTCTTGCCCCGCCAATCCATCCCGGGCGAGATTGTACCTGATGCCCATTTGGCGGAGCTCCTTGAGCGTGTCGGCAAAGAGCTTGCGCTTCCTCGTCTTGAGATGCTTGATCTGATTCTTGTTCTCGTCGTTCAGGAAAGCGGGCGTCTCTTTGCGGAGCTCTGCCATGGATTCGTTGAGGCTCGAGACAAAGCTGTCGACGGCAGTTGGCATCTCGGTAGCCAGGTCGGGATGAGCCGCAATCTTGGCCATGACTGAAGCCGTTGTCGCGCTGTTCTTGACGCGCCTGTGGTGAGGCAGCCAAGCCGAGAGACGGTCATCCATGGCTTCTTCAAGGCCGGACAGAGACGGAGGACCATCAACGGTGTAGACGTTTATGCATCTAGCCAGGGTTTCTTCAGGCAAACCCTGCTGGATGATCGACTTCATCTCCTGGCCGAGGACGGAGCGGAACTTCCTGACGAGCCTAAAGAGCTTCATGTGGGATTTCTTGGCACTCTCGCGGAGGGCGTTGATGTTGGTGTCTTTCCAGCTAGCGAGCAAGAGAACGTCCTTCATGCTCTTTTCGATCGGAGCCCTGCCTTTCTGAATAGCCTCCAGCGCAGGTTTCTCGAACCGAGCGTAGAAGCCAAGGAAAGCCTCTACCGCATCGCCGACGATGCTCAGACGGGGGAGGTCCTTGGCGAGCTCCTTGAGCTGGCTGCGGAGCTGTCCCAGGAGACGAAGACGAGCGGAAAACTGCCCCACCATGGACGTGGTAAAGTACAGCTCCAGGTTCTGGATCAGGGAGACTGCATGGTCCCGTAGCTCATCCGGCTTATCGGACAGAGACAGAGGGACGACGATTACGACCTGGTACGCAACAAACCACCAAGCATAAGCGTCATCCTCGCACTTCTTCATCTCCATGTCAAACAGGTTGGCCCACGTAGACAGCTCGAGACGACGCCATCGAATGATTGTATCGGTCAGGGCCTCGTGCAGCTCTGGCGCCGAGTGAATCTTGCTGGCCCATCCGCCAAACTGCCATTCGTAGACGAGAGCGTGGAGGTGCTCGACTCTTGGCAGAATCTTGGCCAGAGGCTCCGAGTGCATCAGGTCGAGGAGCGTGTCGCACGACTGGACCACATCTTGAAGAGGCTGCATGTGGCCGATTTCGTCCACGGATTGCAGCTGCCTGAACCGCGCGCGGGTCTTGTGGACGAGGGATACCAGCCGACGGGCTTCTGCCAGGTTTGGGTGTACGTAAAAGTTGTACGATTCCTTTGGCGCGGCCTCCTTGTTCCTCTCCCTCTGTTCGTCGAGGAGCAGCACGATGCTAGGCCACATGAGGGGCGCGGCATCGAGGGCATGCTTTGCGCCCTCCATGTCCTTGGCCAACTTGTCGCTTGCGGAGCGCGCCATCTCGACCATCTCTACGCTCGGATCCTGGGGCTCGAGGAATATCTTTCTGTGCGTCTTTGCCACCTGGATGGACAAGGTTCGAACCTGGTCTGCCTTTTTGGCATTGGTCAAGTTCTTGTCATCAGTCGGGAACAGCTCGTTGAATTCTGCTTCGTCGAGCTCCTCTTCATCTTCAGCCGAGCCCCGGAAGTGGTATAGGCTCCTCTTCGACTGTTCGGCTTCGCGATCAGCCTCCAACTTGAGATTCCATTCCTCGTAATAGTCGTTAAAGGTTTTCGAGATGAATTCCCTCTCTTGTCTCCCGAGGCTCTCCAGGCCTTGCACAGCAACAAGCAGTGTCAAATACTCGAGAGAGTACACACCAGATTTGGCGGCAAGAGAGATGGTTTCAAAGTCACTGACAAAGGGGGAATATGAAAGAGCCGATTCTGTCGAGGGTGATCGTGGTCGCAGGCCAGACCCGATATTTGCAAAGGACAGGGCTACTTTGAGGCATTGAAGCATGTAGATGGTGGGTTGAGTCAGATCTTCGTAAGCCTCGTACTTTTCCGTAAGGCGAGCAATCAGGCGCTCGACGTTGGACTCTAGGGTTTCCAGTCCCGGGTCAGGTTCCGACGAGACCTCTGGGTCCTGCGAGCCCAAGTAATCTTCACATGAGCGAATGATTTGTGCCAAAATCGTAAACTCCGACTGCAAACCAGGCAGCTCAGACTCTTTCGGACGGTAAATGCCGTTTGTGATGACCTCATCTAGAGGATTCCCGTCGCGTATGTTGCGCTGGTGCCTTTTCAGCAACTCTATGCGAGCCGGCATCTGCTGGCCGTACACAGCCTCCTGGAAGCTTTCCATGGCCGACACCTTTTCGCCAAGAAGCTCGTGTAGCCCAGTCGCAAAGTCACGCTCCATGTCACGTCGGACTTGGGGGTCAAAGACTTTGTCCGTGACCCAAAGCTTGAGGATGCCGAGGGAAAAGTGCATCCACGCCCGCGCCAGGTATGCAGTTTCTCTCGAGATGTCCTTGCACTCGACGACGTTGACTTCACCCAAGTCCTTGAGCATGGGTATGAAGTGCTCAACGGCAACCTGATGGGGTTTCCCCTCCTCCAAGCCGTCAAAAATCTCCATCAACCTTTCGTTCTCGTTTGCGTCACGGATCTGCATCTCCAATATGTCATGCCTGCAGTTGTGGGTGAGCCAACCGCTCATCCATAATCTGTTTCCAATCATCGAGGGAGAGTCCTCGGCGAAGATGGTCAGGAGCTGGCGTATGAGATGCCTCAGCTGATGCTGGGGCTTTTTCTGAAATGTTGGCTGAGCCTGCAAGGAACCAACAGAAACCGCTCGCCCTAGGATTAGAAGCTCCGACTCTAGCAAGTCCAGGCCTCGCAGGCTGACCGAGTCCAAGTCCCGAAGTCGAGCCCAGAGCGACGTGGCCAGCGTCCCATCCCAGAAGTTCCGAGGTCTGCGCATGAGCTTGTCCATGGTCTGGATCCAGTCGCCAGGTTGGGTCAGATGCATAGGTCGGGTAGGCGTGTCGGACAACAACTCGAGCAAGTGGCGTATGTCGCTGCCCGCCGTGGGCCTGAACAGAAATGCCTGGTAGAGCCTTGAAAAGGTGTCGGTAAAGTGCGGCTTGGTCTCGTTGGCATCGGCGTCGACCTGCGCTTCCAGAGAAGCAATCTCGGCGGCAAGGCTTTCGACGAGCGTGTCTACGGACGCGACGTCGTCCCTGCTGAGCATTTCCGCCTCGTGCAGCGCTTCCTGAGCCTCCACCAAGCTATCAATGGGCGCGTTGGCTTTCCACCGAAGGGCATCGAAGCGCGAAGCGAGCTGCCGAACTTTCATGCAGCGCGAAAACGATTCTTCGCGGTCAAAGGGAAGTGGTCGAAGGTGCTCCCACATCGGCTCCATGTGTCTCCCATGTCCGAGCTGGAATACGGTGCCAAAGTTTTCCTTGAATTCCTGCAAGACGCGCCTCAGGAGGATCGCGCCCGTTGCGTGCTCAAGCTTGCTGGCCCATTCTTCAAACATGGACTTGCCGTGCTCCAGGTGCCCCCAGAAGAGAACGTCGTTGTAATCGTGCGCAGAGGTCAAAGCCATCGTGCGCTCCAGATAGTATTGCAGCCCCCAAAGAATTCTCAAATGTTCCTGTAAAGCGTTAGCTGCGTTCGTACCAAGCATGCTCGGACCTACAGGTTGGAACGGAGGATCGCCAAGGTACAAGAACTGCTCCATGTACGTCCAGGCGTTGGTCAGAAAGTTGCACACGTTGACGGTCGTGTCTCTTTGCACCGCAGGAGCTTGCCCGCTCAGCAACGATCTTTCCAATCGGCTCAGAGCGGAGAGCCTTGCGCCCTTGGCCTTTTGGCGGCTCTTCTCGACGGAGTTTTGGGCGCGGCGCATACGGCGCAGTATTTCGTATCTTATTCCGTGCCAAGGGCAGGTCTCGTTGCGAAGCCGCAGCACCCTCGTGAGGGGATGGTTGCTCATGGCATGCATAGGCTGGGATGATTAGCAAAGAAGCTTTACGGAGCGGAAATCATACCTTTGCTATTTGCTGAGGATCGGAAAAGTCAATCGTCGCCCTCGAGTACATGTGCGCCAGACCTTCAGCGACGCGGAATCCCAGGGGAGATTGCAGAAAGTCGAGCAGATCATCAATCACCGCAGACTTCTTCCGGTGCTGGAAATCTTTGGTAAACCGGCGCAAAAGGGGCAGGTCTTCGAACACCAAGAAGTCGGTAGCCAGCTCGACCTGCAGAGAAGCCTGGTTGGAATCCTGCGAATCGGTCTTGACGAGCTCATCGTGCAAGGCACAGAATCTCTGCAGCCCACTCTCGACCGGTGTAGGCTTGTGCGTTGCCAGGAATTCATCATTCAGCTCCCTTGCGATGTGGATTTCAACAGCTCGATTCCTCATGGCTCGGGAGAGCTCGCCATATCGTGGGTCTGTCGTCAGGAAGATTCTGAAATCGGGGTGAGGGCGGATGATTCTAGGCTCGCCGCCGGGCTCGCAATGCTCGTTGATGCTCAGGAATCCATTAGGTTCCATGAGCGAGTTGAGCCTGTCCAAGACGGAAGCGTTGCACATGTTTGCGTTGTCGAGGACGAGCCACTGCCCTGTCTGGAGGGCCTTGACGATGACACCGTCCAACCACTCGAATCGAGGGTCTGCCACGGTCAGAGGTTGGCTGAGCAGCTCCATGCCACGGGTGAGCAGAGAGGCTACCGGAGAATTTGCAGGGACCTGCGAGGCCAAGGTTTCGATGGAGAGGCGAACGGCCGAGAGCTCCTCGGCATGACCGGTGTAGGTGTTGAGCAGATGAAGCAGCTGCAAAGCCTCCTGGGGAGCGCTGCCCGGAAGCACAGCCATGACGGACTTGTGAAGATCCCCATGCAACTGCCTGAGCATGACATTAACCTCGCGCAACGGGTCTGATTGCTCGTATCCGCCGACGAGATCCATGGTGTCAATGTCGGCGTTCATCGGGAAAACCACCAGGGGCTTGCCTGCCAGCGCGGCAACAAACTCGAGCAGAAGAGTCTTTCCACTGCCCGAAGCCCCGCTCACGATGCATGGGATGTTTTGGTTGATGCAAGTAATCACCGACTCGGCCTCGGAGAGCAAGCATCGAGGAATGGGATTGGGCAGCCGCTGAGGCTGCACATCTGGATTCCGTTGCAGCACCGCATAGCCAATTTGTGCACTAGAGGGGTTGATATGCCAGTACATGACGTTCCTCTCTGGCGGGGTCCGAACTGCATCCTGCCATACCGAATCCATGTTCTTTCGGTCCGATTCCGTTCGGAACCTAGAGCGAATGATGACGTCTAGGAAAGCAGAGTCGTTCTTGCTGAGCGCCTCGCTCAGAGGGTCATTCATGCTCAAGAGCCGCAGCCACCTCAGCACGTCGCGCAGGTTAAACTCCCAAGGACCTCCTTGAGCACCAAAGGTTCTTTGAGTGGCAATCGTGTGCTCGAGCAGGCTGATGAACCTGATAATCTTCTCGGTGCGGCCCTCGCCAACCGAGGGATAGTTGTGTAGGGCGATGAGGTTGAGATCGTCGGCAGTGAAGACGTCGGCATACACGACAATGAACCGGTTCACGAAAGAACTGGGCAACCCTTTTCGACCGCCTCCCTGGTGATGCGGGTTCTGGGCTGCAAAGAGCCGGAAGTTGGGATGTCGCTTGAACACTTGGTCGAGCTCAGAAACATAGACCTCGCCGCGGTGATCCAAGCAGGCATTCAGACCCTCGAGGACGGATTGGGATGCCAGATTCATCTCGTCGAGCAGTACCCATTCGCCCTTTTGCATGGCTTGCAAGAATGGCGCGTCTCTCCACGCAAAGTTGCCTGCCTCGGCTCCTTCGACGGGGACGTCAGTTCCGAAGAGATCCATCAGGTCGGTCTGGTCGGAAAGGTTGATGCGCGTCAACGGCTGCCCGCAGGTTTTGGCGAGAGCAGCAATGAGCGTGGTCTTGCCGACGCCAGGGCTGCCTTCGAGCAGGATGGGCTTCTCCATCTGAAGGGCACGCAAAACTCTCCTGGCGTTGCGGACCGTGGTTGGCGCAGACAGGGCAAAAGATTCATCGACGGCCCCGGAAGGCGTCCGGCCGATGGTGTAATTCCCAATGGTCAGAGAATCGTCGGTAAGAGTCACTTGAGGCGTCGGCTCCGAGAGGTGGCGGGGGTTTCCGCCAGCTAGCTTCGTGAGCGTCTCGATGCATTTCTGCCTCTGCTCTGCGACATACGCGGGATCAGTGGCCATGATTGCGGACGGGTTGGCTCCTATGCTGTCAATGAATATCGTGGCAGCACCATCAATCAAAGCCGACAAAGGGTTGTTTGAATGGAACTTGTTGATGAACTGCACCCAGACCAGGAGCTCACGAATGGAAAAGCGCGTGGATGCCATGGCTCTAAAGTTTTCGCCAAACCAAGAAGCGAATTCGACCATGGGCTTGACGAATCTCTTGCATGAATCTACAAGCTTTGCTCTCAGAATGTCATAAATGTCCTCGCTATCGGATAGGGGAGGCACCCAGATCTCGGTGAAACGATTGCGGAGGGCGGGGGAGAGTTCCTTTTTTCCAAAGTCGCCTCCGGGGTTCATGGTAGCAAACATCTGGAAACCGTCAGACCCTTTGACGAACGAGTCATCGATGCCTTTCTCGGCCAGGAGCAACGTTCTTTGGGGCTCGAGGACCGAGTTTAGTCTCTCGAGGACAGAGTCGTCGGCGAGAGAGATTTCATCCAGGAGGAAGAATTGACCCTCGCGCATGGCCTCGACCAGCGCACCATCGGACCACTCAAAGAGGGCTTTGCTTCTGGTTTCGTTGGCGGTTATTCTCTCTAGTATCTCTGCAGGAACTAGGCTGAGCTGGTTGCTGTCGAGTGCGTGGTATTGTTGCAGACGCTCCTCTGGAGTGCCAGCATCGTCCAGCCCTAAGCCGCCGAGCACCAGCTTGACATCAGCGTCCAGCGAAGCCAGAATGGCCCCACGGTTACGCACAGGTCGCTGCGAGCCGATCAAATCCCCAGTCTCGGTGTTCTGGTGGGCATTGACGATGTGCAGCTTCTGCCCGACAGCCTCCGCCAACAGCTGAACAACGGTAGTCTTGCCGCAGCCAGTCTCCCCCACGAGGAGGACCGGTTCGTTATTCTTTAGTGCCCTAGAAACGAGCACGTACAAACGCCGCATTGCATGGGTCCAAACGACACCCTGCGCGTTGGGCTTTTGGCTGAATTGCCTCAACTCGGGAGCCTGAGCAGAGTACAATTGCAGAGGGTCGATTTTGACTTTGAAAATGGTCTCAATCACCTCCTTGACAGCCTGCCTCTCCTCGTCGTTGCGCACTCGCTCGGCCAAGAGCATAAAGCCGTGCGCCGCAATCTCCTCTCGCGAATCGGCTTCTCTCAACGCCCATCGGAACAGGTCACGCAGAGTAGCAAAGCTGCTCTTTTGCTCAAACACTCGGCTAGTCTGCCGAAGACGGGATAGCTCTTTGTATACGTTGACGATGCGCCTGCAGTCGGGAGGCGACGTGCTGCGGCTCCTTTGCTGAAGGATAAACTCGAGCTCATCCTCGGGTATATCGTCGAAATGAAGCTCGAGGAAACGGTTGCGGAAAGCTCTCGAGAGGACCTTGCGGCCGCCATAGAGACCTGGGGGATTTTGCGTCGCGAAGAGAATAAAGTTTTCGTGCGGACGCACAATCTCTTGCGTTTCCGGGATCAAGAGCTCACGGTTGTCATCGAGCAGACGGTTCAGAGCCTCCAAGACGTCGGTTGGGGCCAGGTTGAGCTCGTCCAAGACGATCCAGTGCCCTTTGCGCATGGCTTGTACCAGCAAGCCCTCCTGGAAGCGCAGCTTGCCGTCCGGCCCTGAGGCGTAGGTGCCTAGGTACTCTTGGAGGTCCGTATGCTCGTGGTTGTTGATGCGAACAAACTTGTTGCCGGTAAAGTTTGCGAGGTACTCAATCATGCTCGTCTTGCCTGCCGAAGTCGGCCCCTGGATGAGGATAGGAAACCGTCTCGTCGAAGTCGCCCTCACGAGATTGAGGAGGTTTCGCTCAACGTACGGAGTGATGATGTAGTCCTCGCTCTCCACGACGGGCTCCTCGCCTTTGAAGAGCCAGTACTGACGATCTCGGTCCTTGTTCTTGAACCGCACGTACTCCTTGCCGTCGTTGGGATGCTTTGGCGGCTGCGACAGCAATGATTGGGGATCCTGCTTGTCAAAAAGGTGGTGGTAAATCAGGGGGACGAGCATCTTTTCAGAGTCGCGGTCGAGCAAGGTGAGGAAGCCCATGGAGAAGCCTTCGTAGAGAGCTCTCCTGAGGCCATAGGAAGGGGCAATTGTGTTTACGTAGCTCAAGACCCGAGTCAAGGTACGAAGACTGAAATGGGGGACCTCGTTTGCGCCATCGACCAATCGCCTTTCCGCAGCAAGCTTCTTGGTGTTTAGGTATAACCTTGCGATATCATCTGCTGCCTGATCATGCTTGCTGCTGGTGCTGCCGAGGTAGGTCTTGATGATGGACAAGAGGTCCTTGAGGTCATTGTCAGGGCTGTGAACGTACAGCTCCGTGAATCTCGACCTGATGCCACCGGGCAAATCACGTTTGCCGATATCCGTGGCTGGGTTCATGGCGCCGAATATGCGAAAGTTGGGGTGGGCGACAATCTTTTCGATTTCACCCGTCTCGGTGAGAAGAATCGAAGGTCGCTCATCGGGGCCGCTCAGGAGATCTGCCACGCTCTCGAGGGTATCAGGTGAGGCCAGGTTGATCTCGTCCAGAAGCACCCAGTCACCGTTGCGAACGGCCTTGACCAGGTTGCCCTCGACGAAAGAAAAGGCAAATGCGTTGGATCCGCCTGATATCTGCACGTCAAACTGCTCCAGCTTCTGCGAGAACGCGTCCCATCTTGGTTTGAGGTCCCGCATCGTCTGCAGCCGTGACCGCGTCTTGCGGCGCTTCGCCGGCTGACCGTCTTCCCTCGCCTCGACTTCCTCTGCCCGCTTCTTCTCCATCTGGGCGACAATGGCAGAGAACATCCTTGGCGCCTCTTTCCACAGCTTTGACACTTTGCTCCATTGGCCTTTGGCGAAGCTTTTCCCTACTGATTCGAGATACTTTTGATTGCTGCTCGCGGAGATGCCGGTTGCTGAAAACAAGTCCTCGAATTCCTCCTTGAGAGGCACCGCCAGGCTTCGCACGTTGACGGGCTTGAAGCCTCCGAGCAAGTCGCCAACTTCGCTCTGCTGCGACAGGTTGACCGCGATGAGCTTGTGCCCTAGAGATTCCGCCAGCTGCTGCACGACGGTGGTTTTGCCGATGCCAGTCTCTCCCACGAGCAAGACCGGCTCGCTGAGATTGACCGCGGCAGCAATTTGCTCGAGCAGTCTCTTGGCATGCGTTGTGCTTGCAAAGGGCCGCTTGGATTTCTGAATCCTATTCGACCGCTGTTTTCTCAGGCGCACCCGTCCAATCCTGAGCTGCGTCTCCGTTTCTTCGAGCGCAGGAACGTTTGCCTCAAGGTAATGCTCGGCCCGCTCCTTGGCCATGTGCATCTCTTCCGCAATGGCATAGACGACGTGCTTGAGGAGATCCATGTCAGGGCAGCTGCCCACGAAGCAGTCGAGAGCCTCCATGAACATCCAGTCACGGGTGTTTTCGCTGATCGGTTCTTCACCCGTCACGGAACCTGCAGTCGTCAGACACTCGACGAGCCGCCGGCACCACTTGAGGAGATCTCGAACATTCATGGCTCGGCTGAGAATGCTACGTCCGCGGCTCATGAGCGAAGGTTTGCTACTCAGATCAGACAGTCGTCTATATACAGCCAATATGCCCGCAAGATACTTTTTGAGAATAGGATGCCTCTCCAGGATGACCTGCTCAAGCTCCGTCTCCTTCAGGGGTTTGGTGTTCATTGATTGCCAGAACCTCATGCCGACTATGCTCGGAAGATTCTCCTGCCCATTCATCCCTCGGGATGTCCTCAGAGTGGCGAATAGACGAAACGAGCTTGCGGCGTGTATTCGCTCGCCGCGGCTGGGAATGAGCAGCTCCTTGCGCTCAATTAGGGGTAAAAGTGTGCTCAGCACCTCGGTAGGCGCTCGATCCAGATCCTCGATGAGCACCCAGCGGCCCTCTTTGACCGCCGTGGTCAAGACGCCGGGTCTCCACTGGAAGCTGCCGGGCTTGGAGTCGGTCGAGTAGAGTCCGATGAGCATTTTTGCGTCCGTCTGCTCGTTCAGGTGCAGAGTGACCATGTTGTGGTACATGCCGAGCTGTCTTGCGACTTCGTGAACGAGCGATGTCTTGCCCGACCCAGGCAAGCCGTGCAAGAGAATAGGCTGGTCGACCTGAAGTTTACGTGCCAGCATCTCCAGATTTTCGACCGTCGTAGAGGTCGAAACGAGACTCCCAGAGTCTCCTGTTGGCCCAGTGGGGCGGGGTAGCAGGACGTTTCCGTACGGTACAGAGTACGGCGTCAGGTTGTGCATCAACGGCTCGGGCTCCTCCAAGAAGCCATCCCCTTCTGCGGCCAACTCTACTTCTGCCTCCCGCGGATGTAAAGCTTCGTGTGCGCGACGTCTGTTTGTTTGCAATTCGAAATAATGGCGATGGGCATCGTTGACCCGCTCAGATTCGTGCAGGGATAAAAAGACGTAATCAACTGGCCTCCCGTCAAAGTCTCCAGTGATTGTCTCTTCAGTGCCGACATGTTGCGAAATGAGCAGCTCCAGCTTGTGATCGGACGCGCAGAGCAGCTGGCAGAATATGCGAACGGCAAGATATCTTACTGCGCGGTCCTCGTGGGCGAATAGACCTTGGGCAAATGCAGGCGAGATTATGGATTCGAACCTCTTCTTGTCGAAATTGACCAGTCGCCAGATGGCCAAGAGATAGCGCAAGAGGGCTGCTCCATCGTGGTGCCGCAGGACATGCTCTGGGGAGATGAGGGGAAGTTTCAGCGAGGCGCTCCCAGGCGTAGCGACAGGCTGCTCCAGGAACACGGCAAGATGTGGAGCGAAGAACAAAAGTTTGGCGAGCGCCGAGAAAACGACGAGCTGCCTAGATGCGTCGGTGGCGGCGAGAATCCATCGGGCGCAAATGTCGGGAAAGACGTGCTGAAAATGCTTGAAGATTCGTTCTGTAAGTGATGGGATGAGGGCCGCTTCTGCGACTGCGTCCAGGATCTTGGAGCTAGACTGATCCTTGATAATGTCGACAACCTCGGCCGGCAGATGGTCCAAAACAGTCGCGTCGTCTAGGAGCGACCTCCTCTGCCTCGCGATATTCATAATGGCCATGGTTTGTGCATTGAGTGGCTAGCAATGCCAGCTCGTATGTGGGAAGTTGGTGTGGTATATAATCTGTTTCGCCCACTACCAAGGTTGCCAAACAGCCCAACTTTTTTTCCTTATCGGCTTGTCTGCCTTAATTGATTCGTCTTATCGATAATGCAAGTCGCCCGATTGGGAAGGGTGGCATGATCTTCTGAACCAATCAGGTGCCACCTGAACTAGCCCCACCCCCATCAACGAAGCTCGAAAAACTTGGAGACTATCAGAAGACGACCACCAAGCACCACCTTTTCCACTCCCCTTGCTCCGTCCAACTCTTCAATCAAGTCACAATGGCCATGTCCTGCCGGTACGCGGCGCAGATCTGCGCGCGCCAGATTCGGTCCTCGAGGGCCCCCTCCCACATGCTCCGCGCCGCCACGTCGACGAGACGGTGGAACTCGACCGAGGCCGTTGCCAACCCCAAGATCGACGCCATTGTCGACCAGATCGGCCAGCTCACGCTTCTCGAGACCGCCGACCTCGTCTCGAGCCTCAAGGTACGTCGCCAGGGGTGCGATTGAAGGGGTAGGCTAACATGTGCGCAGAGCAAGCTCAACATCCCCGATCTGCCCGTAGGAGGCTTCGCCGCTGCCCCCGCCCCCGCAGCGCCCGTCGAGGAGGTCGAGGAGGCTGCCCCCGCCGCCCAGGAGAAGACGCTCTTCACGCTCAAGCTGCAGGGCTTCGACGCCGCCTCCAAGGCCAAGGTGATCAAGGAGGTCAAGGCCATGCTGGGACTGAGCTTGGTGGACAGCAAGAAGTTTGTCGAGAGCGCGCCCAAGATGATGAAGGAGAACGTGCCCAAGGAGGATGCCGAGAAGATTATTGCCTCGATGAAGGATCTCGGCGCCACGGTTGTCATGGAGTAAGAACTCATGGAGTAAGGACGGGCATGAATAAAAGATGGGAACTTATACGATACGATGATGGGTTGGATGTACAAACACCACGTGTACTACTAAGAATACAAAGATTTCTTTATATAGGCTCAAAGTGTCACGAGGCTGTGAGAAGATGTGTTTGACCATGTTGATTTACCAAGGAACGATATTGATAGCCCGGGTATCTTGCTTTTCCCAACCTAATAACCAAACGCCAATCCATGCATAATAACCCCCACTACTATTCCGTATAAAGTTCAACTTGCTCGTCCTTATCTTGTCCACGCCTCTCTACGCCCTGCCATTCCCATTCGTGTCTTTATGCTGGTGAGGACACTTTTCCGTCTCGAGCTCCATTTCCTTGTTAAACTCTTCCGCCTCCTCGATGATGAGCCTCTCGTCGTCCTCCCCAAAGTCACTCGTCTCGTCCCACAGCTTGTTCAGCTCCTCGTCGCCGCCGCTGCCGACAGCCCACATGCTCTCCCGCTCCCTCTTGTGCCGCTCGCGGTCCTCCTCGATGCGCTGCTCGACCCGATACTTGTCCAGCCCGTGAGGACCAATCTTTTTGGACTTGGCCGCCGGGGTGCTGCCGCCCATGTCCACGTCGCCGTCGGGCGAGGCCATGCCCATGTCGTCCGCCGTCGTCTCGCGGTCCCTGATGACCTCCTCGATCTGCGTGACTGCCTGCGTGTCGAGGTACCCCTTGGCGTTCAGGCTCTGGAGAACTTTGCGTACGACCCTGACGTTTGCCGCGCCGGAGCCGTCGTCCGGGGCCACGGCGTCAACCACCCTGATGATGTCACGCTGGATCATCCTCACGTACTCGTCATTGCCGTCCTTGTGGGCAAGATCCAGGAACTGCTCCAAGAAGTACATGATGTTGGCTCTAACATTCAGGTTACTCTAAACTATCAGTCAGCTCGGTCCTCTACCAAGAGCACAAGGGAGAAACTCACCTTTTCGAGCTGCTCTAGGATGCACGAGTGCAGATCCTCGTCCATGTCCCTGTGCCTCAACGCATACTGGGCAGCCTTTTGCGCCGATGCAACAGACGCATTGAGATCTCGGAGCTGCGCGGTGAAGCGTATCCGGACCTCGAAAGGGTCCGCCATGGCCGTACGTGCCGCTTAAAAAATAAGCCGTTTGTGCGATCGATGAAACACGAAGCTTCGTAAGCAAAAATAGGTGGTTATAATTGAACGTTGTTTCTAAAAGGCTTAATGGTGGTGAGCCTCTCACTCAGCGACGGGAAAGCCACATGGGAACCCCTAGCGTTTAGCGAACAGAATAAGCAGGACAGCTGTGCACTTTAGAACTGGTTGCGCATGTCGGCGGTATTTCTCCAGCTCCCCAACCCGGTAAAGCCTCGGGGAAGGCGACCATGCGCTCCCTAACACGGCCCTTTCTGCGGTCGATCCACGAAAAATACTGCGCCGTCCTGCCGAGATCGCCCGCAGATGGATTGCTCAGGCGCTGACGGGAACAATTCCATCAAAAGCTTCAGGCGGTTCCTCGCTGTGTTACCCCCCAAATTGAATCCCAGGCGGTTCGGGCCGGATTGGACGCTTTAACGTAATAACTCGTTTCTCTCGGTCTGAATCCGAGACAATATAAATATATATATATTATAGTCCGTACCTGAAGAAGCAACTTTTGTAATTTTCGTGGGTCCGATTCTCAAGCGTACCCTGGTTCAGGCATCATTATAATCTCAACGTTGGGCAACCCCATCTTATAAAATCTGACAACTCGTCTTCACAATCGACTTTTTCACGACAGGCAAATCATCATGTCTAACCAAATGTCCCTCACTCTGCACAGCGGCACCTCGACGCCGACGCCGGCGCCGGACTTTACCATGGCTGTGCTGGGTTGCGGTGAGTCTTGGACGTACGGGGTTGCTTCACTTACAGGGCGCTGACGATGAGAGACAAGGCACCATGGGCATCGCCATCCTCCACGGGATCCTGACCTCGCTGGCCGAGATCCATGGCCCAAAACCCCTCCAGACGCCGTCGGGCACCAGCACGCCGACGGACAACCTCCCCCAGCGTCTGCCGTCGCGCTTCATCGCCTGCGTCCGCAGCTCCGACAGCGCCAAGCGCGTCAAGCAGGCGTTGTGGGAGCACTCGGCGAGCCTCAAGGTGGTCCGCAACGAGAACATTGCCGCCATCAACAAGTCCGAGGCCGTCATCCTCGCCTGCAGGCCCAACATGGTCAAGGCCTTGCTCAGCGAGCCCGGCATGGCCAAGGCGCTGCACGGCAAGCTTCTCATCAGCGTGTGCGCGGGCATCACGACGGACCACATCGAGGAGGCGCTGCACGGCGCCGTCCCTCAAAAGGACCCAGAGGAGGACGGCCGGTGCCGCATCGTGCGCGCCATGTGCAACACGGCCGCCCTCATCCGCGAGTCCATGACCGTCATCGCCGCCACCGAGCCCCCGCTGCCGCCAAACACCCAGGCCCTCATCACATGGATCTTCAAGCGCATCGGCGACGTCATCTACCTGCCCGCCCACAACATGGACGCCTCCACGGCCCTCTGCGGCTCCGGCCCTGCCTTTTTCTCCCTCATGCTAGAGGCCGCCGTTGACGGTGCCGTGGCCATGGGTCTGCCCCGCCCCGAGGCCCTCAAGATGGCCACCCAGACCATGAGGGGCACCGCCGGCCTCGTGCAGCACGGTGAGCCCCCCGCCATGCTGAGGGAAAAGACTTGCATCGCCGGCGGCTGCACCATCGGTGGTGTCATGGTCCTCGAGGAGGGCAGGGCTCGCGGCACCATTTCGCGGGCTGTGCGCGAGGCCACCACCATCGCAAGCCGACTTGGTGGCGGTGGTCAAGGTAACGGAAACGGCTTCAGCGAGCCTTCAGGAGCGTGGTACTAGATGGTCAGCGTAGGATGCTCTTTGCGTTGTATAGCATGCATGTAGATACGGTTTGGAACTGATACGGTGTGTGGCTGCAATTTGCATGCTCTTGTATGGCATTATTTTACCTAGTAATGACACCCAACGCCTAATCCCCATCCTTGATACGCTACATTATCCCTTGCTAAGCGTCCACTCGCGGTTTCTTGCTCGCAGCAGACTCGGCATCGTCGTGCTTCCTCTTGCCGTTGGCCTGCCGGTGCTTGCTGATCCTCTCATAGGTAGCCAGAATTACTGCATAGCCATGCGATACACTCTCCAGTGTGTTTTGCAGAGCCTCGGGTCTATCCTCGGCGGGAATCTCATGCATGACGCCCTTGTTGTGACGGTACAGCCGTTGCTTGGCGAGGAGCTGCCAAAGCCTCTCCAGATGTTTATCCTCCTTGGTAGGCTCGCTGATGTCCTCTGGCTCCTCCATTGCGGGGCGGACTGAGACGGGAAGCTGGGACATGAGGTGCATCTCCAACACTCGAGAAAACTGCCGAGGGGCAATCTTCGCCTTTCGCCGGACCTCGTCCACGTCGGCACCAGTCAGAAGCTTGGGCACCGCGCCCTTTTCTGGGATTTTGACGCTCGTGTCCAACTTGATGGCTTGGAACTCGGGGAGAGTGCGCAGGAAGGCGAGATCGCAAATGTCGCGGAGGTCGTCAAACGCCTCGCTGGGGTCCTCGACAACAAACTCGTGCGTCTGCGGTTGCTGGTGGTAGTGCTTGAATATGGTCTCGTAGAGCTGGACGCCCATGCCCTTGCGCTGGAACGGGGGCAGGATGATGAACTGGGACAGGCGGGTCCGAGCAGGAAGATCAGTCAGGCTCGCCTTGCCGTCTGGCAGCTCCCACTGATGATTTGGCGAGGTCGGGGGCGTGGGAGGCTGGAAGTAGAAGAAGCGGTAGATTGTCGAGAAGCCTACAAAGGTGTAGCTGCTCTTGGCGGGGTTGTGCTCTGCCGGGCTCTTCTTGTAGAGGAAGAATAGTGTCCACCTGTCCGCGTCGGAAAAGTCTGGCTCATCTGATTCATCGTCCTGGTTGTCGCCGATGTAGCTACCGCTGCGGATGAGCATCATGGCAAAGATTTGGACGCGCGTATTGAGCTGCATCACCTGGGGATCGTCGAGGGTGCCGCGCCAGATTTCGTACTCTCCGTCCGCGGCTGTAAAGGTGCTGTGCAGGGTACCCGGGGGGGTCCAGTCCTCATCCTGCTGCTTCGTATCCTCCTCGAAATCGGCCGACCTAACGAACGCGACTGCCGCACGTTAGCTTTGCCAAGATGGTTTGCGCCTAGCTCTTACTTTGGGGAAGGTGACGGCCCTCTTGGAGGATTTCTGCAATGTCATCCGCCTCGTAGTCGCCAATGGGATCAATCTTTTTCTTGTGAGTCATCTTGACGTGCGGGCGCATATCGTTGGCACGGTAGCGGATGTTGATCTTGAGATCCTTGTAGCCAAAGATCTTGCCATCGTCAAAGATAGTGTCCATGAACTTAGGCTGGAAACTGTCTAGAATGCGCAGACCCGAGTCGGCAGTCTTGGTCGGGGTGTACATGCTGACCGTCGTCACCTTGTCCGCGTCGACAATCCCTATGCGAGGTCAGTTGAGCCCGCAGAATGTAGCTCCAAACTCACATTGCTCGAGGTCGGCGAGAGCCTCCATGTTGGGATGCAGTCGAAGGGGATCAATAAAATTGGATCGAAAAAGATGATGAATAAACTCGGATTGAAAAGATGATTGATGAAAGCGATGACCCGATATAGGCGCTTAAACGATGTAATGATCTGAAAACTTCCTTGGGCAAGTTCAATCGCAATGCTCTAGCATGGCAAAGTTCAGACGCGCCTAGCCGCGTTCTACTCTACGCGCAGGGCTGATCAGCGGGTGCCTAGCCTAGAAAGGTGATGATGTAAGGCGCTAAAAATACAACGCCTGCCGCTACTGCATAGCCCCTGGACCACTGAAAGACAAATCAGCCAACCTCGAAATCTCAACTACATCTCTAAATTCTCACCATAGCTGCGCATGGTGCTCCTGGAGCAATCAACATGACATCGATAGCCGCAGCCAGCTCCCCAGTCGGCTCGACAATCTTTTCTCTGTCGGCGCTGCTGGTCATCTCCCTCATCGTGCTCTTCATACTGCGGTACTACCTCCCACTACGAACGACGCCGGCATTTTACACCGTGCCCATCTTCTTTGCGTTATGGCTCCCCTCGGTCGTGATTATCCTCGTGCCCATCGACCTGGCCTCTAGTGCGGCGACTGGCGATGAGGCGACCCGTGGCGTGTGGCTCCCCGAGAGGGTTATCCTCGTATCATGGCGCATCACATACTGGCTGACCTTTGTATTGACATGGTGAGTTTCAGAGTCGCGTGACAAGCTTCCGCTAATGGTTCCAGGTTCATACTCCCTGTGCTCGCCGAATACTCCGACTCTGGATATCGCGAACCGAGAGACAAGCTCACCTACTCGCTCCGCCAAAACGCCCAGTTCTACGCCATCTGCATCGTGGCCAGCGTCGTCGGCCTCGTCTACGTCATCATCGCCTACGGCATCAGCATCACGTCCCTCAAGGGTCTGATCATGGCCCTCGCCTACTGCTGGGGCTTGGTTCTCGCCATCTACCTCATGGGCCACGGTCTCGTGTCCATCCCCAGACGGCTGATGCGCAACGCCAGCCTCACCGGTAGGCTCAAGCGCCTGCAGAGCCACGCCCCGAAGCTGCACGAGCAGATGGAGGACGCAACCGTCAAGGTGGACGAGATCGAGGCGCAGGTGCACGAGCTGAGCCGCCGCAAGGTGGGAAGCGCCGCAGACTTTCGCGACTGGATCGAGGAGCTGCAGGACCTCGCCAACGTGCCCGAATCGCAGCCTCGGTCGTCGGTCCAGCAAGAGGTGCTCACGGCCGGCCAGACCATCCCGACCGTCATCACCGAAAAGTTCCTCGCCGACCTTACCCGCAGGCTCATCCGCGCGCGCCACACAAAGTCGCGCTACCTCGACCAGTGGAACCACCTCGTCCAGGAGGCCAACGAGACGCAGATGATTATCGACTCGGGCGCCTCCAAGAAGCTCGATTTCGGCCAGGCGGACCCCCACGCCGGGTTCTGGGAAAAGACCAAGATCTTTACCCCTTATACGCGCCACCTGTACTACTTTTACTTTATCCCCTACGCCCAGGTCGCCCTCGGTGGTTTCCTCGCCATGGCGTCGGTGTGCGTCGTGTGGTCCGAGGTTATAAAGGTGCCGTTCCCCATGCTCTCCGTCATCCGCTACACGGTGGCGCACCACTGGACCGGCGAGAGGCCCGAGGTCGGCTTCGCGGGGCAGGTGATTTCGTCGCTCTGGATCTGCTACATGTGCGCGGCGGCCCTCATCTCCATGACCGAGGTCAAGGTCTGGCGCGGGCGGGCGCTCGTCAAGCGCAACACGGCCCACGAGTCGGCATTCTGGTACGCGCTGCAGGTGGCCAAGCTCAGCATCCCCATCTCGTACAACTTTATGACGTTTCTTTCTCCTCGCGTCTACGACAAGACCATCTTTTACAAGTTTCTTGGTCAGCAGGTTGATCTGACGCCTCTGGGCAGGTGGTTCGATAACCTCTATCCCATCTTTGTGCTGCTGCCGGTGCTGGCCACCCTCTTTGGCCTCTACGGCAAGGTGAAGCGCATGTTTGTGGGCATGGACATGATTGACGACGACGGCGAGGATAGCCCGACGTTTGGCACCGGCTCGTGGCGCGAAGGCCGCGATCTCATCGAGCGAGAGCTGGGCGGCAGCTCGGTCAACCGCCGGCGCGAAGAAGCCTTTTCCCGTCTCTCGACAAACGGCGCCCGCTCCGGACCGGTCCTGTCTGTGCCCTCGACACGCGGATCCGGGTCCTCGCCCAGCCGCTCCCCTATCCGCTCCAACGCCACGGCCCTCCGCGCGGGACAGTCTTCGCGCGCGCCTGTGCTCGACGAACCGCAGGACGACAGCCTGCTGACCATCTTTGGCCACCGGATGAAGAATACGATTGACACGTTTGAGAGCCCGCAGTGGGTCAAGGACATGAAGCCCAAGTGGATGGGCGGCGACGACGGCAACGCAGGCAACGCAAGCAGTTCGCAGAGACCCGGGCATGAGCGCAGCAGCAGCTCAGATATACGCCGGTGGTTTGGCGGCACCGGGCCTATCCGGTTATGACCGCTTATGATGGATGTAAGTTGAATGAAGCATTTAGCTAGAAGGAGTTTTCGGGTAACATCATTGTTTCAAACATTGTATATGCGTGTCTCTCTGTGTGTCTCTATTTGATGCCATTAAAATACATCGACCTTTCCACTATTAGCGTAAACCACGAAAGTCATATTCCAAATCTATCAATCCTCAACCTCGCACACACTTTTCAAGTCACTTACTTTCAAGTGAGCTTTCGAACTCGGTGCCAACCAACCATCAAGGCTCACCAACTCAATTTTAAAGACCGCTCGCCCTCGTATAAATGTCGTAGAATCGTAATCTTTAAGGCTTCGTAGGCGCAGTGCTCGTATTCCACGTATGAGCCTTCCCCATGGTCCTCCTCCTCATATGCACCATGATATCCTTCTCCATCTTGTCGATATCCCTCTCCAAATCGGCGTCGTCCCGCCTGTGCCTCTCCTCCCTCCGTCTGTCGCTCCACATCCACAGCGCCACGACGCCCAATGTGACGGGCACCGTGACGGCAAAGTATATCCACAGCTCCGCCGCCACGGTGGGCTCCGTGGAGGGGCCGTCGTAGTTGAAGAAGGACATGCCGAAGACGGAGGCGAGGTAGGATGCGGGTAGGAAGATGACGCCCATGAGGGAGAGGGACTTCATGGCTGTGGAGTCGCGTTTCGAGGCGTGGGCTATGCGGCGCTGCTCTCCGGCTATTTCTAGGTTGAGGCGGGCCTCGCGCTGGGACATGATGTTGTAAAGCTGTGATTGTCAGCAAATATCAGAAGAAGAAGAAGAGGGAGACGTACCGCCTCTCGCTGCACCTTGAGCCTCTCCAACGTCGTGGCTATGTACCCCTCAAGCCCATTAAGCTTGACCCTATAAAAATCAACCCTCGACACGAGATCCCTATGCGTCCTCTCGACAGCAGCCCTCTCAACCCTCTCCCCCTTGCCCAACCTCTCCTCGTCGGGCACCTCGAGCCCCCACACCCTTCGGAACCCGGCCAGCGCTTTATCCATCTCCCCCGCGAGCGCGAGGTAAGCCTGCGGCCTCTTCCACAACACGTGCCCATGGCACTCTACCAAATCCCTGCTCAGCCCGTCAATCTCCAGGAACCCTCCCCCTCCTACCACTGCTCCTCCAGGCGGTGGCGCGTACTGCTCCTTCTCCTCGACCTCGTCGCGCATGGAAACGGCATTCTCCAGACGGCGGAGCCAGTCTCGCGCGTCACGCTGCTTCTTGTCGTTGGCGGGGGAGAGGTCGTGGGACAGGAGTATGACGGAGAGGAGCATCGGGTGGGAGATTTGCGAGGCGCTGGCGCGGAGGTGGGATAGGGCGTGCGTCACGTCCGACGAGGGGGTGCCCTTGATGTAGCCTGTTACTAGCTTTGTTTTGAAGCAGTACGAGAGGAGCATCTCCCAGCCTCGCGTCTTGCCCTTTTTGCGCACGTCCGACTTGCGGTGGACAATTTCTGTTTTCTCCGTCAGCAGCGTTCATCCATCAGCAGCGGACATAGCTGTAGAGATAGTAGGTCACGCAGCTGTAGAAGGAGTAGATCAACGTACGCAGATACGGCCGGTTATCAAGCTCATCCAGCCAACTCCAAAAGAACGGCCCAACAACAGCCGTAGTCTCAATCCCCCTCTTGGGCAACCTAAACGCCCTCACCATGGCATCGTACCTATCCCTGGGCAAGGAAATCGTATTGGGCGAAAAGGTATCAGGATCCCTCGCATTAGTCTGCACTCTGCTCTCCCCTATTAGCCCCCATTCTGCATGTATCCCGTACACCAAAAGCGCCCGTTCTGCTTGTATTCCGTACAAACACATGTCCGGTCCCCGCTCATTTGCTCCTCTTGTAGCTGCTCCAGGGAGCTCGCCGACACGCTTCTCTGCGTCGTTGACGGCAAAACTTGAGGGATTGTGGACAGCAGACTTAAGGGATTGTAGACTCACACCAATCGAATGCCGCTCAGCAGCTTGACTCCAGACTTGATCTTTTCCGGCGGCGCAAACGCACCCTAACGTGATACCATCAGCCTCGGTTCCTCTCACCTCTCACCGCATTAACGCATTGACAGAAGAAAAGACTCACCCTTCGATACAGAAAATTGTCAAACTCATCCAGCGTCAGCGGATGCTCCTCGCACGAATTACAAGATTCATCCTATATACATCAATCAGTCAGCGAGACATGATTAGGTAGGTAGTTGTTTGCCAAGGCGAGACCGCCCACTTACCGAATAGTTAAACATCTCCAGGTAGCTCGTCTGCTCCGTCACTTCTTTGCACTCTTTTAGAGCGAGGCGGAACATGTATTCCTCCATCTTGATCAATTCTCGGCAACGCGATGCCACTTTACGAATCAATTGGAGGATGGTGGTGAATTCAAGTTGACCTTTGACCTCTAGGAATCGTTCCTGCCTCGAAGAACCGGTGGACGGCATTGAGAGTGGGGGCGGTCCGACCCCTGTCGTTGCGAGGCCTCGTTTAATGTCTTGCTTTTTTTGTCATCCCTTTCTCTTCTTCGTGATCGTATTCATTCTAGGTGAAACATTTCCACTTTATAATTCCATTCAACGGATAAAGTATAGAGTATATTCTCGTAACCATCATACTTCGTAGGTAATTTACTCTGCCAACAGACCAGTGTTGTCAGCTCTCCGTCTAGCTATCCAAACTGAGCCGGCTCTTTTACTCATCCAAATGCATTGATAACCAACGCGCCCATGGACCTCTCAGAAATCGACAAACAAGTGACCATATCTACCCACGGTTAGCATTTGTTCCAGCAGAAATAGAAGAAAAGAGGGCATACTCATCAACTCCTTCTGCATCCCCGTACTTGTCCTGCTCTTCGGGGTACTTGTCAAACTGGCTCGAATCTCCCGTCCCAGCCTTGACGGGCGGCGTGTACGGCGCATCAATGTCCTTGCGAGCCAGCCTGTCCCATGTGACTTCTCTAAACCACGGATGGTTCTTGACGTCTTGCGATCCGCCGTACAAGTTGCCTAGTCTCTTGGTCAAATCGGCCGTGATGAGCTTCTCCAGCAGATCCTGTGCTTCCGGCTGAATGTACGCCGGGTACTTGACTTTGCCCTTGAGGATATTTTCGTATATCCTCATCGGCGAGCCGCTGTCCCAGAACGGCGTGTAGCCGCAGAGCATCTCGTATATCAGGATTCCAAGTGACCACCTGATCGGTTAGCTTTGATAAAAAAAGGGGGCTCTGTGCACCCACCAATCAACTGATTTGTTGTAGCCCTTGTTAGAGACCACCTCTGGCGCAAGGTAATCGGGAGTCCCGCAGAGCGTCCATGTCTTGTCGGGCACGCGCTTGGCAAAGCCAAAGTCGGTAATCTTGAGGTGGCCGTGTCGGTCCAGCAGCAGATTCTCGGGCTTGAGGTCTCGGTAGATGATGTTCTTGGAGTGCAGGTACTCCAATGCCAGCGTCACTTCGGCGGCGTAAAACTTGGCTACGGGGTTCGGGAAACGCTGCACATGTCAACATCATCCAAGTGGATAAAACGCATCACTCACTCCTGATTTCCGCAGCAAGGAAAATAGCTCTCCGCCCTCGACAAAGTCCATGACCATGTACAGGTTTTTCCAGTCCTGAAACGTGCCCCAGAGGGTGACGAGGAAAGGGTGCTTGACGTCGCTCAGCATGCGGCGCTCGTCGTTGGTGTGCTCGACCTGCTTCATCTTGACGACCTGCGCCTTCTTGAGCACCTTGATGGCGTAGAACCGCTGGTTGTGCTTCGATTGCACCAGGTGCACCCGACCGAAACTACCAGTGCCGAGCGTCCTCAGGATTTCAAAGTCATTGAGCGAGTACTTGCCCTTTGTGATGCGGGCAACCGACGACGTGTGATGGTGCTGGATCTGCGGCGGCTGCTTGTTGACCGTCTGCTGCTGCTGCGGTACCTGAGGCTGAGACTGAGGTTGAGCCTGAGGGGTAGGCGTAGAGTCAATGTCCATCTTGTCCGGCTGCGGTTGCGACTGGGGCGTCGGCGGGAGGGGATGCGCGGCCTGCTGCTGCTTCTGGAGCTGGTCCGGGTTGGTGCGCGGGCTGGGGGTGACGCTGATCTGGGTGGCAGCGCCTAGGGAGTGCGCTTTTTGTGCGGAGAAGGGCGCGAGGTTGGTGAGGCTGCTGGTGTCGGAGCTGTTCTGGGCGTTGGCAGCAGATGTGTCATTCTGGGGAGGGGGAGCGGTAGCGGTAGTAGTAGGGTTGTTGATCAGGTTATTGATACTAGGGAGGTTCTGGCCATTATTGGACGAAGAATTGTTAGGCGTGGTGAGGTTGGTGGTGGCAGACGCCGCCGTCGTCGTCGTCGAGGATGGTTGCGTATGATACGACGAGGAGCTTTCGTGGGGTTGGTTCTGGCCGCCCCCGTTGCTCGTCGTTGTGGTCGGTTGCCCGCCGCTGTTCGCCGGCACTTGCACTTGCCCTTGTCCACCGCTTAGCGTAGGTTGGCGGTTGCTGGTCGCACTTGGAGCGGTATTACCTGTTGCAGTAGCTGCTGCTTGAGCCTGCTGCTGCTGTTGTTGTTGTGGTTGTTGCGGCTGATGGCTACTATTATTGCTACTACTGTGAAAAATGTTCAGTCCATGAAGGTGGTGGTGGTCATTCCCGCCTGTCGCCTTGGTCGGGGTAGCAGCCGTGACGGGGCTCGTGGGGTTGGCCGTCTGCTGCTGCTGCTGCTGTTGCTCTGGCGGATTGTTCCGCGTCTTCTTCTTCTTTAATAAAGACCCGAAGTTAGGCATTGGGGCGGTTTGTAACAATGTTCAATATGCTCGAGATCAGGTGAATTGGGGAGAGTAAAAAAAAAGAAAGGAAAAGAAAGGGGGACAAATAGTAAAAGGACAAAGTAGCAGATGAAGAAGAGAGGGGAAAGGGAAGAAGGGAGCTGAATGCAGTATGATGCTTCGTAGCTCAGAGCTCGCAGGATGGCCAAAGCAAGGCAAGGCAAGGCAATGCAATGCGCTCCCCAGCGTTGGCACAGGGCGAGTTGCAGCAGTGAGGTCAGGTCGAAAAACCCGCGACGGTTCGGCAAAGGAAGATCAAGATGGGGATATAACGAAAACCCGATGGCAATTGTTGCAATGGCAGGTCAAAGTTTCAATAAAATAAAGGATTGAAGCCCATCGATTGTCGACAAGTAGCATGAAAAAACGTTGGCTGAACAAGGCTACCAAGATAACTCCCTGAGTGGTAGTAATCGTAGCGTCCCAGTCAGCCAGCCGCAGTCGTCACTTCGAGGGAGAACCGGGGGGGCTACTGGTTGAGCAGTGGGGGGAGGAGGGATTTGGCTTCGCAAAAAGTCCGGGGGAGCCCTGCCTGCCTCTCTCTCGAGTAACACTTGGTCCTCTTTTCTCTTTCCGCTCTTTCTCCTTTTTTTGCCCGATCCTTGTCGATTCGAGGAAGAAGCAAAGATGAAATGAAATGAAAATAAGTATAATGCCCAAGGAAGCCCAATTGTTTGAAAAGGTGTGCAGGTTCAGATGTAGAGAAAAAGTCGAGGTCTATGTCACGGGTAAAACTGTAAACTCTTGAACCACCGGCTGTCGACGATGAACTTCATCCTCCTCCCTACGCGCTCCGTTATTTATCTATTTTTTCTACTCCACTCAAAAGCAAACGCCCCCCCGTGGCTGGCTTGGATGGACGGAATTGCCCAAACTCTCTCGGCTCACTTTCTCCAGGGTTTGCGAAGCTTAACTCTGTTGGACTGAATCGGCTGTCGACCCCCGTCCAGCCACTGGATTCTTGACGACTCCATGTCGTTCTAGGCAGCCAGCTACATGGTTCCTCTTGTGTCAGCACATCAAAACGTAACCTCGTGCTTGGCGCATTTCAGGAATGTCAGAGCTATTATACTCCGTACAGAGTTGCACCTCGATCTTGACGCCACACCCCGATCGACGTGGAGAATGCGGGGGTTGAAGCTGTTCATCTCACAAACTCCAGAGCACTTTAAAGCTAATACGCGGACTTTTTGAGCCAGCAGACAAGTCCATAAACATGTAAATGCATTCATAACAGACCCTCGTTTTCAACTCCCTGAAGCAATGGATGTACAATAAGTTACGTGATCCGTGTTCTCGTCCCTTCCCCCTATCGACCTGACCAATGCTCCGCCTGTGTTCATTGCACAAACTCTTAAATACTAGAAGCGATGGCTCTTGCTCCTGCTCCTGTAGACGGTCCACCCGACGTATGCGCCGCCGACGGCCAGGAAGAAAAAGAAGACCTTGGCCAGGAACCAGGTCCAGCTCCCAGTCTGCTTGCGCTTGGAGCTGCCGCCGCGTCCCTTGCCGCCAGGGTTCGACTTACTGCCGCTGACGGGGGGCGTGCTGTACAGGTTCTTGGACCGGACCGAGATGATGTCGTGGTTGTCGCTCAGCTCGCCCGTCTCGGCGCTGAAGCCCAGGTAGGCAATGTTGGGTATGGCGGGCGGGTTGTCCGTCTCGAAGCAGAGGGCCCAGTCCTGCTCGTTCTTGTACTGCAGCTCGAGCTTGAGCTGCTTCTCCTGAAAGTACGTCAGGCGCATCTTGGTCGGGACGCTCGCGTGCCGGATCCCCCTGGCCGAGCACCCGGCCAGCTCCGTCGACTTGCCGTCGGTGCCCTTGTCGTACGATGTCTGCCCGTCCCCGAACATGGCGCTGACGTAGGGGAAGACGACGCCCGGCCGGTTGTTCTTGTACGTGTCGACGAAGACGCCCAGGCCCTCAAAGTTGTCCGCGTGGCCAAAGACCGGCCCCGGCTGCCCGCGCTGTCGCGTCACCCACATGGCGAAGCCGTCGCCGTACAGCTGATTCTTGCCCGAGATCTTGAACTCGACTTCGACTTCCCAGTTTGTTGCCGTCAGCGGGACGCGGGAGAAGAGCCATCCCTCCTGCGAGGGTCGGTCGGACGTGAGGCGTATGTATCTGCGTAAATCCAGTTAGACTGATCTGTGCTGCGCCCTACAAAATAAAGGAGCCGTACGAGTCCGTCCTGATGATTGTGTCTCCTCCAAAGTCGAACCAACGGCTCTGCATGTCAGAGTCTAGATACGGCTGCATAGCAGTCAGTCAATGTGATCCTCTCCCCCACGTACGATCCATATAAACCACAAACCTGAACCAGAGTGTGCGTCCGCAGCTGCACAAACGTTAGCAACAATTGTAAACCCTCAATGACTAAAACGCACCGATACGCTCTTAATCTCGCCCTCCTCGGCCGCCTTCGCAGTCCACGCAAACGCCGCGAATAAAGCGGCAGACAGCGAGGACAACCGCATGATGAATAGCGCCCCTCGGTGATGCGTCTTCAATAACCAATCGATACCCGGTGTACCCTTAGGGCGGCAAGTCAAAGTCGGAGAGCACCGAGTAAAGGGAATATTCTGCGCGCGGCGTAGCAATGAGGAGCGTGGGTTGTGTTTTTGAAGATTGCAGTTCTGCCCGAGGAATCTCCAAGGTCGTCACAGGCGCGCGCCCACCTGCGGTACAGCTGTCCTCTTGCCGCCCGCCATCAGGTACCCAGAATTCCGGGGTTCAATTGAGGCCCTGTAACTGCTTGCGCCACATGTGCCAGCGCACCAGCCACAATTACATAGCCTCGCAAGATCTTTAACGGAAAGTCGATGATGACTTCAAACAGCAATCTTCACAATCACCAGAATTAGTACATATTTTTCTCCCCAGCAATCTCGTCATGGACTCCAGCTCGATCAAGCAAAGCCTCATGAGGCAAGTCCTCCAGGAAGCAAACCAGGCCAACGCTCGCCTTCTCATTGAAGTATGCTTTCTGTGGAAATCGCAAGTCTAACCAGAGCTAACGGCGCACTCAGAAAGTCCAGGACAACTGCTTCGAGAAATGCGTCCCGAAACCCGGCGCCTCCCTGTCGAGCGGCGAGCAGACGTGCGCCACGCAGTGCCTCGAAAAGTACATGGCGGCATGGAACCAGGTCAACAGCGCCTACATCACGCGGCTACGAGCTGAGCAGGCCAAGCAGTAGACGGTCAGAAGTTGCGAAGCCGGGTCAGCACGCAGAGCAGGCTGGAGATGGTCCCGATCGAGGAAGAAGGGCAGCCAGTCGAGACGAGTGAATGTAAACTATTGTACGAATTCGGGAAAATCAGGTTGGATAGATGTCATGTCGAAAAGCCATGACAAGCTCGCATGAACTGGGTACAATCCCCCTCTTCCTGTGAAAACATAGATTTGGGCAGCTTACAAATGCCTCTAATGCATTATATACTTCAACTCCCACATGTACGCAAATGCCTCTAATTCATTATATACTTCAACTACATGTACAGGGTATCATGAACCATTGCTCTTTGCTTCCTCTGCCGCCCTCTTCCTGGCCAGGTACCTCTCCTTTGCGCTCGAAATCTCCCCTTCCGTCTTGCGGCTCTTGGCAGCCTGCTCGACCTGGACCCTCTGAGCCTCGCTCTCTTCCCTGCTCCGCTTCATCGACTGCTCCAGCTGCTCGGCCAGCATGCGCGATTGCCGCTCCCTCATGGCCTGCCTGCCGCCGACCTGAGCGCCCGTCATGTGCCGCCTGTCGCCCTTGTCCTGCGGTCGCTCGGCATCTCGCCTCTGCGCCGCCTCCTGCTTCTTCTTGCTGCCGACGTTGAGGCCCCCCTTGAGCAGCTGGCGCTTGTCGACGACTTGACCATCCTCGTTGACCGCGATGGAAGCGCCCTGCTCGTTCATCTCCTTGACGCGCTGGGCCTCTTCCTTTTCTTTCGTAACTTCCTCGTCTTCTTCGTCTTCCACTGCTTTGGGCCCTTCTCTGGCCGTCGTCTCGGCCGCCTTGACTGCTTCCGAGTGTCTCTGCTCGTCCTTGTCCAGCAGCTTCCTGTAAAAGGCCGACATGCCACCGCCCTCGTTCTTCTTGGCCTCCTCTTCCTCCCGCCTCTTTTCCTCCTCTTCTATTCTCCTGTTTTCCTCCTGCTGCCTCTTGTACGCCTCGGTCACAAACTTTTCCTTGTCGGCGAATTCCTCCCCCTCGGCTTCTCTCTCGCGCGCAATCTTCTTTTCCTCGGCGATGAGCAGGTCGCGTTTTCGTGTCTCTGCCGCTTGTAGGAGACTCTTCATGTACTTTGGCCGACGCTCCTGGTCCTCCTCGGTCTCCTTCTTCTTGGGCTTGAGAGAATCGTAGACGGCGTCGTACTCGTAGACGTTGGAGTCGACCTCCGCCGCGGCCTCGGCGTTTCTTCGCGACGTGAGCGAGCTGGAAAGATCGCCAAACATGGCGCTCGGCTGGCCCTTGGACTTGAGCTTTGGCGGTTCTGTAAGAGGTTTCTTGGATTTCGGCCCTCTCCTGGCTGTATCCTCTGTCACAGTAGGCGCCCCAAAGTCATCCAGGTCGCCTCCGATTTCTTCCACTTTAGCTGCCCCGTTGGCGCCGTCATCGTCCGAGTCGGAGTCGCCGCCAAACATTGGTTTGCGCTTCGGCGCAGGTTTCGGAGCGCCAGGCTTCGGAGCGCCAGGCTTCGGAGCGCCAGGCTTCGGAGCGCCAGGCTTCTTGGAGAAACCGAGCCCAAAGGCTAAAGGTTTGCTCATTGCGTGTCGATGTTGATAGGGCCAGGTCGGCTTGGCAAAAGACGCACGATGGACGTTGACGCGAGGCGGTCTCTGCGTGTTGAATTGTGATTTATTTGTATGCAAGCCGGCGTTGCGACGGACCCTGAAATGCAAGTCCGCTGTCCGTCACTCGCCAACGCCTATTAATAGTGACGCCACTAGCTGCATGAGCCTGCACCTCGCCCGACCATGCCTCATATCACTCTTTCAATTTTAATGATTTTACCCATTTCAAGAAATTTAGTAACACTCTTACTACGGTCAAAATAGAAATCTGTCCGGGTATATAGTTGATATAATTTAATCAGGAAATAATTTCAACACCTCAAAGCAGTACTGTGGCGTCATTCGAGCAGTTTCAATGACGTGATTGGTCACAGTGTTATGGGCAGCGCAACAAGTAATAACGGCGAACATCGAATTATCTCCGTGGCGACATTGCTTCTACACCACAACTTCTAATCCAAATCCTAGTATCTACGACCCATGATGGAATACTGCTGTATCTGTGCCACCATACTCTCTTCCGCCCCTGCATACCACGATGAGAAGCCCCTGCCGCTGGATCGTAGGGTAGGATGCTGCGCTCGAGTAATATGCGGAAGATGCATCCACGTACCTCTCCCAATCTCCCTTTTCGTTGACCCGAATACTAACGTCTTTTAGAGCAATAGACGGTTTGCCGAATACTGCCCCTATTGCCAAGTGTCGTCGACGCCCTCCTCTCTCCCCCAGGGCCTCAGAGACCCTCCTTCGTACACCTCCCTTCCTCCTTCGCGCACCAAGACGACGGAGCTCGCGGGAGCCGCACCGCCACCTTATACTGCCTCTCCCACACAACCCAAAAATCCTAGCGACGAAAAGGCCGCCCTGGCAGAAGACGAGGACACGTTGCATTTCCTCAATCATGAACACGACAGCGTGGCTTCCCTGTCCCTGCGATATGGGGTCCCCGCCGATGCGCTGAGGAGGAAGAACAACTTGGCTAGCGACCACCTCTTGCTGGGTCGCAAGACGGTGCTCATTCCGGGAGAGTTTTACAAAGGCGGCGTCAGCTTGTCTCCGCGGCCGACAGAGGGAGAGGAGGAGGAGCTGAGAAAAGGCAAGATTAGGCGGTTCATGACGTCTTGCAAGGTGTCCGACTACGACGTCGCCTTGCTGTACCTGGAACAGACGGGCTACGACCTCGACGTCGCTACCCAGTCATACTTTGACGACGAGGCATGGGAGCGGCAGCAAGCGCGGGAGAAAAAGGCAAAGCAGAAGAGCCTCGGGCCTTTTTGGAAGAGATTGTAGTACGTTCTTCTGCTTCGAGCGACAACAGCGCGCTTCGGGATATATTCATCATTAATCTTCGTCACCTTGTAGGGATACATCTCCCGCCAGGCCGGCCTATTTAAACCTATGATAACGCCAACACCCACAGTGAAACAAGGCTGAAGGATATACATAATGCTCTCATGCTTATTAGAATGCTGATCTCGTTCGGATATCCTGGGGGCGTTAGCAGATGTCATGCCATGTGTACGAGTAAGATGCTTACCGAAATTTTTCTCTCAATCTCACGGACCGAACGATCCAGCTCCCCAGCAATCATCTGTTTCTTGTCATTGGGCAAAAGGTTATACCTCTCACAGAGATCACCGTCGATGACACCCTTGACGGGGGCGTAGTAGCCGCGGTACATGAGGTGGTCTCTGCCTGCTAGCGGAGGATCTTCTGTCCTCATATGCTGCTCTAGGCTCTGGAAAAAGTCTGTATCTTCGCGGCTGACAAAGGGAATAAAGACACCGATGGTGCCCATGACACCGCTCCACAACAGGATATCCTGCCCACCGACGACGAGGCTCGTCTTGGTGATGCTTGTAGGAATGTCTTGAGTATAAAAGTGACACATTAGGTTCAGGCGATGCGCGGTGCCATGAAGATAATCTCGGGCGTTGATAAGATGGAGCCCCGATGACTCCTCGTCGGCCTCTTCGCTCGCCTTGGGAGGGCATCGCACGATGAAGATATTGCCAAACTTGTCGCCTCCCGCGGTGGACTCGTAATCGACCATTGTCGTGCACGTTGTCCACCTGGCGACTGTGTCGTCGACGAATGGGATCAGCTTGTTGGTGGCTGGCTTGTAGGTGACATATGTGACACCCTGCTGGCGATCACCAACGACGATCCTGCTACCTTGAGCGTCCAGAGACACGATCTGCTGGGGAGCGACATCCGCGCGAGCCTTGCGCAGCATTTGACGCATGCCGAGGTCATAAAGCCAGAGCACCTTGCCAACGCCGACCAAAAGCTTGCCCTGAAACGCAAGCAGCGCCAGCGGAGGCTCCTCGACCTTGGTCTTGTGAATAAACTCCAGCTCTCGCCCGTTCTCTTGAAACCGGTATACGTAGAGGTAGCCTTCAGAGGAGCTCTGCGGGTTGACAACAATGTCCTTGCCAGTGCCGACGATGAGGAAGCTCTCGTTATCTTGGCTGGCAAATGGCACGACCACCGCGCTGACCGCCGCCTCATTATCCTCGAGGTTAACCTTGTGGATGACTGAAGGCTCGTCCGCAATGGGGTCAATGACGCTGATGCAGGATGCCCAGCGCCGATTTCCCCGCGCGAGGCCAAATTCATCAGGCGGCAGCTGGGTGGCGTCTCCGTTAACGACGCCAGGGTCTGCCAGAAGCTTGGCCAGCAGATCAGGCGGCAAAGTGTGGTTATCAGATTCGATTGTGTAGAAGAGGGGTTGCTCGGGATGCTTGATGAGCTTCTTGGGAGTATACGTCAAAGGAATCGACGTCTGGGTGAGGGTGTCCCCCAGACGGTCGACGTTGAAGATGCTGCGACTGTTAGCGATGAACCAAACAATTTTGGATACAAAAAAAGTCAACGGTCCTCTTCAGTAGGAACAATTGGTATAATGCGTAAACCTCATCGCCCTTGGGCATAGGATCCAATTCTCATCATGGAGGAAAGGCAAAAAGAAATAAAAAAAATAAAAAATAGAAACGTACCGTAATGATTGGCCCTGAATGCCAACGACGCCCTCTTCACATTGCTCGCTGCTGAAATTCCATCCCCACTCCAGGTCAACGTAATTTAAAGGAGTCACGACAAAACCCTTGGTGATGGGATCTGAGTAGCCTAGCCACGGGCGAGAGCTCAACCCGAGGACGCACGTCTTTCCTTGCACAGTTACTTGGAACAGCCTGACTGCTTTCGGACCCAAAAACTTTTGCCTCGTGTCTGTGAGTTCGCCCGTAACCTCGTCAAGGACGGTGCGCAGGTAGACGCCGGAATGCAGGCCAATATGGAGATAGAGCGTCGTTCCTCCGTAGGATGACTCCTCCATAGAGATAATGGCCAACGACGTCGGTGCAGCCGTCAGCGCCTGGACCGACTTGTTTTCCAAAGTCGAGTCGGGATCGAGGCTGAGCACACGAACTGTGCAGTCGTCGCACCCGACGGCCAAGAAAGAGCTTCCTCTTCTGCCTTCAGGGACTTCGCCCAAGCTGAGACATGTAACCGTGCCAAACATCTCCTTCTTCTCGTCGTACTCGTTCAAGGACCCATCCGAGTCCACCTCAAAGTACACAATCTCACCGGAGCTAAGAGCAATGGCGACCTGACTAGAGTTGGTAGATGCGGCGACGATGGAACGATGTTGCGGCGCGGACCAATCGTTCTGGGTCCCGTGGCGGATGTGACGGATGCCCTTGGGATGTACCTGGATCAGGCCATCGTCTCCAACCAGCTGGGCAGCGAGGGTGGGGACGCTGGTGATGAAACCAGAGTCGCTCACTTCCTCGACGGTCTCACCTATGCTCAAGACCAAGGTACCGTTGGTGAAGGAGAGGACGATGTAGGTATCGTATTGCTCCTCCCTGTTCAGCTTCAGGGTCCATACGGCAGAGGGGATGCCCGGCAACTCAGAGGCCACAATCTCGTTGACCTCCAAGCCGTGCTTGAGCATGCGAAAGCTGCTCCGCGCGCCGGCGCCGCATACTGTAAAGATCTGGGGCGCATCCTCGCCAGTCACGTTGGCAACCTTGCAGTCCAGAAGCGGGTTCATGGCCGGGATGCTCTCGACCAGGGCGAGATTCTCAGCGGGGCGCGGACGAAAGTATGCCGGCTCGTAGGCGGCTTTGGGGTCTGTGGGATAGTTGTCGCTGGAAAACTCCAGCTCTTCGTCATCGTCGCCCAGCTTCTCGAACTGGTAGAAGCAGTAGTTGCCGAATTGGCTGGCAACGTACAGGAAGCCGCTCTTCAAGATGCAGAGGCTCGAGGCTACGGGGACGGTGTCAAAGTACTTGATCTTGAGGCTCCGCACCTCGCCGGTGGCGTTGCCATCGTCGTCTTCCATCATATCAATGGTAAGCTTGAACATGTCGCCATCTTCGGTCTGCAAGAGGAAGAAGAACGCGCCCGCGCTGCCCTTTAGCTTATGCATGACGCCAGAGACGATGTTGCGTTTCCTGCTAGGATCCTCGGTGGCCCCTCGTCGCCGAGGGATGGGAACGCGAAACGCCTCTTGATTCGAGTGTCGGTACGTGATGCTCTCTTCGCCGCAAACCAAGACTCCGCTGGGGCCATCGTTTCCGCCGGGGACCTGGAACAGGATTGACGCGGTTGGATCTACAGCGTCCGACCACTTGCGCACGACGTGGTTCAGCCCGAGATCTAGCTCATAGTAGACGAGCTGCGTCTCCACCTCGTTCATGGCTTCGCCGGTGGAATCCTGGTCGACCTCTGAGTAGTCAATCTCTAGGGCGGCGAAGACGGGGTTGGCATATCCCACGTCCAAGGCCACCATGGAGATGACAAGCACGTTAGGCTTGTGAGCCTCGAGAGGTGACGAGATTGTCAGCTCTGCCTGCGCGTTTCGGTTCAGAACGTAGACCAGCTTGTTCTTCTCGATCGAGGCAATGAGGCACGCGCGGCCCTTGGGATCGCAGGCGAGGTACTCACCGGGCACGACCCTCCTGATGCCCGATTTGCCAAACGTCTCGAGATGGAGCCTGCTGAAGCGGTTCTGCGCTGGCAGGTACTCGATGATGGTGATGCGGCCCGAGTCCGTCGCCAGAATCAGGTAGTCTGTGGTGCGTTAGCTAGGTGTCGTGCTGGCCTGCGCTTCAGTATCACTAAGTGATTTACTTGAACACGTAGCGGAGAAACTTACCCTTGTTGCTGCCCGCCAGACGAAAGGCTTGAAGAGAGCGAATGATGCCAAAGACATCGTGTGAAAGAACCGTCACCACCTTTCCCTGGGCTGGGTCTGGCCGCAGGAGCGTCAGCTGGGAGCCGGCACCGGTGATGATGAGCTGCTCCTTGGTGCCTGCAAACTGGCCGAGGACCGCCTGGACGACATTTGTCGGTGGCTGAATCGTCAGCGAGTACAGGAACATGGTGGACGTCGTCGCCATCGTTACGGCTGGGCGCAGTCGAGCCTGCGCGGCTGTAAAGACTCGGCAAGACGGGGGTTGGCGGGGACAATCGCGTCTGCAAAGATTGACGGTTGAAGCTTGAAAACACCAATCCGGAGCTACAAAAAGTCAAAAGCTGCGTGTGGCTAGGGTGGTGGGATGGATGAATAATTTTGCGGCGCATTCCCGCTGTGGCCCGAGCTCCCAAATTCCTCGAAACTTCAACAACAGCTCCAACGTATAATCACCGACAGCCTCATTTAGCCGAAAATGGAGCCCTCGCTACGCCGGGCGGCCTCGAGCATTTGCGGTCGTTGCCATGCCTCTATACGAAAGCAATTGGCTTTTCGCCGTGCCCAGCCATGGACAGCATCCTCCCTCCAGCACGGTCGTATGATTCACGCCACTTCTTCACATCAATCAAAGCGGACGGGCCCCGCGCCAGCCGGTGTATCTGGATCAAGAAGTATTTCATTCTCCAGTGCTGAAGCGACAGCCACCCACGAGCCTCAGACCGCGGTCAAATTTGGCCCAGACAACCTCTTCCATTCCTTTACCAATTCGCCCGTGCCCGAGTTCCGGCAAAGGGCTGCCTTTATAAAGCAGCATGCGTGCTGTCCTCACCCGGATCATCAGCCTACAAAGATCAATACCGTGACAGCTGGGTCGGAGACGCCGGAAGCTACTGGTGCTACGCTTGCCCCTGCTCATGTAGATTTTGAATGTCCCGACTGCGGGATCCCGGTCTACTGCAGCAAGGAGCATTGGATGGACGATTATGAGAATCACTTGAAGATATGCGACACGTTAAGGCAGATTAACGAGGATGACCACGACCTCCGATCCGGCCGCGTCTTTCACGAGGCCCAGCTGCCAGATACTCAGCTGGACGGGGCCGCCGTCAACTTGAAAAACTGGGACACCTTCATGTACACCAGAGAGTTCAACGCCGTCGATTCGGACCGCGCAATGCGCCAGATCACTCGTCTCCTAACTTACCCCATCACAATCGGCAGCGTTTTGCACGAGCTGAGCCCGTACAGCATCAGGCAGGGCGAGCGCTTGACGACTGAGGGGTTGAAGAGCTTCAGCGCACTGAGGTACAACTTGCATCCTCCCAAGTCTGGCCGCGGTGAAGGTGTTCACCAACTCCGGCCGGAGCCTCCGGCTGTGCGCCTCTTCATTCTTGGAGCTCGTGCCGAGTCGAGTCTGCCCCGTTCAGCCTGGGTTCAGCTAGCTCATCTGTTCCCCGAGGCCAAGTTCCACCTCATCTTCATCGGGCCTGAGAGCATGGCCAACAGAGACGACGAGTTTCCCCTGCCCGAGCGTACGGCGTCCAATCCCTTTGGCGCCATTGTCGAGGACCGTATCTGGTACCAGATGAAGATTAGCACCATTGTCGACTACTACCACACGATCCACAAGACGGGGTACTTTGCTCCCATCGACCCTTACTTTGATGCCTTTGTTCTCTTCCATCCCGGCCTTGGTCACCCGGCCAGCAGCCATGAGTGGGAGGAGACTCTCCCGCTGCTGCTCGAGACCAAGGTGCCCATCATCAGCACCGGTTACACCCAGCTCGACCTGGAGAGGGACGTGGATTGGGTCAAGAAGAAGGCTGGCGGCGAGATGGACATTCTCCTCGAGCCCGGGGTAAACCAGTTCCGCAGTCTGAGGTGGGATCTCAACGACATGGATCCGCAGGATGTCAGCGCTGGCAACTGGGGTGTATGGGCTTTCCGAGGCAAGAGGTACGTTGTTTCCGAATTGCCTTGAACTTGTGTACTTGTGTAACTTGTGCTAACAATCTTTCAGATACGAAGCTACGACTACAGATGTGTAATGCGCACAATAAGGCATGTAACCTTGTAGAACAATGTATCATACATACCTGTCATTCCCCTGTCATTTCCCCTCTAGGATTGCAGTAGATGTTGTATAAACATGTAAATGAAATTCGTGCGTAAATGGGCAAACCTATTTGTAGAATGGTTATGATTCTGAATTATTTTTGAGTGCTTGATGGGCTGGTGTTGTATCTATTGTAGGTACTTACCTAAGTTGATGCATTGCGGTAGCCGTTGCTGCACGTGCGCACGGTTCAAGCGGGTGTTTCCAGCGGTACATCCCACCAAAGACGTCAGTCCCGCCAACTCGCCAAATCGACAACCTCCTTCGAAATGCCAACAGAGAGGGGGCTTTCCGCTCTGTTTTCTCTGTTTTCGCTTTGCATAACCAACTAGATCATGACATTGCCAGCACAAACGCGCTCATGACTGCCACCGAGCCTCTGGCGTCCCCCGGCTCTGGCCAAACCCCTCGCTCAAAACGACCGACATCGTCCGCAGCAAGCCGGCCGGGTCGATCGAATAATCATAATCAGGACGCTCTCTCTGACCGGGTCACGTTGAACCTGATTCGGAGGACGCTGTTTTCGCACAAGCTAAACGACAAGAACCGCGACGCCCAGACGCCCATCGAGGATCTTCTCCCGCCCTTGACGAGCCGAAACGATGTGGACCTGCAGCTATATGCCTTCCTTGCCATCATCCTGAGAGAATATGTGCAGTGTTGGTATGCTAGGATCACGACGGACGAGGCTTTTGTGGCGGAAGTCGTGCACACCATTGCGCACTGCACCAGGGCGTTGGAGCAGAGGCTCCGAAAGGTTGATCTGGAGAACCTGCTGCTGAACCAAATACCTGATCTTCTCGACAAGCACATAACAGGTAAGTCCCAAGACTTGGCGGGATGCTGGAGCTTTGCCTGACAATTGTAGCCTATCGAACGGCGCACCAGCCAGTATCACGACCCCCAGTAGATGTTGATCCGCGCCAAGTGTATCACTCATTGTGCCCCTTGCCATACCTCTCGCCAGTGCCATCCGGCGACGACAAGGATGCGCTCTCGCTTCAGCAGGAGAATGAGGCAGTCTATCGCCAGCTGCTGGCTCGAGGAGTTCTGGCCATACTACTGCCTACAGAGGACCTGGAGAATCCGTGTCTGACGTCGCTCGTTGGACAAATCTTCTCCGAGCTAATCATCGGAAACGTCATCGCGGGTAAAGCGTCGCAGCCCTGGGTCTTGTACGAAGGAATCTGCATCGTTGCCAAAAGCCTCGAAGACAAAAAGAGCAAGACGAGCGACGAGACTGCGGAGTCGGCAGAGGAATCAAAGCAGGTGCCGCGAGGCGCTGTGCACGACTTCTTCCTCTTCCTCATCAACCTGGGCATCTTTTTTGCCACCTCTGTACGCCTATTGGCTTCCTTCTTCACCATGTCTTCGTCACTGCCACCAAGATTCATGCCTCTGGATCACAAGGCAGCCAGCAAGGAGACGGAGGCTGCCGGTTCTCCTCAAGTGCCTGTTTTGGCATTCAGATCGTGGTCATGCGTGGGTAACCTCATCGAGCTGCCGTCCCGCATGCCATGGCTGAGTGGCTTCCTACACTTGATACAGTACAGCGCCATGAGCGGACCTGGACGAGTGGGAGCTCTGGATGGGGCAGTCGACAGGTAAGAAATGACTTTTCCTTGCATCTTGACAACCATTATCCCACAAGTGTGGAAACCTTGATCTATGCCCCGTTACCTCGCATACAGTCAGAATCACTTGACCTGGTGAAGCTCCAGTGAGCTTCGAGAAACGGGCTCTCTTGATTATCACGAGACTGCGCTACAGCCTTTTACATTCGAGCCGTCCCTCCTGCGGCCCTTGGCTAGTCATTGCACTCATTTCTCGCATCTACCTTTTGTTTCGTACACACCCCCATTCCATTCAGGAATTCCGTATCACGTACCTCGAGAAAACGGGGTCGCTCAAAGCTCCAGATCGATTTGCCAGGCCGTGGTCCATTTGAGCCAATGGCATCGCTGGGCATCCATCTGATCCAAGATGGGGCACCATATTGGGGTCGTCCATCCAGCTACGCGCCTCGATTAAGCGCCGTACCCAACTTGTGGTTCCATCAGCCCTCTTTCTTTCGAGTCGTCTCCATCTTGAGGCTGCTGCCCGAAAACACTAGGCCCGATGACTGTCGCGAGGACTTCTGTTATGCTTTTCCCCCACGACACCGAAGCTAGTGTTTCCTTGTGTGTGCTGCAGGCTGTCAGTCGTCGTCGGCGAGTTTGATACCCGCCAAACAATCCCCTCTTGATGGCGTACAAATCTTTGGTCATATTCGAGATCCTTGTTGGTCTTGTTCGTGTTTATCGCGCGACCAGTGTCTGCAGCGGCCGACAGGGTGCATCAAGTCCCTGATACCCTGTCATGGAGCGTTACGGCGACTCCATTTCAGACGACGCCTCACCCCGTCGTGTACGCCAACCACTGCTCCTTTGGCTGCCATCCGATGCCCTTGCACGTTACTTCGAGCCTCCCCGCTGGACCCAAGACCTCGGTGCAACCGTTTCCTTGTTCACAAGCATCGTGTTTCCGTCTTGCAACTCTGACAGACTCCGCAGGCTCCTATCCCACCACGTCCGCTCATTTTTCTCCCCCGCTCACTTACCAACCCTTCTGCGGACCCTCCGAGGCGTCCTCTTCCCCAACAACGCCCCTGGCAACTCGACACTAGTCCCGCCAGCGTCGGAAGCAGAGCTACACGCCCTCAGGCGAAGGGCCGCTAGTGCGCTCTGGCGTCTCCTCCCGGGCAGGGTGGGCAGCCTCTACCTCGGCGGGCGAGTGTTTGCTTCGAGGGTGCAAGGTCAGGGGGTCGACGAGGAGATGATTGACGAGGTGGAGGGCATGCTCATGGTGCTCTCCGACGGGTACTGCAACAAACACCTCATGTATGGGGTGCTGGAGCTCATCCTGGTGCGGTTGATGCCCGAGCTCACCACACAGGGGATCGAGGAGCTGTGGCACGAGAGGCTTGGCTAGTGCTACTCTAATCTTGTTTTTCACGATGTTACGACTTATGAGATGATAAATATACGTATTTCGATCAACGTATTTCGATCAAGACAAGACAAATGACGATCGTCGTTTGCTGTCGTTCCTGTTGCTTGTTTTTCGGCTCCTGCTAGACCCCAATAAACGCTGCTCATCCCCGTGACGCATTTCGAAGATCCATTACCAGGAATGATTTCGCCCCTCAGTCAACTTCCAATAGAAAAGAAAAAGTAGTGACAACGACTGTGGTACGTATCCCGACGTAGTATTTCCCGATGATGATAAGGCCAAAAAATACAAGTAGACGTAAAAGCCAATCGAAGAAAGCGGGAAAATCCAAAGCGAGTATGATAAAAACATAAATAAGAATAAAAAGAAAAGGTTTGATGGATATGTCAAGGTTGCCCTTTGTAGGCTGTGAAACCCAAATTGTTTTTTTCCTTCGTCCTGGTATAAAAAAGAAAACAGTCCTTTTTTTCTTTCTTGTGAAGCCCGTTGTTTCCCAGTCCCGTGTTGTGTTGTGTTCTGTTTTTACCGGCAAAAATGATAAAGATATGTTAACGTAATTTGATGATGAAAATGGATAACAGGTTGTTTGAGGGGAGAGTTTTGCGTGAGCGGTTGTTTGATATGTAAAGATATTTTGGGTATAGAAAAGGAAAAGGTCAATCCGGAAGATTCAACTGATAAACAAGCAAAACAGAAAAAAAAGGCAACAACTCCAAAGAATGAATATGAAGCAAGGCTACCCCGTCTCGGCCATGAGCTCAGTGGTAGCAGTCATCTCGGCGTCTCCCTCGGGAATCCTCGACAACCCCCCGATGACGGCCTGCCTCAGCTGGCTCTGCTGGCTGGTCTGCGTCTGGTACTGGCCGAGCTGCAGCTTCTTGGTGAGGCCTACGACGGCGTTGTACTCGGCCTGATCGAAGCGTCCTCCGGAACTCATGCTCTGTATGTAGCTGAGCAGCGTCGTGGCGGCTCGTCGGGCGTCTTCTTGAGATGGCGTGACGGGGGACGAGTCGACAGAGGTGCCGGCCGATCCGCGGGTCATGATGCTGATGCTCGAGCTGCTGCTCTTCCGGCGGAGTGGCTGCTGCTGCGGCGGGGGCGAGGCGATCCTTGCATCCATGGGGAAAGACGTCGTTTGTAGTTCTTGGGTCGGAGAGCTGACCGCAGACGAGCCGTGAGGGTGGTGATGGCGGGGCGTTAGAGGGCTCGTCGTATTGGCGCTGGTCTGCGGGTTGATGGAGTCGAGGTTGAGGCAAGGGACCGTGTTGCTCCTCTTTTCACGGCGATTCATGTCCATGTTGCCGGCGTTGAGATCAGACGAAAGGGTATACGGCGCGGTGGGACTGATTGCGCTGCCTGAAAAGGAGGACGAGTTGGCGGGGTCGGTCGTCAGCGAGATGGATGATTGGGATGATGGTCCCTGCTGGTGATACGTAAAGGGGTTGATATCTTCCTTTGGGCTGTGAGCTTCGGAAAGAGGAGGCGAGATGCCACCTATTGCTGGTGAAGTAGGCGATATGATGACGGACTTGTCGCCGAGTGTCGTCGACATGCGTGCGCTGTCGGGAATGTTGGCCTCGGACGCCCTCCTCGTGAGGAGCCTCGACGACCCGATGCCGTGCTTCTGCTTGAACCTTGCCAGCCAGTTGGTCGTCAGGCTGGCCAGGATGGAGGTCTGGTGATTGTGGTTGCTGCTGCCCCTGGCAAAGAGTTTTGCCTGTTCCATGATTTCCTCGTCCGAGACCTGGACGCCGCGTTGCTGTTTTCTCTTGACGTAGTTGCTGAGCGTGCGGTCAAAGTCGGGGATCTGCTTGCCCTTAAATTTATGTTTGGTTGCTTCAGTGTTGCTGTTATTGTTATTGCTGTTATTGCTGTTGCTGTTACTGCAGCTTTTGGTATTATCATTGCCGTGTTCTGTGTACTTGAGGAACTGTTCTTTACATCTCAAAACTTTTGAAACGGTGCTAACTCAAAGCAAGTTAAACTTCTTATCCAAACATGACAAACACAAAAGCCTTTACTTACCTTCTCTCGACGCCAAACTTGGCCCCGATATCTGCCTGTCTCATTCCCGGATGCTCTTCAGCGTAGATGCACATGGCCCTCTTCTGCTCCAAGCTGAGTGCTTTCCTGGACTTGTCTGCCAGATGCAGGGGCTGTGATTTGATAGGGGGAGGCGGACCGGGAGGGGGACCGCTCGAGACGCTGGATATGGGCGTCAACGATAAAGGAGGTGCCGAGTAGCTTTCCCCCGTGTGGGGAGTCGGGTTCGTCAGCTGGCTGGGCCATGTCGTGGTGTTCAGGCAGGTGTTGAGGGCGGGCAGCTGGTGGTGAGCCATGTGTCCTGGCGAGGGGTGGTGGTGCATCAGGGGCAGCTGATGTTGACTTTGCGGCGGCGGAGGGGGCATGTTGTGCGTTAGGAAGCTGAAGCTGCTGTATTCGTTCATGGGGCTGTTGCCGTATGGGCTCTGGCTGTAAGGGCTCATGTTCCAAGGGTCGTTGCTGTTGTTGTATTCGTTGGGCGCCATGATGCTGTCCATCCCCATACCCGACGTGCCATTGATATTGTTCATCCTTCTCTTTCCGATTGCTAACAAGATTGCAGCTACTGGCTGATATGCCAAGTAATATCCGAACAAAAAGGGGTAAATATGTAAATAAAGAAAAGTGGAAAAAGAGACAAATATAAAAAAACAACCTGACTCGAATGTTAAGGGTTATTATGTTGGTCCCTGTGATAAAATGTTGGGACAACCCTCAAGGCAAGCAGACAACGTAGAAATGCATCATCTTCATCCAAATTGACGTAGAATAGGCGTGAGCAGCGACCCGGCTCGTCGAACTTGAGACCAACAGGAGGAGAGAAGTTTGAACTCGTACCGTTATCCCAAGACCTTGTCTCTCCCTCTTCCTCTCTCTCTTCTCTTCCCCTTTTTGGAAGTATGAAGGCTATTTCTCTTTTTCTTGGCTCGAAAAAGGGTTCAAGAGAAAAGAAAAAAACCACTATGTCTTAGTTCCTCTTGAAACTCCTGAAAGTTGCCCTCGCGTCGGGCACTTCCGTGTGTAAGACAACAAGGAGAGTCAAAGAGGGGGAGGGGTGCGAGCTTTTGACCTTTCGGCTCTTCTGTTCGGGTAGCAAAAAAGCAAACCCCTTTTTCTTTAATATCGGCAGGTAGGATAGGGAGCGGAGAAAGCAGGGCAAACAGGGTCGAGGGCTAGAAGCAAGAAGGGTTCAAAAACAGGAACGGGCCTCGTTGGTTGAGTCGATGCAAGTAGGCGTTGTCTTAGTAGTAGTAGTAGTAGTAGCAAGAGTTGTCGATTACGCAAAAGCCTATTCACATTCAGCTTTTGCGTAGATATGAAAGTAGTTCGTCAAGAGATTGATATAACAGTAATGAAGAGAGAGATATGTATGTATGTATGTGCAATGAACAGATTGGGCTTCAAAGGATAGGTGCCGGAGACGGAATAGCTGAGCCCAAGTAAATGTCAAATGTAAATGCAAGTTAGGTAGCCTTCTTGTATATGCAAATTGGAGAAGCGTGTGCCGGCAAGGTAAGGGGGGTGGGGGGCAGGGGAGGGGGGCTCACAGAATAGGGTGGTATTGAGAATCTGGGATAGGGGAGGGGGGGAAGGAAAGAATGGGGGTCTTCGATAGAGGAGGGGGGGGGATGACGGTGTAAATAGTAAAGTGGTAAGTAATAAGTGTGAGTGAAGGTAGTATGACAAGAAGAGAGCTCGATGAACCCCCATTGGGCAAACTAAGCTCACGGTAAATGGACCCTACCTCTTTCTCAAATGCTTGATGAATGGCTTTCAACAATATCCAAAAGATGGATCAGCCCCGTCAACCTGTCGTTTTTTCTCTTCTTTTGTTCTTCTTTCCCCTTGTTTGGCTCACAACCACTGGGAAAGCAAACGTCTTTTGCCAGCCCCAGAACAACAGGCTATGTCCCACGTTTTTGATTGACTGTTAAATTCGTTGTGAATGAGTGCCGACAATGTCTTCTTATTTGCTTTTTTGCTCTTTGGCCTTGGCAAGTGTCTTCAGCTGAGAGAGGGGGGTGGTGGCCCCGTAGTTGAGAAGTAGGGCAGAAAAAAAGTAAAGAGCCTCGAGCGAGAGGAAAAGGAATGAGACGAGACGAGGCTAAAAGGTATAGTTGGAACTTTTCACCTTTTGGCACTGGCGGTCAATCTTTTTCTCTCTCTTCTCCTCCTCCTTTTTTCCCCGGAGGAAAAAAAAAAGCAGGGTCTACGTACGCGCCGTATTGCGTATCTCTCCCAGTCATCATTGCTCGGTTGGTCCTCTTCGGATTCCGCGCGATGGATCATCATCTTTGCCCATGACCTTTGACAGGTCCTGTATCCCAGGCAGAGATGAGGTCATGGCAGAGAAAAATACCGAATCAGATTCAAGAAGCCACTCATTGAGGCATTTCGACATTTTTTCTTACCTTCTGATCTCAGTGGATCACACGAGAGGAAAAGGCAGAGCGTTGATGACGGCTTGCTAGTTGGTGGAATTATGAAAAAAAGGAAGCAAAAAAAGCCCAGTTAGAGTGACCAGAAAGAGAAGTGCACGCGAATCTAAAAAGGTTTGAAGCAGGGGTTATAGCGGTATAGATACAGGGGTGTTTGTCCTCCTCCCAGGCTAAGGGGGGAAAAAGGTAGGGGAGGGGCGTGTGCGCCATGATGGAGAGAGAGGGAAGGAGGTGAGGGGTGAGTGGGCTTGCCCTGTACAACAAATCAAAAGAGAGCGCACACAGCAAATTTGTGTGTTGAAGAAAATAATTGCAGCAGCAGTAACAGCAGCCAGTCAGCCAGCCTCATCTCGTGTGTGCTGTAGCAGTCAGTTGTCGTCGGATACATACCGTAACTTACAGGGTCTTCCTCTCCTTCTCCACCCTTTTGACTGAGACACACACACACACAACCCGCCAACCCCTCATCATCATCATGGCCCATTCGTCCGTCGCGTCCTACTAGCTTCGGGACGATTGGGCTGGGCTGCACCAGGACCATGTCGCCTATTGTCCAGGTAAGTCATTTCTCTTCCTCGCTGACCGTTTGAAGCGACCCATGACAGGCGCCGCCGCTGCGGCTATCATATGCATGTCCCAACGGCAGAGTTCCTCCGTTGCTCTGCACTCTAGACATGCATATGCACACTATTAGGTATTTATCGGTCAGCAAGCACCTGCGCATGCACCTGCACATGCACCTCTAACCCCCCCTGCTGCTGCGGGCGATCGCCGGACTATTGTACGCTGGTGAGGACGGGAAGCCTTTTCTAGCCCAACCAACCCGCTGTCCGTCCGTAGGGACGAGCCCGTAACCCTTCGCCTCTTCGGGCTCTAGTCGACTCGACTGTAGGTTTTACTCCGCAGTCGAATAGATTTCGGCGTGCACGGATGCCTAGCCGCCATGGTTATTGCTGTGAGTGAAAGAGGTTCAGTTGCCCATCAACCTGTGTGGTCTACTACTCCTGACCTAGTCTAGGGCTCTCCTTGGGCTCTAGGGTTTCGTGGGTATGAGTTCCAATTCTCGCCTAGCCTTCAGCTTTTGAATCCTTGCATCTATAATGATATAAGCAGGTCAGGGCTGATGACAAAGGAAGCGAGCATGTGTCGAGATCAGCGTTGCCGTCAAATAGCACGTCCGGGGCCCCGTCTTGTGCCCCGTCTTATCTTTCCTCCGAGACAATCTGCACGACGAAATTACCATCTTCAGTCATTCATCTGCGTACCGAGTGCCGAGTCGATACTCCCTCCGCTGCTACTCTGAATAGTTGTAGAGTCTGTTTAGGACCGGTCCGCGGCGCCGGCCGAGTGGGAAATGCAGGCTTGGCTGTATAATTCTGTCTCGCGGGCACACATGGTAGCAACGGCTGCTAGTGCGCGCGCTACGTTGTATAAAACCAACTCTGGGCGTATAAATGGTAGGCCATCGATTTCGCCCAGGAGCAAGCCTCACTCCAACATCTCACATCTCATCTAGGCAGGCGGAATACGGAAATAATAAGCAAAGTAGGGTTGCGGCCAAGGCGACCACGGCGGACATGCATGCATGCTTTTGTGTTCCTCCACCGAACGTTGCAGTTCCCATTCGCCATGCCTTCTATGCGTCTTCCAGGCATGCTTGTACGCAGCCTGTACGCGGCCTGTCTGTCTGGTCGCCCAAAGCAAGCGGGATTGGTAATGAACCCAAATGTGGGATTTCGCATTACACTGCATTGGGTTTTTGGGCTAATGAGCTGCCATTCTGAGCAAGCTGCCAACCCTCCCACTCGGCAATCTCTCTAATTTGGGTCCCTTGGTCGTGTGGGCCTCGAAGATTTCGTTTTCCTCATTCTTCATATTTCATCCGCGCACCCGCAGCCATTTGTTACCAAAGGGGCCTTGTCCGACCATTGTCCCCGAAGGTCTCATTATATCTACATGCATACGTAGTATGTGGTATGTAGTATCGTCTAGGCCAGCCCTGTGGCGACCAGAAAGTCTTCATTCAAGACATCCGGGGTCTGTGTACTTTGTATAAGTATGTGCGTTCAAAAGGGAGGGGTGGAGTTGATCATAAACTCCCAATATTCACCAAGTCAACGTTGGGCATCAAGCCTCGGATGCTCTCCCAACATCCAGCCTCATGGGGGAGAGGGGCTCGGATAAGCTGCCCCTTGACACTCATAGCAACAGTATCAAAGGCCCCCGGGGGAGATTGATGGAGATGTGCGATGCGTTGCATCCCAAAGTGGTGTGCGTGTGTGTGGGGTGCAGTATCAATTCTTTCGACCCCCCCGGCTCTTATCCCAGTTGGTCAGTGTGTTTCCTCGAAACCCCTGGAGCAGCAACTTGGTTCAGTTGGCCCCCTCCCCTCGGGCCTTTGTGGAGGGTGGAGCTCTGCAGCAGCTCTACAGCAGCTCTGGTCATTGCTCCACTGATGATGAAAAAGAAGCTTGAATCGAGAGAAGCTGGCCTTGATAGATTACTCCGTAGTCTCTGCGGGATATCTATCCCTCGTCTTGTTAATCGTGCCTTACATATACCAGCAGGAGTATATGTGCAGTCGATACTGAGACTGCGTGGAACTGTGATGACCCTGTCGAATATGACAACTTACATCTGTACAATGCAAGGAAAGTGGTGGTGAATCCACAACATCGACGTCGCAATGGGAGCTTTCTCCGTTCGATCTCCTTTCGTTAAAAAAAGGTGCGTTACACGACATTCTCCGGCTGAGCCAGTTCAAACAAGTACATCCGTACCCTCCTTTCCTTTCCATCATCATCAGCGCCCCAAGTCCGCCTCTGACGAAGGAGGCGTGAAATTTCCGACTCTTGGGCAGGGAATCGAGGGACTCAGGCACAAAGATTGCGTAGATGGCTCAGGCACAAATATTGGACACTCGTTCAACGTCATAGCCATGCTCAACAACCAACGAGTCAAGACTTTGAGTGCCTTTTTACGCTGCCAAAGGGGGAGAGATGTCGACGGAAAAGCTGGAACCACTGACCCATGTCCTGTCATGCAAAGTCCAAGACGTAGGTTTGCTCCCCGCAGCCCGCCTCACTGCAACATAACAATAGCTCCATGTGCCTGACCGCATCTCAAGAATTGGCCGGTCAGGAAGAGAGACCTGCTTTTCTAAACCCCGGTTCCATGGGGGGCCCGCCGTCGCAAGGAGAATACCCGATTTCCCATCTCTCAACCGTTACCAACTTGCCTTTTTCATTCCCCTTGCTCGAACTTAAGACAGTTGCAATATAACCACCACCTTGGGTGCTAGACGATACAACATGGCAATCTTTCCCACCCATCTTGAAATGATCCTCCACAGTTCATCCATCCATGGCTTTACTATTGTATATCGCTTGGTGTCTGTCCCTCATAATCGTTTTCCTCTCTACATGATATCCTGCCCGCTAACAACGACTGGTTTAAACTGACCCACCTGCGCCGCAGCGCTGCTCTTGTTCTCTCAAATTCCCATCTATGGAGGGGGAGGTGCGCAAACAATGAATGGCTCCTCCCCCCCACCCCTCCTCCTCAGCGGCAAGAGGAGCGTTCTGAAAGGTGCAAACCCGCCCGCCCTATATACTTGCATGTCAAAAGCCCATATGTCATTTTGTCTTATAAGCAGCAGTGTGTTGCTTGCAGCAAGTTAGACCTGCATTTCGCAAGGCCCTAGGGCCCCTAGTAAGCGCCCGATGCAGGGCCAAGTATTAACCACTCAACATCCTGGACTCATCTGCAGAGGGTCTGGCACATGGATGAAAAGAGTATAGATCGTAAAAAGGCAAAGAAAGGAAAGAAAGGGTAAAAAGGGAAAAATAAGGAAAGGGAAAAATAAGGAAAGGGAAAAAAAAAGGAAGAAGAAAAATGACAGCTTTTGTCCCGCATATTTCCCCTTTTAAGGGTGGATGCACAAAGAAAACAAAGGCGGCCGCAGATCAAGAGGCCCTTCGGCTATGCAATGAAAATTGATGGAGTAAAAAAAAATGCTTGAATGAGATGCATTTCCCCAAGGTGAGGCATTCGTACATGCATGCTGCAATCTCTTTCAACGCAGCTCCGATTGTGCTACACGTAAACACCCGATCGGTGTCAAAATCCAGAGGGCGAGTATAGTTGTACGCACAACGTATTCGAATAGGTGTCAAAATCCAGAGAGGCGAGTTATACGCACACAACGTACATATAGTCGGATAGGACAAATACTGTGAATGGATGGATATTGTGCATGGATGGACGAAAGTGGTTGCATTCTTTGATTTCATGACCCTGGCTTGACACCCCCTGTCCTTAATCCTGGTCTTCAGCTTGCTCTTGACTGCCCGAAGCCCAAGTCCGCTAAACCCTCTTTCGAGAATGATTAAATTTTTCTCCATGTACTCCGTACTCCGTAGGTCGATCTGTGTGAGCACATGGCGAGAAGGAAAAGCTCCGGAGCAGCCCTTTCGTTCGCAAAGGCCTGGGCCCAGACCTTTCTCTCTCCTCATCCACGGATCAGCACGGCCGAGTCGACCGTTTACACCAGAAATGACGCCAACGTCCGGGCAAGAAAGACAACATCAAAGGCTAGAGTCAAACTTGCGGAACCTGCTAGATATGGGTAAAAGGGTCGGCCAATTTGTGCAAGGGCCTGGTACATGTATTGCGCAAAACCGCACAACCACGCGGTGGAGGGACTATCAAAACCTCGTCGTAGCCAGTTAGAATTCCTCCTCTTCCGACCCCCCAGATGATCCCCCGCCGAAGCTTACTAAAAGCTCACTCTTTCATCATCGCTTGACAATGGTTACTAGGTCATGGTTAGCGCATCCAAACTCGTTTTTTTCCATCAAAAGGCCTAGGAGAGAATGGCTAGTGCGAGAGAAGTAGTGCGAGAGAAGGGGGCGGTGGCCGATCGAGCAGCGGCTGAGGCCGTCGCTAAAGACGCTCAGAAAGACGCGGCTTCTATTATGAGAACGAGCTCCGCTGATGGTTCGCCGACCTGAGACCCGCTACCGATCCAACGGCTACGGGACGGTGGTAGGTATGGGTTGAGATGCTGCGTGACTACTTACCGACGTCCTCATCCTCAAGCTCATGGGACAATCCCACCCTCTGCGGTTGATGCTTGACAGACTTGCCGTACACAATGGCTGTCTTGAACTGCTCCACAATGGTCCGATGGATGGCGTTGCACTAGCAGGAATGTCTCAGTCAATATGCCCTCAGCTGGCAGCTCTCAACAAACTTACGAAATCCTCAACCGTAAATCTTCCACCCTTGAGCACCACCGGCTCCGAGTAGTCTGGCGCCTTCCCCTTGGGCTTGGTGTACACGCGCCTCAAGCTCAGCTTATCCCACATGGCCTCCATGAGCTCGTCAATGTTCCAGCCGTGCTCGGAGCTGATGGGTACCGCGTTCGGGATCCTGTAGAGCAGATCAAGCTCCTCGATGCTGATCGAGTCAATCTTGTTTAGGCAGTATACCACAGGGATGTAGCTAAACAGTTCTCGGGTCAGCTCGCTCTGCGGCACGGGCTCGTTGTCGCCTACCTGCGGCTCTTGGCTTCCAGGACGTCGATGAGGTCATCGACCGTAGCATCGCACCTGATGGTGATGTCCGCCGAGTTGATGCGGTATTCCGACATGACGGCCTTGATCTCGCCGTGGTCGATATGGGTCAAGGGAACCGTGCTCGTAACGTTGAGCCCTCCCTTGTCCTTCTTCTTGAATGTGATGTTTGGGGGCGACTTGTTGATTCTGATGCCGAAACCTTCCAGTTCTGCCTCTATGACTCTCTTATCGCTCAAAGGCTTGTTGACGTCGAGCACGATGAAGATCAAGTGGCACGTCTTTGCGACGGCAATGACCTGTCGACCACGTCCACGGCCGTCCTTGGCTCCCTCGATGATACCTGGTAAATCGATAATCTGCAGCGGTGCGCCGTTGTACATGACCTGTCCGGGAACCGAGGTCAGGGTCGTAAACTCGTAAGCCGCAGCCTCGGAATGCTGCCCCGTTAGCCTGCTCATGAGCGTACTCTTTCCCACGGACGGAAACCCGATGAAGCCGATGCTGGCAACGCCCGTCCTCGCAACATCGAAACCTGCGCCTCCACCGCCACCGCCTCCCGTCGGCGTCAACAGCTCTCGCTTGAGCTTGGCCAGCTTGGCTTTGAGCTGGCCCAGATGGAACGACGTCGCCTTGTTCTTCTGGGTTTTGGCCATCTTGTATCTGTCAGGTTCGCGGTTCGGTAACGGGATATCCTATGGACGTACTTCATCTTCGATGGCTTTGATCTATGCATCAGTCAGTCTCTGTCGAGGTCTGATCTCACGATTCTGTCTCGCCGACGAACCTTTTCTACTGTGGTAGACATGATGGGCGGTCAAAGGCCACGAGCCTCGTCTGTGTTTGTCTAAGATGGCCGACTCTTGTCTAATTTGTCTATTTCTCGCAATCTAATCGACTGATTCGTATCCGCGGTGCTGTTGCTGTCGTTACGCAGTGAAGGACAATGCAATTAATTGACGATTGGTGGGGTAAATTTTTGTTCGCGATCGTCGCCCAAAAAAAAAGGTAGACAAAAAAAAAGATGATGTCAGTGCAATGGCGGATGGTTTTTCCGATCACCCTTACTCATGAATCCATCATGTTAAACGTAGTAGCAATAAAAATCACCATTATAACGCGTATTTATCGCTACAACACAAGAGGTATCATTGCTAGTCTGACAAGACATCCAAACGCCCTACGTATGCTATCTCGTGATTCCTGTACAAGGCATGGCCATGCCTCGAGTCCGACGGAAATGCAAGCCCAGCAAGATACTGGGAGCAGTCGTCAGAATCGCAAGCTCAAATTCCACTCCCCATCACACACCATACACACCATCCCGGCGTTTTATTGACGCAATGTAACTACACGTCGGTACATGAGTTTCATGGTTCATCTTGACATCGTTTTGTACAAAAGAGCCGTCTACTCAGCCATTAATTAAGATCCGTTAATCCCGTTTGAAAGATTGCCATTGTGCCCGTGTTGGTCAATGCCGTTGCCATCGCCGTTGGCAAGCGAGTGGCGGTCCAGAGTTTGACTCCGAGGCGATACTCCGTTCAAAGTAGGCGCGCTCTTGGGTTTGATAAGATGCTCGAGGTTCTGCTCGATGCATGCTTGCTCGTAATCGGGGTCGCTAGGGCAGATACGGACCAGGCCTCTACGCGGCACACGGTGCTCTTCAAAAGGCTCTCTGCTCGTCCTGGCCAGACGTGGGAGGTCTTCATCGACAAGCTCGCCGTTGACGTAGTATTTGGTCCTCGGAGCCAAGCCCATGTATTTCGCCGCGTCAGGGTCCCGCTTGCAATTCGAGGCCGTTCGACCCCAGGTCAAAACTTCAGAGTCTTTTTCAATAAGTTCCCGGTAGTGAACCGCGACCCTGATATCGCGCAAATGACTAATGTTGGGCACGGTGTGCAGAAAGTCGGAAAGCTGCTTTGCGTTAGCGTGATTCTCTTCGTGTTCAATGACATATTCACCTTGACAAAGAACAAGTCCATATTGAAGAACTTTTCCTTTGCCTCTCGCACAAGCTGTTCCATCCGCTTAATCATGACCTCGGTTGCTTCGTACAGGTCCTCGTTGCCGAAATGCCCGGGCACTTGCCGACCCAGATCAAAGAGATCCCTCTTCGCCAGCGCGTACAGCTGCGGCTCCAATTTCCAAAAAGTGTGCTTTGCAAACTTTGAGGCGGGGACACGTTCCCATGCGGCATCTAGCTCAGTCAGCCCATTGTTCCCTAAAGGGGAACGCTTGCACCTACATCTCGACAAGGTCAAATCCTTCTCCCCAAGCAGCAGAGCAACCTGAGTATTCAGTAGCCACTGTTCACGGCCCTCGGGGGTGTCCTGGGTTTCCGGGGAAATGGTGTCATATCGAACACCTTGGATGTTCTGGAATTGCTTTGCAATCTCGGGGGTCTTGGGGTTCGAATCGGAGCACAGCCAGCGGAACAGAGCCGGCAGCTTTTCAAGACGAGCTCGCTCCTGTTCCTCGCGTTGGCGTCGCTGCTCGGCAGCCTGCTTCTTCTCCATTTCTTCCTTGTGTGCTTGTTCGAGACGCTCCCGCTCCTCGCGCTCTTCCTCCTCGCGCTTCTTGCGGGCCTCTTCTTCGGCCTTGCGCTTCCTCTCTTCCTGTTCCTCTCGCTCCTTGCGCTCCGCCTCCTCACGCCGCTTGCGATCTTCTTCTTCCTTGAGACGCTTCTCCTCTAGACGTTGTCGCTCGGCAGCTTCGGCCTCCTGCTTGGCAACTTCTGCAGCTTCTGCGGCGCGACGAGCGTCCTCTTCCTTTCTTTTCTGCTCGGCCTCTTCCTGCCTCTTACGCTCTTCTTCTTTCTCGAGGCGCTTGCGTTCGGCCTCCTCGTGTTGCTGCCTCTGGCTCTCGGCCTCTTTCTCGTCGTTGCGCTTCCGAACCACTTCGGCCACCTTTTGCTTGTGCTTGCGCTCGGCCTCCGCTTCCTTGAGCCTCTGCCGCTCGGCGTCCTCCTCGTCCTTGCGCTTCCGAGCCGCCTCGGCCACCTTTTGCTTCAGCCTGCGTGCCGCGTTCTCGGCGTCCTCGTTCTTAAAATTGCTCTTGTCGTCGTCTGCGGGAGAAAGGGGAGCAGATAGGGTGAGATCGATTACTTCTGTTCCCGAGCTGTGCAAATTGACACCATAAGCTGACGTGTGATCGCTCACGTGCTCCTTTTCCTTTTCCTTTTTGGGTGGTGCAGGCTCTCCGTGACTCGGTCGCCTCGCCCCCGCAGAATTACTCTCCTTTCGAGGCTTGGGGCCGGCTTTCGGCTGTCCGTCGTGGTTTGAGGGTTTACGCGCCTGAGCATCAGGCAAGGCATGTTTCTTCGGCTTGTCGGCAGAATCTCCTTCGAGTCGACGTCGTTTGGGCGGCCCTTCCTCGTCGTCCTGCTCGTCCCGGTGGTGTCGATCTGGGGTGGGGCTGGCTCTACGGCGCTTGGGGGCATTATCGCCAGAGGAACGATCCCGCGGATCCTCCCGCTTGAGCGCCTTGGTGCGATCGTGGTACCGTTCGGAAAGTTTGGTCTTGTCAGACTTGTCGTCGTGCCTCGACTCTTGGGGGCTCGAGGGCTCTCGCAGAGATGAAGTGGTCGATGCCATGCTAGAGCGCCGCTGCTTCTCTCGCTCGCCCCTCAATTCGCCCTTTGAAACCAGCTTTCGACGAGGTTTGTGGCTCTCGCCTTCGGATGAAAAAGCTCCCACGTCAGAGTCGACATGCTTGAACTTGGGCAACTTGTAAGACGGGGAGGAAGGTGGTTCCTCGTCCCTATCCTCGACCTTGGCTTTGGAGGCCATTTTCCTCATAGCCTCGTCTGCATTGTCATCCTGCCGGCGTCTCTCGCGTGGGCTCGTCATCTTGTTGCGCCTTTCACGGCTCGGGCTCAAATCTTTATCTTGGGGGTTGGAGCGCCCCCCCTCCCGCTCGCGGACTCTCCTCGGCGACCTGTTCTTGCTTCCGTATTGGGCTTCGTAGGCGTCGTAGGCTTCCTTGAGCTTCCGTTCTTCTTCTCTCCAGTTGACTCCTTGCCGCTGCCTGGCAATCTCGTAATAGGTCTTGCCCTTGTATAGTCTAGTCGGGTCGAATCCTTGCTGCTCGAGCAACAAATCCAAAACCCTAATGTTGGCCTGGCCTATCGCTGCCAGGATTGGCGTAGCATATTCACCTGGCAGGGAGGGTACGGGCCGGGGATCCGGGTTGGCGCATCCGATACCCAAGAGGAACTCCATCACGACTCCGTGTCCACCTCGGGCAGCGGCAACCATGGACTCGGCGTCGTCACACTTCTCCATGACCTGGAGAACTCTCGAAACGGTTTCGGCGTCACCGCGGCCGGCAGCTTGGCGAAGAGTTGTTTCGTTCAGTGGCATGTAAAGGAGATCGTTGCGAGTCTTGGTAGATCGAAGAGTTCCGCCTCTTTTTGAAGTTGAAGGGGCGGAAGGCAGGGCCGGTGAGTCACGTGGGCTATCAGGAACCTGGCGTTCCTCCTCGGAATCCCGTGGCTGGAAAGCCACACGGTCCTTGGCTTCCATCAAGGCGTTGCGGATCTCGTCGGCATTATCGGTTTCGTCGGTGATGCGGTCGATGGGTTCCTCCCCGTTGACGTTTGCCTTTCGGGGATTTGCGCCGGCGTCGAGGAGGAGCTTGACCACCTCTAAATGTCCGTTATCTACAGCGTCGAGCAAGGGCGTGTCTTTGTCGTTATTAAAGCAATCCAGGATGCAATGTTCTTCAATGAGCAATTTGACGATTTCCGTGTGCCCATGAAGCGCCGCTATTTGTAGAGGTGTGTTTCCGGCGTAGTCAGCAAAATTCAAATCCTCGTGGCGCTCCGACAGGCGCCGCTTTACGTTGTTGTAGTCTCCACGAGCGCAGGCACGTGCAAGAAGAGTCTGACCATGTGCGTCCAGGTGCTTCCTGTGAGTGGTTCCAACTTTGGCAGGCGATGGATGTGAATCAAGCGCCGCGCCACGCAGCTTGGATGAACGAGGGTGCGGGCTTCCGTTGGCCGAGGATTCATCCGAAGGATACTCTGTTGGCTGAAGGGGCGGAGGGAGGCGCTTCTTTTTCAAAGGATAGCCACCGTTGGGTTGTTGCGTCGAGGCACTCCGTCGGTGGAGCTTTGGCTGAGGAGATGCAGATTGTTCACGAGCGGCCAATCTAGAATCCCTCGAGGATCGACCGTCACTGTTGGTGTGCTGACGACGAGGTCGACGGCTTTGGTGGTCGTCGTCTTCGTAGTCGTCCGACTCGTCCCTTGATGCTTTCCTCTTATGAGGCACCAAGCGCTCGCTGGGTTTGATCCTGTCTCGTTGGGAAGCCCTCAACGACGCGGCGTGGTCACGGCCGTAATCGGAATCTGAGAATGAGGCGCGGCTTGCAGCAGATCGACGGCGCATGCGCTGCGGGGAGGTTGGGACCGAGCACAATCCGCTTCCAGCGTCCTTGTTACGGTCCTTTTCGTCCTTCCTCCTCGACCCCTCACGTTCAATGACGCGGGCGTTGCCCAACGACGACTTTGGCTTGTCGCCGGTTCCGTCGGCTCCCCGCCTGTCCTCGTGTCGCACGTTACGGGCCTTTGAAGGCGAGTAGCCGTCCTTTCCAGGCAATACCACGGTTTCAGCATCCGAATCATGGTCCGTCGGGCGGTCTGGCGAGGGTCGCTTTCTCCCGTCAACGGCCTTGGCCTTGTTTGGTGAAGCGTTGCTAGCTGCAGCTGCAGCTACCTCGCCCGTCTTCCTGGGCGATTGAACTCGGGGCCCGAGAGCAGGGCGTTGCTGCTGCTCATCCCGCTTATGCTGTAGCTGAGGCGAGGTTGCAGCATTCCGCGCATCCATATCAAACTAGTAAGGAGGATTGCCGGACGAATCCCAACATCCTGGATGGTCGAAAGCCTTGCTACAAGCGAAGCGATTGATCCGCGTCCTAACCTTGACAGTCGGCGAGGGCAGTCAAAGAGACCCTTTAAATTTATCGTCGGATACCAAAAGCAGACTGCCTCGCCGAATCCTAGGAATGATTTTTGATTGGGCGATGATTTGGGTGATGGTACAAGTTGGTTGTGTCCTGGCGGGAGAGCAAGTCAAACCGTCAATTGGGTTCGACACGACACGCGACGGTCAACCGAAACCACGGGTTTTTGTACAAAGGAGTTTGAGTAAAACAAAGGGATTAAACTGAATAAAATAAAACCATAAAAAGTACAGCAAGCAGCCAAGTCAGTTAACAAAGTAGCACCAACCCGCCAGAAGGGGGGGGGAGGGGGTTGTCGCGACTAGTGACGAATGTCTAAAGTTGAATCTTTTTGATGTTACAAGGGAGGACTTGTCGGAGCTGGGCTGACTGGAATTGCACGAAGGTTCCAGTTGTTGTAGCAGGTAGAGGTGGAAAAAAGGTCGCTACAAACGGGGGAAATCGGTGGCTTGGATCTTTTTGGGGGGCAAGACAAAAGTCTGATTGCCACAGAAGAGACGTGATTGGGCCTTTTGCGATGATTAAGCCTAAAAACACCGCCAGAAACCTTCTCCACCTTGACCTCTTAGCCTCTCTGCAGACTTTCTGACTGCCAGCGCCCAAATGGTCCCCAGCTTGGCGTCCAGTGTCCACCCTTGCCCGCTTTTTGTTGCTACTACTAATAGAAGCCAACAGCCCCCCCGTTGGCTTCCAAGGTTCTCTCTCCCCATGTCACTTCCTTCCCAAATTCATGCATCAACTCTCACACACAACACATACACAACACACACACGCAGCTGCACATGCACATGCACATGCAAGCGCCCACCACCTCAACGCCTCGAGTACAAAAAGGGTCTTCTTTTTTTTTTCATTCTAGCACACCGACTTGCGGCTATTCGTCCATGCACTTTGGCCCACAAGAAGCCAACGATCAAGCCCTCCTCCCACTGGAGCGCCATTACGGCCCACCAACCTGTAGATCCCCGCCAGCACACGACCAAAACAAACCTTCATCTTGTTGACCGTCAACGAGCCAGTAGTAAAAAGATGACCATGTCCCATCGAAACATTCAACTCCCAACCTCTCTGGAGGACGCCAGGATCATTCGCCTGCCGTCGACAGCATACTACATCCCCAACTTCATCAGCGAGGAGGAAGAGCGTTTCCTGCTCGACAAAGTGTGCTTGCACCAGTAGTCATTGGTTTACTTCCCCTAACAAGCCCTCAGATTACAACGGCACCGAAGCCACGATGGAAGCAGCTCACTCACCGCAGACTCCAAGCATGGCCGTCGGAGCTCGTACAGAATCGACTTATAGACTCGCCCTTGCCACCCTGGCTCACTGACCCCATCATCCCCCGTCTGCGTTCGCTGCCACTCTCGCCAGATACGCAAACGCACATCTTCGACAAGAGCCCGCACCAGCAGCCGAACCATGTTCTCGTCAACGAGTATCCACCAGGAATCGGCATCATGCCGCATAAGTTGAGTACCAGTCTTTTGGCGTGAATTTTCTTTGTTCAGGTGCTCATCTATCCCAGGATGGTGCAGCATACTGGCCCGTAGTGTGCACCGTAAGCCTGGGTGCGAGCTTGTGCCTCAACCTGTACCGCAACAAGGAAGACGGCGCCCTCGATCCCGACCCGGTCTGGAGGATTCTCCAAGAGCCTCGTAGTCTGCTCATCACCACTGAGAATCTCTATACCGATTATCTCCATGGGATCGCCGATGCCAACGAAGATCTTGACCTGTCAGAGGGAACCGTTGTAAATTGGCCTCTACTGCGGTCTTCGGACGCTTTCATGGAAGGGCGAAACGTTAGAGGAACGCGGACAAGCCTCACATATCGCGATGTGCTCAAGGTGACAAAAATTGGCGATAAACTGGGCATGTTTCGTCGAAATTAAAGCTGAGCGGCTAGTAGATGAATGGAATCATCCTCGACTTGCTAGCTACCTTGTCAGCCCCAAACTTTTCCTCATACCACTTCTTGGTCCCATCAGCCGTGACCCCCAAGTTGACAACCACAAACATGGTGCCCGTCAGAATCGTCCTGTTGAATACGAAGCCTGGAGGCGCAGCGACAAGTGCCATGGACACGTAGATTATGCACTCAAACATGTAGTGCGCGCACACGACGTTTCCAAAATATCCCTCTTGAGGCAGCGTGTACTTTTTCAGGCTGGCCAGGTACTTGTGGCACTCGTGCTGCCTGATCCACGCCCAGAAGAAGAGGCCAACCATGAGAGGAGTCCTCGCGGGCATCTTCATCTTTGCATACCCTGCATCCCAAGCTTCGAGGATGGCACCCGAGCCCTCGGTCCAAACCGTGACGCTCGTGACGCCGTAGTACGCCAGCCCGACAATCCAATGGGCAGCACCCATGGGCGTCTTCCCAGGCCTCGTAACATACAAGCTCTCGTAGAGCCTTCTTCCCCCCTGAAGGCCCATCAACCCCAGCGCAACCACCACCTGCGATATGCTCATGCTGGTCCTCCCCTCAGCCGCCTCAACCTCCCTGCTCGCGAGAACCCTCATCAGCTCGCCCCCGTAGAGAAGCTGCCCCGCCCAGAACAGGGACAGCGAAAAGGAGAAGAGGTAGTAGTGCAGGAACCACGAGTGCGGGACCTGCGCCCGGTCCATCATCTTCTGGATCAGCGGGCTGCCGGCCTTTCCGGGCTTGTTGGACCGCCTGGCGCCGTAGTCCATGAGCGCTCTGCTGGCCGCCTTGGGGAGGACGTTGATGCCGATTATGAGGGCGGTGCTGAGCGCGTAGAAGGCCTGGCAGGCCTGCGACGGTGCGATGCCCGTGACGGAGAGCAGGTGGTCGGTGGACGACACCGCGATGCCATATACGGCGAGTAGCTTTTCCATTTTGACTGCGTTTGACACACTTCGTCTTGAAAGTAGATTTGGGTAGAGGAGAGGAGGAAGATGCAAGTCTTTTCTCATGAGACTGCAGAAGAAGATGCAAAAAGTTTCATGCGTCGGGGTTGCCTACCCTGAATATCCACCACGAATTGGGTAGCTTCGGAACGTGATAAAACCGGCAATAATTATATCGAGGCTTATTATGCTCGTTGAGTACATCTTGCGCGAGATGATATTTATATTGAATATTGTTGTGGTCAAGACATTAGTTGTCCTGGGGGTCTAGCTAGGCAGCATGTATACATTTAAATGCAGAGAGATATATATCATTACATACAGTTGATCACAAGTCATGACAAAAATTCCATGAAATATCACTTTTCATTCTGCTCAAATCATGCCTTGGCCAGAGAGGAATACACAATGTGGCTGTCCCACTTCATTTAAACCCTGCCCTTGCCGGAAACGCCATATAAACCACAATTATCATTCATCCAGCCATGCAACTAAGACTTCCTCATATGAGGAGGCACCCACTTGTTGTTAGTACCGCTAGCGCCGCCACCACGAGTCGGCAGCGGCTCTGGAGCGGCAGCAGAAGAGTTCTTCTCTTCAGCGCGGCCGGAGCCGGAGCCCGAACCGCTGCGATCCATCGGAGCACCTCCCCTGGGGCCGAATGATCTGGGCGGAGGGGCGCTGTCGCTGGCGCCGCCGGGCTGCTTGGCAGCCTCGCGGTCACGCCAGCTGGGCCGGCCACCTGCGCCGGAGAGCTGCAGACGGGGAGGACCGCCGGCGGAATGGTCCGAGTCGGTCCTCTCGATGGGGGGCGCGGGGCCACGGGCCGGGGGTGGTGGTGCAGAGTCACTCTTGGAAGCCTCACGTTCACGCCACTTGCTTGACCCGAAGACGGGAGGCCTGCGCTCACCGGAGCTAGAGGGTGTCTCGGTACGAGCGGGGGCAGAGGGACGTTCCCTCTCAGCCTTTCGGCGAGCGAGAGCCTCCTCCTCACGTCTTAGCTGCAGGGCTGCCTTCTCCCGCATCTCTTCCCTCTCCTTGTCGCGCTGCTCCTTGAGCTTGGCAAGTTCAGCCTTGCGGGCCTCCTCGCGTTGAAGCTGTTCCTCCTTCTCGCGAGCTGCCCGCTCCTCTGCCTCGCGAAGCTGGCGCTCCTTCTCCTCACGCTCCCTCTTCTCCCTGACGCGGGCTTCGCGGACCTCCTTCTTGCGGTTGGCAATCATCTTCTCCAACTCGCGCTCGGCATCCCTACGGCGCTTCTCGAATTCGTCACGACGACGCTCGTGGAGCGATGATCTGAACTCCTCATACATGGGTACTAGACGGCTCAAGCGGTGCTTGAGCTCGACACTCTGGGCGTGCTTGGCTTCGGCCTCCTTCAACATCTTCGCGGTAACCTGTGCGTGAATGGCCTTGTCCTGCTCAATCTGCCTGTCATAGTCAGCACCCAACTTCTTGGCCTCCTCCTTACGGTAGGCACGTTCAAGATAGTCGATGCGCTTGCTGGTGATGCGTAGCTTCTCGTTGACGTCATTCTTCTCACGCTCGAGCTGAGCCAGCTTCATGGCACGCAGGCGGTTGCTGTCTAGGTTGTCGAGATCGTCAAGATCTATATCAAGGGCCTTGTCGTTCATCTTAAGATCAGCAATCTGCTTCTTAAGCTCCTCCTTGCGCACGCGGTCTTGCTCGGCCTTCATGCGGCGCTCTTCACGCTCCTTCTGCTCGATGGCAAGACGCTTGTCCTCGGCCTCCTGGAGAGCCTGTTCGCGGAGGCGCTTCTGCCTGGCATTCTCCTTCTCCTTCTTGGCCCGAATCTCGGAAGCCTCCTCCTTGCGCTTCTGGATGATTTCCTTGCGAGAAACCAGGTCGAGATGCTCCTGCTCAGCACCGGCCTGAGCCCGAGCAAAGGCGGCATTGCGGGCCTCCAGACGTGCCTTGTTTAACTCGGGGTCGATGTAGTGGCAAGTGACGAAGAGGGTGCGGGCAAGGCGAGTGAGCTGGGAGCGGACGATTTCCGAGGGTGTGTTCTGGAGGCGCTGGACGTTGCCGGTCTCAGACTCGGCGGAACCGGCAGCGGAGCCGCTGTGGGCAGCCTTGGCAGAGGAGAAGACGTCGCTGTCGAAGCTGAGAGCCCCGGTGGCGTGGTCCATGCGGATGGCGAGGTCACCCTTCTTGTTGCCGTTCATGATGAACTTCTCAATCGTGCTGCGGGTGACTTGGTAAGGCTCGGGGAACTTGGCAAGGCTCTCGACAAACGAGAGGTCGACAGTCTCGTACACCTGCGACAGCTGCTGGAACAGCCTGGTGAGGATGACCTGCTGGAGGGGCTGGATATAACGCTCCATCTCGGAATCATCCCCAATCTTGGTCAGGATGGGCGAGATCTTTTCGCAGATGGAGAGGGGGTGGAAGTCGACTTCGAGAATGTTGTACAGATCACGAATCTCAGGGCGAGCGCGCTGAAGCAGAGACTTGGACAGAGCATCCTTGAAGAGACGAGAGCGGGTAGGAGCCTGGGTCATGCCCAAGAGGTGAGTAAGGCGGGAGTTCTTGTTCTTGCGTGCCTCGTCAAAGTCGACCATGGCACCGCGAGAGCGGGTAGTGCTGATGACGGGGATGGCAAGGGCTGAGAGGAGCACGAAAGAGGCGGCCTTTTGGAGATCGGCGTCAGTGGCTGGGGGGTTGTCAACCTTCTTGCTCTGGCCGGTGGCGACGAGAGCAGCAGACTGGCGAAGGAGGTTGTAGTACCTCGACCAAGCAGCGGCGTGGAAGAGGTAGTTCTCGCCGACGAGGAAGATACGCGTCAGCTTCTCGTAGTAGTTGGCCATCATGATGTTCTTGGGGGGTCGCTTGCTCAGGTTCAGCAGGGTATGAACGTCCTCGACGCTGCGGAAGGCCTCCTGCCACAGCTCAAGCTCAACAGCAACGTTGAGCTGCTGGAACCGAGTCTCGAGGTGACGCTGAAGAGTATCGGGGTCGCTCAGGTTGATGGCGTGCATCTGAGACGAGTACTTGGCAGCGGTCTGGACATGGTTGCGGAGAAGCTCGCAGAGTCTGCGGAACTCGGTCTTGCGAGTGTACTTGAGACAAAAGTCGAAGGCCTGGGTGGCGGTGCTCTGATAGAGGATTTCAAGACGGGCGTTGTTGCGCAGAATGTCCAGCACGGTTCGGTACGCCTCCCAGAGGAACTTGAGCCAGGGGGTGACGATGGCACGATCGGTACGGTCACGAGACTGCTCACCGGAGACGGTGGCCAGGAGAATTGATTCAGGAGTCTCGGAAGCCTCGAGATCATCAATGTTGGAGGCCGCGTTTGCATCGATGCTGGACTGAACCTCGTCGGCCTTTTGCTGGGCAGCGGTGACCTTGCCGACGGCGAGCTCGATGAACTTCTTGAGGACCAGCTCGATGGTGGCGACGTTTGTGTTTTGGGAAATGTTCTTGTACTGGTATAGAGCATCCTTGGCGAGCTTGCCCTTCTTCTGTTCGACGGAGAGTTCGACGAGGAGGAGCATCACGGGCTCCAGGGAAGCCGGGAAGTTGCGAGAACGCTTGTTGGTGACATGCTCGTGGAGAAGAGTCAAGGCTGCCGGGGCCTGGTTGACCCCGATCAGCTCATGCGCACGCTTCAGGACATTTTCGGGTTTTTGGTGCGGCGGAGGAGGCTATACATTGTTAGCATCACGGCGGTGATGGAGGAGGGGTCAGTCGGAATGCCGCCCTCTCTGGATGCAAGCAAGAAGACTTTTCGCCATCAAAACATACCATATTGGGCGTCCTCGTCTGCGGAATACGTTAAACCTGACGCGGAGTCGTAGAGGCGCAGATGAGCCGTTGTAGGCTTAAGATGATTCGCAGGCTGCCACTCTCTAGGGATAAGCGCTCTTGGGCGAATTTTTCAATTTCGTGTGTGCACGCTATCCGAGTGTCGCGGGGTTACGCCAGGCCGATCCGGATCACGTGCGCCGTTATGTAAGCCCCTTTGTCTGCCATGGCAAACCCGACGATTTGTTGCGTCGAAAGTCGAATTGCTTAAACGATACGACATATCATCTTTGAACTAGAAAATATGAATGAAGACCTTTCAGATGAGCATTGTATTACATTTGCAGTGATATCTTGCACGTCACATGATGACTGAATGCGTAGTAGGTAGCCCATACCTCGCTCGTTTCTAAACAACCTAGACTTTGTACTACATGTGAAACAAGGTTGTGGTAGCCATAAATTACAATACTACTGTCACCTGTCGCTTTAAGCCTAATCTCACTTTTCTCTAATGGGGTTGGTTCTTGTTTTGAACATTCCAGCTACCTACCAAAGGGCCTAATTGCGTCACATGCGCTTCCGATACTTGGGCGCCCAAACAAATCTCTAGAACGATTCCCGCTCTGTTCACCGCCAACGTTGCAACTCACCAACGAAATGGGCGATTCTCGGGATAGGGCGCGATCGCGTTCGCCCAGGCGAGCCCCGAAAGGAAGTGGCGGCTTCAGATGGAAAGACAAGCGCCCGAGAGACAACGACGAGCGTCGCGACGATCGACGACCGCATGAGCGCCGTGACTACCGCGACCGTTCGCCGCGAAATCGAGGCGCAAATCACGGCAGGGAACGCGACACAAGAAGAGACCGAGATAGAGATGACGACAGAAGACGGGACAGGGACGACAGGCGGGAAGGCCGCCCTCGTGGCGAGCGCAATGCTTCAGACAAAAAGGACGACGAAGGCCACAAGGAAAAGCCTGTCCGCAAGGAAAAGAAGACACCCGCGCCGAAGCCAGCGTCTACTGAAGAGATGATTATCGTCAACGTCAACGACCGCCTGGGCACCAAAGCTGCCATTCCTTGCCTGCCCTCGGACACAATCGCCCAGCTGAAGCTCATGGTGGCGGCACGCATTGGTCGTGAAGCTGGTCAGATCATGCTCAAACGCCAAGGAGAAAGGCCGTTCAAGGATCATATATGCTTGGCAGATTACGGAGTCTCGAATGGCGTTCAGCTTGATTTGGAGGTGGACACGGGTGACTGAGGTATCTGATGGACCTGGCAGTCAATCAGTCTTGGATGACATGAGCGACTGCAATGCAAGCCGCGAGCACTCAGCGTCAAGGCTCACCCAGATAGAAGTTGTATTGTGACCTTGGTACATTCGCGGAGGGAAGGCGCATGTACACACTGCATTTTAAATGAATGACAGTCTGGTTTGATTCATTGTATTAATCGGGCGACCAGCGCATCATCGCGACGAATGATCCTAGATTTGTTGAAGGCACGATTTCTTCCTCACAAATTCCACACCAGCAATGTAGTCAATTGAAGAATACACAATGTTTTATGCCCTTGATTCGTACAACGTGACTAATAAGTCGGCCAACATGATGAGGTCGACAATAAAGTTCAAGGCTTTGCCCAGCATAGTCGCAATTCATCATAAGACGTCTTTATGATGCATCCTTCATCCAAGAAACATGGTTTCGTGGTCTAACGGTTATGACTGCGGATTCTGATTCCGCCAGCGAGGGTTCGACTCCCTCCGAGACCTTCTTTTTTGGCCTTTTCTATTCCATCTATGGAGTACACCGCTCTCTTTTTTTGCCTACGGAGAATAGTAGGTTTATTGATGCCGTAAGTCGAATGCATATCTATGGCGTATGGAGTATTTCTGGTCATCACTGGATGCTGATGCTATTCGCTGGGGCACCAGGGTTATCTGATAATAAGCTACCTGGACCCGATTGCATCTCGGGCAAATCACGATGATCTGTACGGAGGAATATGTAGCTATAACCTTGGTTAATGATGCGCGTAATATCACGCTACGACAGCATAAGGTCTTTGGCTCGTCAAATGCATCTCGGGTAAGTCGCAACATTGACGCGACGCGTCCTAATCACCAATAGCCGAGATTTCACCAGAACGAACGAAAAGAAACGCAGCAGCAACATTTAAAGTTGATAAAGGTCCTGCATGATCAGAAACATTGTGACAAACTGTTGATGAATCATTCACCCTCTCTTGCGGGCGTGGGATCCTCAAGTTGATCCAACTCAATACACTTCGTCTCACCCTGCCAGCAACAGCCAGCCAACGGCAGATGGAAGTCTGGGAGATTTGGAGAGCAAGCCACCAGGGGTCAGTGCTGTCTGGGCTTCCTCCACCCCAATTTCCAGTGCAGGTCATTTTCCCCACTGGTTGGAAGCAAAGCCCCGAGGGTGGTAAAAATGAATCAGGGCACTATGTCAGCTACTACGGGTGACTGCATGATGGCATTATTATAGGACCTTCCAGCCCTCGGCGTCCTTTTCTTCGGCAACTACGGTAGGCTACGGTAGGCCCCCTGCCCCCCAGTCGCTGCTGCAGGCCCCTGGCTCAGCAGCTCAAAGCCCACCCTTGATGCAACGGTTACGGCACTGCAGCAACCCAGTACTAAGGTTCCATCCCCCCTAAATCAACCCGCTTGAGGGAGGTGCGCCAGGAGCAGAAGCCTGCACCTAATCTGGGTCGGTCCCGTTGCCCATCGCTCGCTTTAGCTCTCAAATTCGTAGCTCCTCCGTACTGCCGTCCTCTCTCTTTTCTTCCCACCCAATCCATCGCGCCGCTTCTCCCCCCATCCATTCCCCTGCTTTTCTCTCTCTGGGTTTGTGTGTGTGTGTGTGCGTGTGTGCTGCAGCGAGCCTTCGTCTCTCATTTCTCACTCTAGTCACTCACTCTCACCACTCCTTCTCCCCCAATCTTCCGTTCATTCCCTTTTCCCCAACTCCGCGTCCCGACGACAATCCCCCCCATCGACTGTGCACCAATTCGCACTCGATCAACTACGGCAGGTAAGTCAATTTGACTTTTGATTTTTTTTCTTTCTTTTCCTCTTCTCTCGCGTCCCGTTCAATTGCAGGTGTGCACCCATGGTTGCGGTCACCTCGACCGGCCTACTTGTAGACGGGAGTCGAGCTAAAGCTCGGGGGTACAAAGAGGCAGAGAGCAAAAAGGGGGAATTGGAAGAACAAAGCATCGAGTGGGAATTTCGACATTGAGGACGTGAAGATGATTCGACACGGTTGCCAGACGGTTCACGAGACTCGACGTCGCATAATGGATTGCTTTTTTTGGCAGCGAATCTCCAGCATTCAAGTCTGCAATTGCTTGCATCACCTGGCCTCATGATCCGTCTCCAGCCAAACTACGCCCTCCCAAACTCGTGCTTAGCTCAGACTGCAAGGCGGTCGCAGATCGCAGCGCTCCCGTCGACCCATCCGTGCCGCTATCTCATCCCTCATACCATTCTCCAAACCCCGTGCTTTGCTTCCTCTCTATTATCGCACCTTTTGATTCAATTCAATTTCAATGCAATTACGACCCATTCACGCAATGCAGCATCGCTAACGTTCAACAACTGCAGCTTCCTAACGGCGATCACGACGCACGCTTACGCTCTAATTTAATTAATTCCTGCTACGCAGCTACAGCAGGCCCGCGTCCTAGCGACCAGTCCGCGCCGTTTTCCCTTCTTTTCTCTCCTTCAAATCTTGTTTTCTACGATATCCTCCCCGTCAACCCTCGCGTATTCTCTCGCCCGCCATGCCTCAGTACACCTCCCGCGACGTTGGCGACCCTTCGCAAATCCGGAAGACGAAGCAATCAATGGCCGACCTCAAGCTGCGCCGTCTGACTGAGCTAAACAACCGTCTACGGGAAGACCTCGAGCGCGAGCGCATCCCCGTCAGCACAGCGTCCAAGAGGTGAGCACCAGGAACGCAAACGCAGCTGCAGCCGATTTTCCATGCTAATGCGCGATAGCATCATCACATACTGCAACGGAACAAGGGATTACATGGCTCCTTCAGTTTGGGGTACCGTCCCCAAAGGCGAAGACCCCTACGCGCCCCAGCAATCCGGCGGCTGCTGCGTCGTCATGTAGAACCCTTTTTTCTCTCTTGCTATTTCCTGAACTTGCGTATACCATCATAAACAAGGAGCTTTTTGGAACCGAAAATTCATTGTTTTTTTCAAAAACCAAACACGTCAAAAAAGGAAAACCCACCAAACGGCAGATACCACGACCCGTCGATGATTGATAACTACTACTAGCGTGCTGGGAGGGACGACGACTCCTATTACTTCTTGATGTATTCCAGTGTCGCTCGGCGCTATTTTCGTGTTTTTTTTTTTTTTACAAATTTTTTCTTATTACATTAAGGTGGGCGCCATAACGGGGGGATGGAGATAGGGGGCCAGCTCGCGGAGGCCATGCAAGATGCGACACGGTTATCATCGCATGCACAAGAGGCACCTGACTGGAGGAGGGTGATGCACGAAGAGCGAGAGCGCGCGCGTGGAACCAGGAAGGGATCTATGTATATGATGCATGTGGACAAACGCGCGATCCGGCGCAGCGGCGGAGAGGAGCATGTAATAATTCCCCAAACAATTTTCTCACTTTTTTCCATCTCTTTCTCGATTTGGTATTCTCTACCAAGGTCCATCCCCAGTTGCCCATCCCCCTGGTTTTGGGTGCCTCGCATCCACATTACTCATCGGGAGTTGTCCGGAGGACAGTGATTCATCCATCTCACTTTGCCCACCCTAAAGTCACACAACCATCCACGACGAGTTCAACCTACCCCATACATTGGTTTTGTACATATATATATTACTTCTTTTTCTTCCGGTTTCCGACGCAATAAGCGCAAAGCCATATATATTAATAGGAAAGCCGTCCACAATGTCGACAATACCAGTCCAGCCCGGAGAGGCACCCGTCACTTCACCTCTTCCCAAAGTGACGATTCAGTACTGCACGCAGTGCAAATGGCTCCTCAGAGCAGCATATGTTTGTTCGCCCTCATCTTTCTTCACTTTACCACTACATATTTGCCGCAAGGACTACGGCACCCCTTCCGTTGAAATTACACGAGTCACGCAGAAGAAAAACACTGCCCAAATCAAAGAACCAGAACCCTCAAACACTTAAAAATGAAAAAATAAAAAACCCTAAACCTGAACACAAAGTCTTCTCATCCATTCATCACTAGCTAACACGCCTTCAATAACAGTACGCCCAAGAACTCCTCTCAACCTTTTCCACAACCCTAGGTGAGGTATCCCTCCAGCCCAAAACAGGCGGCATCTTCATCGTCACCATTCACCACCCCTCCTCCTCCTCCTCTGCTGCAGAGTCCGCCATCAACCCAATGGCTACGACGCTCTGGGACCGCAAGGTGGACGGCGGATTCCCCGAGACAAAGGAGCTGAAGCGGCGCGTCAGGGACGTCGTCGAGCCGGGGAGGGACCTGGGCCACGTCGACAAGGACTACCGGCGGGAGGACAAGGTTAAGGATGCCGAGGGAAAGCCTGCCGGGAAGGATGAGGCCAAGGGAGAGGAAAAACAAGAGTGCGAGGACTGTAAATAGAGGAATGGACAGATGCGTAGAGAGTTGAAACAAAGTCATCTGTATGAGACCATAGCTCTACCCGTTCAGGTCAATTAGGCATGCCGTCGACGTGCAACCGCAACCATCTCAGCTTCAACTGCCAAACACCTGCCGTGACTACAATCTACATCCCAAGCATCGCTACAATCGTCTTTGGACGATAAAAGTCAAAAAGTCTTTTGTGTGCATATTTATCTGGAGCTAAGAAACAGCCGTTTGTCGTGATCAAGTTTCGCATACGGAGCGCCATGGTACAGGACCGACATGAAACCCTGCCGGGGAAACGGGTGGGGGCCAAATTATAGATGGACAAGTCGGACAGGAACAATATCGCTCTCGAAATCCGACTCCTTGATCATGATAGCCCAACAAGTTTTGTCATTGTTCGAGTTTGCCAGTGCCGGGCCCTGCGAGGAAGAGTGCGTGGGACAATGCACGGGTGGGTTGGGAGTTGGGAGGAGAGGTTCGAGGTTGAGCACCCCGTGGAGGAGATCAAAAGTTGGACGATGCCGTCCTGGGTTCGGAGAGAGCAAACAACCCTAGACGGTAGGGTTACGTATCGAGTTGTTCATCGTCGGCCAAACCTATTTCAATTCTGTTAGCATCACGGCTCCAAATCCCCGATTGAGCTGTGAATTACAGGCAAATCGATTCACGTACTTTTGCTTCTTCTCGGCTGGTTTCAGGATCTGGAACGAGCAGAGAAGACTCTCGTCGACGCTCATCATGGCGCCGGCGTTGTCAAACTCTCCACAGTAGTTGGGTGCGCTGAAGAGAGTCACGAGCTGACGCTTGGAGAAGAACTCGTAGCCGTCCTCGACGACCTGGTGAGCACGGCAGATGAGGTCCATGTCGTGCTTCTGCAGGAACCTCGACACTACGTCGGGACCAAACGTGAAGGATACACCACGGTCGTTTTCGCTCCATCCGGTAATATCCTTGTCTGGGTCGGACCAGAGGAGATCGCAGAGCAAGCCGCAGTCAGGGATCTAATAAGGGCCAAGTCAGCTTTGATACCTGGAAAGGTCATGAGAAACCGTACATCAGTCGGGCGCATCACGCGGCGAATCTGCTCCATTGAGTTCAGATCAGGGCTTAGACCACCGTGCATGGTGAAAATCTTCTCGTCGATGATGGCGGCAATCGGGAGACAGTTGAAGCAATCGGTAAAAGTTTTCCAGAGCTTGATGTTGTACCTTCGCTTGCACTCATCGTAGAAGCCGTAAATGCGGTTGATAGAGGCGCATTCGTGGTTGCCACGGAGGATGAAAAAGTTTTCGGGGTACTTGATCTTGTACGCGAGTAGCAGGCAGATGGTCTCGAGGGACTGCTTGCCACGGTCGACGTAGTCACCGAGGAAAAGGTAGTTGGCTTCGGGAGGAAACCCGCCGTACTCGAAGAGACGCAGCAGGTCGTAGTACTGTCCGTGGATATCGCCGCAGATCTAGCAAAAGTCAGCACCCAATGCTCTGTCGTTGCTGCAGAAAACGACCTACCTTGATGGGAGCCTCGAGCTCGAGGAGGATGGGCTGGGAGATGAAAATCTCACGGGCCTTGGTGCAAAGAAATCTAATCTCAGCCTCGAGAAGCTGAACCTGCTTGCCGGGGCGGCTGCCTCGCACCTCGAGGAGCCTGTCGATTATAGAATCGAGGTCGACCTCGTGTTGATCTGCCATGGTATGGTGGTCTCTTCACTGACGATGGCGCAGCGGATGTAATTAAGAAAACAGGCGGACGACAAGGAAACGGGGGGAACGGCGGCGGCGCGTGGCAATGGAGAGGACGCTGATGATTTGCGCGAAATGGAGCAATCGATGGCGGGGCGATGGTGCCTACTGTACACACTCGAGTCGACTCTGGCTAAATCTGCGCTAAACCGATTTACGATGCGATTCCTGTACCCGATTGAATTAGTAAAGGAAACAAATCATCTTCCACGAGACGTGCACGCTGATGAAATACAGGATCGAACTTTTCAGATAAAACGCAACGAAAGAAAAAAAAAGGTATCCCCGCTGGGCGCTTGCAAGACGCATGTTGGGGGGCGGGCGGGTGACGGAGGGGAATAGAAAATTTGGCGTCATGTCAAAAGCGGAAGTGGTGGGACGAGTCCGAGGTGGAAGCAGACGCAAGTGCAAAACGCAGCGGCAGCAGAAGTAGCAACGCTAAGCAATGACGGTGGTCCGAGAGAAGCAACAAGAAAGATGAGGGGCTACTGCCTTCTTGTTGTTGCTGCTGCTGCTGCTGCAGCTTTCTTCTGCCCATCTGTGTGTGCCGACCCGGCTCGGGTGGGCTGCAAGCCTTGAGCGATTCTTGGGGTTTGGCGCGGCCGCTGCTAGCTAGACCAAGAGAATTTGTCAAACTCCCCGACGTCTGCATGCAACGCCATGCATGCAGCAAACAGTCCAACAAAGCAGAAGGGGAAAAGGAAGAAAAGAAAAGGCAAGGGGTAGAGCGGATGCAAAGCAAGCGATGCTTTGTCAGCGTCAGTTGCAGCGCATCACGAGCAGGACAGCTCCTCCTCATGATGGTAGCTGTATTGGGCGCAGTAGCAAGCTGGAAAAGATGCAACACGCGTTGAAAAGCAAAACAAGAACAATTAATGAGTAGCAACTGGTGGTACTTACACTGAAAAGTAATGACAGCTCTTGGTCAACGATGCCCTCGCGTAAGCGAAGAGCGAGCTGTGTCTGCGAAAAGGGACGCTGCAGCGTTGGTGCAGACGGCGTCGTGATCAATCAAGCTCGCACTTTGTAGTCACAAGATTCGCAGTTTATAATAGGGTCTAGAAAAAGACCTGTTCGTCGTCGTAGATGTGCCTCGAGGGGCCGTCGTTTGAGTGTGTTGATGGCTTCACGAAGAAGAGCGCGGCAAGCTAGAGAGCGAGCGAGAGAAAAAAAAGGAGCAATGCCTTTGTTTCACCGTCGCGTCAACAAGAGAAATTCGGGTTGGGTCTCGCAGCAGTTGAAAAAAAAAACTGCCAGCGTCGTCGTCTGTTTAAAAAACAGTATTTCGTCCTCGTGAATTAATCACGATGAGGTCGCCTTTGTATGTTCAGTACGAACTTTTTGTCACAGAAATTGAGGCCGCTCTCGGTCGGGTCGCCGTTCGCCAAAGGGGGAAAAGGCAGAGTCGTCGTCGTCTGTTCGCCTGTTTTGCAAAGCAAAGGGGGTTGTTTAGGAGATTTCAAAAAAAAAGTTTGAAGAGATGATAAATATCGCCGCCGTTTCTCAAGAACTAGAGAAAAAGTTCTTGGAAAGGAAAATCGCAGGAATTTCTTTCGTCGCAATTCCGTCACTGGTGAGATCTGGTGAGGAAAAAAAAAAGAGGTTGTGTTGTGATTTCTCGTCCTCGCGCTTTGGACAGGGAAGAGAAAAAAAAACCTGGCAAGAAAGCGGGAGGGATAACGGCGTTTGGTGTGCGCGCCCGGACGGCGCTACCTAACCTCTTCGTTCTTGCTGCTCCTTCCAGGTCCGGTGCAAGCTTCAGCGAGCGTTCAGGGTACTCCGTAGGCCTTGGGTCGGTAAACTACAGCGCGCGGCCGAGGGCTTCTGAGCGCTGTGACTGGTTGCTGCTACGCTATGCTAAGCATCTTGCTAATAGGGGACCTCCATAGCTCCAGGGAGGTGGGCCCCCTAAAATCAGTGGATTCGGGCGTCCGTCCTTTCGCTGTCCTCCAAAACACCTTCAGAGGGGACCTCTCTCTTTCAATCCCCATATTAAACCCCATCAAAGAGATCGTGCTTTCTCGCCATTTACATGCTCAGCCTCGAACCGAACCCAAATATTTTTTGCATCGCAAAAGGGAGGTTTTCAAAGATTTCCCTTGTCCTGTATGGGCCACCTCCTTATATCAAATATTCGTACCCATCATTAGACGGAACAGAAACGACCGTTTTCGTGCTACCACACATTCATTCCCACCCTCCATCCACCTCACCTTCTTTCGATATCTGGCTGGCTGCTGACAATCAAAGCTGCAGGTTGGCCGCTGATCACCAACTCCCTCGTCAACCTCGCAGCTATACAATGCAAGCTTTCTGCATCCATCTGGCGTGGCCCCCAAACATGCCCACTCACAACGCACTTGGCATCCCCTCCACAGCCGGTGGCCAATGTAATGCTGGGTAGCACCGACGATTCGAAGTATACCGTTGCAAAGAGCTCGTTGCATAAACCTCCCCCATCCGACCATCCAAGCCTGCACGTCCTTTGCTCCAACTCTAATACATGGTGTAGTCTCTCTGCTCTAAGCAGGCTATCTCTGCCTTGGAACAGTGTTCACATCCTGCAGCTTTCATCAACGGCATTACCTTGTGGATGCCACCTTTTGCTCCTCAGCGTCGTAAACTCGTACCTTTTAGCCCCATCTTATCCTCGAGAACTTGCATACGATTTCGCCACCTCGAAGGCAGGCCCGAGCACAAATCCGAATCCATCCAATCACTTGTGCATAATCAGTTCGAGAAAAGATGCAAAGTTCTCGTGATGGAACCGTTTTATTTTTTCAATGTAAACGAGATCGAAGCTCTTTTGCCTCTGCCTGGCAGCTCCGGCTCTCATTCCTCTCCTCCACACCCAATGCCCACCCCATGGGAACCGTTCCAAACCTTCCCTTCCCTCGCCGAACCCTCCACCTCTCTCTTCTCTCCCTCTCCACCCATAAACATCGAGGCAAGTCCTAGTGAAATCTGCTAGCCGGACTCCGGTGCCCACCCCATTGCCCAACCGCCCGTTTCCCATCAATGAATCAATTGGATTACTAGGAAAAGCTTCAGTTTGCCCGTATCGTATCACCAAGCCCTTGCCACGCGTTGCCATCACATGATAAAAACGGCCTTTTGACTTGACGTGCCCCAACTAACCAAACTGAACCATTGCTCCAAAGGGAATGGCACATCTAAGCTTTTTGCCCGGCAAAAAGGCACCAGGCACGCGCGAGGGGACAACAAAATGTCTGTCAAAAAAGGTCAAAGCTTGCAAAAATAGAAATCCCCGTTCTACTTGAATGGCGTGAAATGTCATTCCCTACGGATTCCGGTGCCCACCTCCGACGTTGCCGCGAGCGGTCTGGAGCTTCGGTTCGAGAAAACTTGTTCAATGGATAGTTGATTTCCGTAACGTGAGATAAAAGCACAGGTAAATGTCAATGGTGAAAAAAGCGCTCCGGTGATTAGGTCTTTGTTATACACCTATGAAAAAAAAGAGCCGCCCTCTAAAAAACAATGAAAAGGAAAAGATAAAGACAGGGTGCGTATGTGCGTGTCTAGTCTGCAAAACAATTTGATATTCCTCCCTCGTTCCTCGAAAATGTCAAGTTCCCAACGCCTCGAGCGCCTTCTTCCTGGTGGCTCATTAGAAAAAAAAAAGCAAAGGAGCCGTATGTCCTGATCGGTATCGTAGTATAAAAGTCCTCCAATTCCAAGCCCAAGCCCTGAAACGCCTAGCTTACCGGCATCAGAGGCAAGCTGTATCCCCCCAAGGAAAATATTACAAGTATGCAATCTTTTGTCATTACCTCCAGCGATGTACCTCCAGCAATTGGTACCTCCGGTGATTGATTGTTGATTACCTGCGGCGTGCAGAAGTTCTGCGCTTCCGAATCACTGCCTTGGTAACCTTTCCCTTCTCGCCAACATCGCTGGCAGCATCTTCTGCTACTGCTCCTTCATCGCCATTGACAACAGTAGCCTCGTTGACGTCACGACCAAGTCCCTTAAACTCTTCGTCGTCTAGGTCAGTGAGCTCTTCGCTGAGCGACCTGATGGCGTCTCTACCTTCCCAGCTCTCAGATGTGACGGACGTTCCGATAGGCTGAAAGGCCTTGAGATACCATAAAACTCCACCGTCGGAGAGCGGATCGGCAGGGTCTTTGCCCAGAGACCCGTTGGACTGCGGTGGTGTCGGGGGATTGGTGAGTGGCCGTTGTGGGATGGCCATGTATGTGTTGCTGTTTGGTGGAGTCTGTGAATCGTCGAGACCATCTGGATGTGGCTTCAAATCCACCGCATCTGCCATGTCCACATCCTTGGCATCATCGCCATTGGCCTCGTTGGACCCAGTCGCATCCTCGACTATTGCGTCTCCCCCTGCGTCCATTGTACGATCAACCATCTCGCCCAGCTCTGGGCCTTTGCCGGCCATATTGAGCGGGATGGGCGCATCATCCATGACAGCATCCGCAGGTTCAGGGATGTTCTGTATATCGAGGCTAGCCTCTATTCTTGCCTCCAATTCCTTCTGTATGCTTTCAAAAGGTTTACCCGATATCTCTGATTCGATGCGCAATGCAGTCTCGAGTTGAGATTGCACCGCCTTGAATATGCGTTTGCCCAGCCTCCGGCGTTCTCGTATGTCAGCAAAGTTATGTTTGTTGGCAGACTCGTTGGCGGGCAAAGCTGTGCTCTGCAAAGTCTTGTCGGGTTCGGGATTTTTTATGATGCCCTGACGGATGACATCGCCAAGGTCTTGTGCAAATGACAATGCTGTTACGTAGTATCTTTCTTCCACGCGCGTTTGTAAGAGTTCGAGTCCGGTAAGGAAAAGATGCTTGTCCAACCTGCAACTTGTTAGAAAGGGGGGCCCGGGCCTTGTAAGATGAGTACTCACGATATGGCCTTCTCGATGGCTGGACCGAGCATCTGGGTGACTGGAAAGTAACACTGGTCGACGAATTCAGTCTCGAGTTCGGTAGCCTCGAGCTTGATCTGTTCGCGTTGCACGACGTCATCTGCGAGACTCTTGAGTTGCCCCAGCTCGCTGATGATATCTTGGGCAAAGCTGATCCGCCGAGCCAGACGTTCCTTGCCGTCGGGGCCCATGGCGGCAAAATCACGTCTTGTCAGCTCCATTGACGAGAATGTGTCCATCTGCAACTGCAAACGTTTGAGCAAGGGCGCACCACGTCGGGCTTCTCGCTTCAAGGTCCAATATCGACACGCCTCGGCGACAAACTCCTTGCGCTTACGAATCGTGAACCGTGCCAAAGCGAGCTCGACCACGTCGAAGACGGCTTGCGGGATGACAGGTGCACCTGAAGGTAGCCTCCACATATTCTTCTGCTGCTGTGTCTTCTTCTTCTCGGCCGCTTTGGCGTCTTGAGCCTCCTCTGGAGTGTTGTCCTCCAATATTGAATTGCGCTGGTGCGCGGCAATGACCTTGGCATGGTCATGGTTGTCTGCCCAGATGCGGCCCTTCATGTTCCTCCTGTAAAACTTCTTGGCAGCCTTGGTCGCAGCGTGCACCTTGTTCTCTTCGGCATAGTCGTCTGGGCAATGCTTGTTGCAAAATGCCTTGAGAACCATGCTTCCGTCGAGAACGGCGAGCGCACCGGTAGGTGTCTTCATCTTCAGATACAGACGGGCTCGCCTAGCACAGGTGACATGAAAGGCCTGATAGCAATTCTTGTTACCGCACTGTATGCAAGCGCCCATCTTCTGGTTGCAAATGTAGCAATTCAATTTCCATCGCGTCTTGGGTACCTTTTCAACGTCCATGACTGGCTCCATGAATGTATGATTGCCCAGAGAAATCTCCGGGATCCACATGGCACAGAGCAGATGAGCCCACTTGGACGAGTTGGTCTGCTTGAAAGCACCATCAGTATTGGGGCAAAAAATGCAAGTCTGTAACAGTTAGCATATGGTCTTTTCAAGGCAGACAGCGTACTCACCGCAACGCCACGTCCGCAAAGCTGACACTTGCGGCAATGCCATTGACCTTCGGGGATGAAGGGCACGCCGTAGCATTCTTGGTGTACCGCCAGGTTGCAGCCATCGCAGAAAACAATGGCATTGGTGTTTTCGCAGTCGCCATCATCGCAGATGGCGCACTTTGAGTCTGGCTCTTCCCCTGCCTGCGGCTCCCCGTTGACCGCTGCAGCAGATCCCGACCTAGGGCGATGCGTCTGCGGCGGTTTAGGATTCGGCTTTGGAATCCTCTTCTCCAAAGCGTGCCACTCCTTCTCAATCTTTGTCATGGTAATCTCAAAGACTTCGCGAGTGATGACCTCCATGTCGCTCTGTTTTCGTTGCGCATTCAGGTGTTCCAACCACATGTCGTCTTGCTCGTCCATGTCGTATTCAACACGCCCGAGCCTTGATTGAGACGACCCATCTTCAAGTTGTGTATGCGGTGTTTCGAGGTCGTCGTCTTCATGAATATCAGTGGCATGCACCAGTCGTCGTCCCGGGCGGAGATACTCGTCGCTTTCTTGATAGCCAACGTTGCTCATCGCCTTATCGACGTAACGTGCTAGCCCGAAAGTTTTGCTCTCGAAAAGTTCGATGCGATTTGTCTTGCGGTACGAAGGAAGCTTCAAATCGAGTTTTTCCTTGGCCGTCTGGTTCTTCAGCGGGAGGATCTTTGGGGCTTTTGGCGTCGAGGTCGAGGCATTGCCCAGGTCGAAGGATCGCGATCCGTAAAAGCTGATAACATCGCGAGTCGGCCTGCGCGAGCGCCTCGAGGGCGTGCCATTCGGCAATGTATCAAAGGGGTTGGAGTCGCCTCGCCCTTGCGGATTGGGCGTATTGCCGGTGGACGCTGGGTTGATCTGTCGGGAGGGAGTCGTGGAGCCGTTGAACGACGCTCCTGGCGTCTGCGGCGCCGGGGTACCAGAGCCTTCGGGTTGCGATAGCCCATCGACATCTTCGGCATGGAAGATCATAAAGGTCTTGTCTATATCGAGGTTCGGGTGGAACTCTTCCCAGCTACGCTCCTCGCGGGGCTTGTAATCATCGGCCTGCTGCATGGTGGCCGCGATGGCAGCAGCCGAGCTGAACTGGACATCTTCCAACCCTGACGCTCGTGTCCTCGCACTCCTTTCGCGCCGGGCAATTGGTGATGCGCCGCTGGGGACGCGGGGTCCCCTCGATCGTGACACGGTAGGTATGTTGTCGTATTCAGGGTCTTCAGGATCGACGAACCTGCCGCCACCGCCAGGTCCTCCGGGTATGTATTTCCTCTTCTTTGGTGGTGGTTCAGACGCAACAGACGGCCCAAGGCCCGCTTGCCTCGCAGCGCGCCTAGCTGCACTTGTCTTACCGGGGGGACGACCTCTAGGCCTCCCAGTCGGCGTTCGACGATTGGACGAGGATGTGGAAGGCATATTGGGTAGATCCGTAGACGAAAAAAAGAGTGTTTATTCGTGTTATAATAGAGATATTAAGTCGTCTAGACGCAGTTGCGCGTCAAAAGGGGGGGTGCTATTCTTGCGTTTGCGCGATGCGCGGTCACTTCTGACGGGTTGGCCTCCAGTGAAAGGCAATCATCTGGGTGCCCAGAACTCGGGACAAGGGCTCAGCGAACGGTTTGGCAGGCTCGCAGGCCCAGATGAGCCGGTCTTTGGCGCAATATTCGATGGATTGCTCACAGCATGAGGAGGACGTGACGTCGGCTCGCGGCTCTGCGCTTCCGTTGTGCGAAAAACAGACAACGCGTGAAGTCGGAGTGCACAGACCCCCCAAGCCCGCAGCACAGGCACGAGTTAGTCAGCGGTCCCACGCCGCCTTATCACGTATTCGGCTTAGCCTTATCAACCCTGTGTCCACTCAAGTTGACCAAGTTTGATGATCTGGGGAAAAACATGTTCAATCGCTCCCAAGACTTGCAGCAGTTGAATCATAAAGGTCCAGAGCTAACATCTCTACAAACATCTCTAATGGTCGGTGCAGCTGTAGCCGAGCACATGTGACCCATCTTATATCACCAACGTTTACATCTCGATATAAAATCGATTGATAAGACTCAGATTCGTGTCGGTGTAGCATCCATCATGCACACAATCTATTATAGTCTAGTTTCCATTTGTTCCTGCATTCAGTCCGGCCAAAGCAAGCCGCATCTCGGTATACGGTCATGGAAGGATTCGCTGTCAGGCCAATACGCCAGCGTCCATTGATTGCAATACAAGTGCGTACTACGTAGAAGACATATAGACCGTTGTCAGCGTGCGGCGCGGCGGCCAAAGGGATGAGCAAAGCTACTTATATAGATCTACTTTTCCCTAAATCTACCATCACGTGATACCCCCAAACGCATCACATGACACCTTTAATAGCTTAGGAAAATAAAGAAAAGTATATACTTGAAGCTAGAATTAAATAACTACTACCCTTCCGATATTTTTCTTAGTTAAGAAAAGGCATATGTCCTCTCACAGCAGCCCTCGTAGCTGATGAAGGCAGCCTCGGACAGAATACATCCTCTTATAGCCATGGCTATTGGCAAAGGATGTACTCCGAAAAGACGTATCCCGAAAGGACGTATTCCGCATCGGGCGCTATTATCAGCTACGCCATCAAGGCAGTGTTGAGAAGAGGCATCATGCAATACATCTCCATTCGGAGGGCAGTTTAAGCTAGCAATAAAAGTACTCATCATTAATCGAGATACGACGCCTCCACAGCTGTAGCCCTACGCCACTATCAAAATCTTATTACAAGAGCCAAATTTAGCTCAACGCGCTTTAGCTCCTACAAACTGTATTCGCAAAGTCGCGCTAAAACGCAGCTTTGCTCAATCAACGGCTCGTCTTGTCATTATAATTGAACATCGCTTCATTGTGGACTTGAGAGCAATTGAACAAGCGTGCAGAGTACACAGAACCTACTATATGATCATCACAATCACATCGTGTACACTAGATTGTCATCAATCGGTCCATATATAGCTACATCTTTTCTAGCCTCTTCATAAAATGGCAAGCCGACGGCATGCATAGGTACCGATAAAAGGTACAAACTTGTTTCAAGATTCACAAAATGCAAACAACCAAGGTGCCATCAAGGCACGTCCAACGCCATGTTCAAGTATGCTTTGCGTTCCATCGCAATAAGCACCCATCCTCCTGCGGGTATGGTCCAAAATGCCACACTTTGACACCTCAACTCCAAACCTTGCAGATCCACCTGACATGGTTGAACCAGTTTTGGAGACAACAAAAAAACTCACAAGATGACGAAGGCCGCCATTTTTGAGGGTATAAGAAAAGAACTCAAGACATAATCTTTCTGTAACGCCATGTTCGCTATGCTCCGGAGTATAGTGTAAGAACAAGGGAATAGCTACAGCAAGTGGACAGGACTCGAGACAGACGAGAACTCTTCAGTTTTCCACAAGCTGAGCCTCTAAAACAAATGCAATCGCGTACGCATCAAATGATGAGCGGAGCGGGGTGGGTAAGAGGTATCGTGGGTATCAATGACCTGCTAGAGCGAGATCAGATTTGAGAACTCAAAGCCGGTGCAAGGGTTTGGCTGTTGTGAAGACTTTGAGAAGATGCGGCCCGGTGATTGTCAAGAATCGGCCGCATGGTCAAGCCAGGCGTAATGGGAGGACTGCTAGAATCCCACGAGTTATCGCTCATGGCACTGAGATAGCCGTTTCCGACTTGATTGCGGAGTGCCTCTATCTTTCGACGGTACTCGGCACCGCTGGCATCCCAATCCTGCGTGGCCCTGACGTCGCTCTTGGCGTCCCCGGTGAAGATGACGGGAGACGTAACGTGTGTCATGTCTTGGTCAGCGCGGGGAACCTCTGGAAGAGGCTTATCGGTGTTGACGCCCTTGCGGCTGCCCGTCAGCACGACCGGGGGCAGTAGTGCTGCTTCAGGGGACTTCGAGATGCGATAGTTGCCCTCGGAAGGGCTCGAAACATCTGATGCGTCACCTTGAGGTGTAACGCTGCGATGTTCCGAAGACTTGCGAGCAGCAGGCGCAGGAGATGTCTGAAGCTCGCTGGTTGCGAGGTCGACGATGCGACGTTTGGGCGTCTTCTTACGCCGCGTGGTTGTTGTGTTGATTTCACTCATGATGGCCTTTGGCGTAGGGCGTTCCTTTCGGAGCACAGCTGCCTCCTTGGGCGAGCCATATATGATGGTGGGCTTGCTGACATCGACGGCAGAGACCTCGGGAGCCTTGGGCTTCACGACAGGCACGGATTCAGGAATGGGCACCCGATCGACAAGGTGGCGCTTCTCGGTGTAGGACGGGCCTGAGCCATCGATGCAGATGTCTTCAGTGTAACCCGGTGTCTGCCTGAACAAGTTGAATATGGTGATGCGGTAGTCTTTGTGGGTACGAGTAAAAGGGTTGTTGTCGACCCAGATTTCACGAATGTCAGGAATGCCCGTTAGGCGGGCGAGTTCCATGGGGTCATTTAGGCGGTTGTCACGCAAATCGAGCCTCTCGAGGGGATATAGCTTCTCCACACCAGCGAGAGACTGAAGACGGTTGGCCCGGAGGTTGAAGGAGGTGATGGCCGGAAGAGGGTTGCGTGTCAAGGAGTGCAGAGAATCAATCATGCAGTGGGACAAGTTGAGAGCACGCAGAGCGGTGAGGGTGGCCAAGCTATCGGGGATCTGCGTGAAGAGGTTGTTGGAGAGATCGAGGGAGTATAGGGTGTTGGAGAGGGGCACAAGGCTGGTAGGGGAGATGGACGTCATGGCGTTGTCAGCCAGGCTCAGGTGTCTAAGGAAGCGCCATTTCGAAGCGGGCAGCACACCCATGGCCAGCAGATTGCCAGTGCTGCCTCTCATGTGGTGGTGCCAGGAGTCAGAAAGACTTGATTGAGAACTGTTGGAGCCGGACCGCCTGACACGCGCTGATCGCATGTGCGAGGAGGGGTTACGGCCGTGGCCGGGGCGGGATGGCGAGTTGCTCCTGGGCCGGCCTTGACCACCTTGAGATTGATCCTTGCCCTTGTGTTCCTCGGAAGAGGGTTTGGCCGTGTCAGAGGAGCTACCGTCTTCGACGGCGTGCTCGCTGGGCGTTAGAGATCCCACCCGGATATCATTGACGGATCCACGTCGGTCGGTGGACATGGGTGCCGTCATGGCACGCTGCAGCTCGGGATGGGCTGCTAGCGAGCCTCTGCGTGGGCTGCTGCTGAAGCCCCAAGTGGGAGTCGGCGATGGCTGGGTTTTAGATGTTCGCCTGCGGCGCTTGTCCATGTCGTCCATGACAATGTCAATCAAAATGTCGGCGGGGTCTTCGATGTTGGCTCGTTTAAGGGTAAGAGACCGCAGCTGATCGGCAGCTCGGTCCCAGCCAAAGAACTGCCGAAAATCGATGTTGCTGACTTCAAGAGCCTGCAAGTTCTTGAACACATATAGTGGTACAGCAGAGTCGAACGGGAACTCCTCGTATCCTCTAATCAGCCGTGCTCGCCAGTCCGGAGCAAGACGCAGGGAGGGGATCTTGGTAAAGGCAGAGTACAGATACTTCAAGTCCGCCTGGAGCTGGGCCTTTTGACGCTCAGTCCTTGCAGCAGAGATACTTGCTCCGATGCCGAGGCTGGCCCAAAGACTGGACATGCCCGTCATGACGCTCCTCACGCTGGAAACAGATCGGATGGATCCAACGTCAGAATCGCGGCTTTTGGAGCGTTGGGTGTTGCTCAGAAAGGAGACATAGTTGGCCGATGTTGAGCTATCATGCAGGTTCTCGAGACGGACCTTCATGGGTCCAACGTCGATGCCTAGCTCCTCGAACCGAGAGAGCATATAGAAGAGGTGATGGGGCGTAAGAGCCAGCCTCGTCGAGTTGACATTTTGGGAAGTGAAGCTAAGGGCACCAAGCGAAAAGGTGGCGGCAAGAGAGCTGGTGGTGGAGGATGATGTGGCAGGTCGGTCAGGAAGGGTCGGGGATTTAGGAATCGTAAGGGAACTGGTACTTGAAGACGATCGATGGCGAGTGTCCCGACGTTGGAACTGTAGGGCATTGGCCAGGGCCTTTTCGTTGGTACGGACAAAGCTAGCGAGTTGCTGAGGAACGTCAGTACTTGTTGAGGACCAAGACCACATCGTTCCGATCCTCGACATACCTTGATGAACACCTCTCCGTCTTCTGAATCCATGCTTTAAAGGCTTGCGTGCATGGACGGCCACGCAAATTCCCAGATGAGTGTATCGAGCGGAAATTATGGCGGTGGTTCCCACTGCGGAGGGGAAAATAGCTGGTCGACGTAGGACGATGGAATGTGCAAATAGCCGGAGGACTCGACTGTCTTCTTCGAGTCAACATCGAATACAAAGCTGCAAGGTAGTGAAAGCAAAATGGGAGGCAAAGCACGAGGGTTCAATGTGACAAGGTTTGAGGTTGCCAACATGTGGTTCAAAAGAGGACTAATTGACAAAATGCAAGGCGGGAGACGCGGACACGAAATTCGTCAACAAGTACTAGGTACTAGGTAGGCACTTGCTAGTCGGCGATAGGCAAGAGGTGTAGCAGTGGCTTGTAGCAGTGCAACGCGGACGGGAGCCAAAATGGTTGGTCGCACAGCCTCCAAGCTGCCTCACGCGCACACCATAAACTCTTCCACAGGCTCTGCCGTCAACCCCGATAAGGAAGGGTCACGCAACACAACCAAGCGCGAGACACAAAGTGGTCGGCGAATTTCGGAGAGTCAGACGACGACGGGCACAGTACCGGCGAGATATAAGATTTGCTTCGCACGGGAGAACACAAGAGGATCAAGCAGTGACAGGAGAGACAAGAATCTGGGACCGATTGTAGTAGTGTGCAGGACAGTGAAGGCTTATGAATCCAAGTATTGCAGGTATCGTTCTGTCGAAGAAAGTCTCGGAGATGACAAAATCGACAACGTTCCAATGTTGTTGTTGTTTTTTTTGGGGCGTGCAGTGCATAGAAAAAAAGTACAACTGTAAAAAGGGAAGATTGTTCGTGACTCACATTTGGGCGTAGCAACTGATGATACCCTGCCTTTTTTTGTTTGTTGGTTGCCTTGTCGAGGCAAGAGGCTGAAAGGGGAAGGATGAAGAGAGAACTGATGAACCGGGAACCGAATGTTTGAAAGAAAAAAAATCATACGCGCCCACTTCGCATGTCCCGGGGATTGAGGTTTGGTTGGGCAACGAGGTGATAAGGACCAGGGAGGTCAATATCAATAATAATAATGATAATTTGAACAAGAAAAAAAAACAAAGCAAGGGTTTGACAGACTCCTCCTAGTTGTTGAAACGCCTTTTGGCAGGAAAGTTAAAACACCACACGGACTTGGAATGACCGCGACCTGCACGATGCAGACAAGAATCAGGTAAGGTTAGTCGAGGTTGACGAAAGAGAGAAAGGAAAGGGTCTCTGTAAGGCCCGCGGGGAGGTGATTTGAAGCGACGAGAGCTGATAATATGGAGGTGAGCGACTCCGAGGGAAGCGAGACGAGAGACGACATTTCTTGTCTGGACCAGTTGAGAACCAGTGAGAGGGTCGCAAGGCCCCAGCTGGCCACCATCAGCTGCAGCATATCTGCACCTTCCGGGGCACCCTGGTCTCATGGTTCACTCGCGGCGCTCCACTGGACTGTCATCCCTGTCTTGGGCAACGCCCATCAATCATCCTTGGGATCCACGGATAGGCGAGAGATGGGCATAAACGGCCAACGAGGGCGCATCCGTGGTTGGTCAGGAGCTTTGTTATCGTCATGGCGTCGGGGGGAACCTTTTTAGACCTTTTTTTTTTTCATCTTCATTACTCGACAAAAGATGTTACAGCACGTCATGCGAATGAGGAGGAGGGGAAAACGCCTGATGAATCTCCTGTTTGAGTCTTTTCTGACTCGAACACGGCAGGCACGCACACACACACACTGCGACATGACTGGCATGCGTTCGACGTCTCATATCAGCCCAGCTGCTGCGACCTACTTTAAAATAAGTCCCATGTCTCGGACTTGGAACATTTGCTCGTGGTCAAATAAGTCATACGTTTGTTCCCCATGATATGACTGGCCTTGTTTATTGGACTCTGCACGCTGGACGACTTGGCCAGGTTGCCCAAGCAAAAAAAAGAAATATGACATATAAGCGTCAGAGAACTAACTGTGCAGCAGCACCACGTTCATGCATGTCCTCATTGACGATTACCGCCCACAGCAGTGGCACCGAAAAACCAATCTGAGGGCATCGTCGGGTCAGAGAAGGGGCCACCTGCATCTGCAAGCTGCATTAGCTTCATGCAGCATCCCTCCAAGCTAAAAGTGTGCTAGAGGGTGCCGCCTCGAAGCATTTCCTTTCCTCTTTACGCATCCACCCTGGGAGAGAGCGTAACAGAAAACAACAAGCCCATCGCTGACTGATGTACAATGGAGGCGTTGCACGTCGTTTCTTGTACCTATGTCATGTACTTGGCTAGCCAAAACGCCCAAGGAAAAAGAGGAAAAAACTCCCTCACGATGATTGCTTGGACCGATGCTTGGCTCACGCAAACGCGAGATGGCAATCTCACAATCTCACAGCTCCAGCGAACCAACAGCATCAGAGAGACGCCAGATACGGGCAAATACGGCCAAGGACCAACGAGCCGCAGCAAGAGACAAATCGCCGGCTCGGCCGCGCCAAGAATCAACGCCAGTGCTCAAAGAGGCCGAGATGTTCGGGCTCGTGGAGCCCACTTGGCAAAGCTGGCGATGCCCTGGGACAAGGGCGCACGGTCCAGGTGGGGGAGGCTTTGCAAAAATAGGCTTGGCATACGGAATCCGAGATTTTGACTTGACTGGAGTAAAGTCGGTCTTGTAACAGAAACATGGGATAATGGCCCCGGGCATGACATGACGACTTGCTGCATTAAACATCACCCGCAGTTGTCATAAGAGAGCGAGGGTAGAGCGAGGGTTTGGGCCGTAATAAACCAGGTTCTTTGTCCCTACGCGCAGCAAAACCTTGACGACGACAACCCTACGTACAGACGTTGTCGTCATATTTTTCCGACTTTTTCCAATTCTTTCCTTTCTCTCTTTCTCCAGGTAATGTTTGTGCTAGGTGCCCACAAACTACGGAGTACCACACCGAGATAGAATGCGCACGTCCCATCAGTTGCCGCGCGCCCGTCCGTCTGTCGTCGCCGAATCTCGTTGTACAAGAAGCCAACGCCCAGTTCGCTCCTCCGTACGGGGTAGTTTACACAGAATCAGAATTGCCCATGGGGGGTTCATGGGCAAACTAGCGGCCCAAGGACATTTCGCGCAAAAAGTACAAACACAGAAGCCTAGAGATAGCGGGTTGCTCTATCTGTTGGGAGATCAGCACCTCTAAAGTTGACGGTTTGGATGAAAAGGGCAGCTGGAATCCCTCCTTTGCCAGAAGATCGGTGCATCTAACAAGCATCCATGGAGGTGCTGATTCGCCTAAAAAACAGCCGAATAGCATGCTATGGCGAGAACCCCAACGTCCTAGCTCCTACATAGATAGACCAAGCCTTCCCGACCACCCCTCCACCCCTAAACCATGACCTTGCAACCACCCTCTTCTCAGAAAGGGTCCTCCCCTCCCTTTCGCTTGGTTCCTTCAGCAAAGGCAAAGAAAGTGTGTATGGTAAGAAAATAACAACCACCATGACGGGTGTTGCATCTGCGATTAGGATGTTTCCGGTCGCAACCTCCAAACGTCGAAAATAGTCATCTCTCGTCACCGCGGAGAATGCCTCCTCTGCTGGGTCCCACGATGGCATCACTTTTTTTCACGCAGCCAGCTCAGCAAACCAACCTTCCTGCAGCATACATCGCGATGGCATTTTACCATCAAGCACATATAGCCACTACGATGAATCTGCCAACGTCGCAGCATCTAGCCGCTATGTCATTACTCCACCAAGCTCCGTTGGCATGAAACCTCTGATTGGGAAACGTGGGCGTCGTTAGAAGTGGACGGGGACCTTGGGTCGTACTTTGTTCTTTTTTTTTCTCACAAAGGCCGCGCCGCGCGCGCGCCATGTGAATCTGAGCCCCTCCATTCCCTCTTTTTCCCTTCCCTTTCCCATCACCCCCACTGTCAACATCAGGTTGGGCTGCCCAGCTGCCGCAGTACAACCATCATCTGGTTGGATTTTAGGCTGTGGGCACTGCCATCCCAACACCACCACCACATCTCCAGATTGTGTCGTCACTTGCTCCTTATTTGGCAGGCATGGGTCTCCATGCCATGCCATCTCTACATCTCTTCTCTGTAAGAACGCGACCCGCAATTTTTTTGCACTTCATCCCAAACGCCAACAGCCTAAAACGCTGACTTGTTCTTGTTCGTCTCGTGATGATAAGCTGAGACTGTTGGAAATGGAGCAACGGGAATAGCCTCTCGTCGGGGGAGAAACTATAAGTCTCATCTATCACATATTTTTTGTTTTTTTGTTTCACACGTTGAATGGTCTGGAACGCGGCGTGGTGGTATGAAACGAGCTGAAAATATGCTCAAAAGGATGTCACACTATCTATCCCCTCCATCCACGCCATGAACCACCAACCACTCATACACACCACCACCCAATGGCCATCGATAAATCATGCACAATGTCACTCTTGACCGCCATGAAACGACCCGAGCAGCATTGGAACATGTACGAAAGAAGACGAAACAAAAGTTGCGTTCAATACTCTAATCGGACAGTACGGGCGCGTGCTGGCGACAATCTGGGTAGATCTAAATCATCCCCAGCGCTGCTCCGACTAGCTAATAAAGCTTCTTCTTTCGAATGAGATGCAACGGTTCGTCCGTTTCAGCCGCCACATCGTTCCCGCTTACTGCATGCCGGAGCGGAACTGCGATGCTATTCGTCCTCTTGAGCGCTTGCGCTGTTCTGCATCCCTCGGCGGGCAGGGACAAACCTTGTCCTTAAAAAAGAGCTATGGTGCAACGCTCCTTTACGTGCAGTTGACAACATGGCGGTGAGACGTTTTTGAACATTTTCGTGACCCCATACCTTTCTTTTTTTTTTTTTCCTTTTTTTTCTCTCTCCCTCTCCCTCTCCCTCACTCACTCATATATTTCTCACATATTTTCCAACGCTGTCATGCCTTTTCCTCGGCACAACCTCGTACCCTTTTGCATGGACATTGTTAAAGCTTGCCCCATGCCTACCCTTGCCCCAGTGATCAACCCGTTCCACATGATATCCTCCACAGAGGAACGAATAGGGAACCTCTTACCTAGCACGGAGGCAATGGTCCATGCTTAGCTCTCAACGGGGAGGGGGGGCTCTTCATTCGCGCTGATCTACACGTCCTCGATGGAGCAAGGTCTCACTTCCCGCTCTAGTAAAACACCATCTTTTCCCGATAGATAGATAGGTGATAGATAGATAATGGAGGTAAAACATTTCGTGCTTTTCTATCTAAACCGACGCTAAGTTTTTGGCCATGTTTTCCCGAATCTTATTCTTGTTCGAGAAAAACTCACGACAAAGTCCCGTCGAGCAGCACGCAACCCCCAATCTAAAGCTAAGCTACAACTTATCAAAGCATGACGCAGCAAAAGATCGACACGAATGTGGCAGCAGCGCCGTCCAATTGGTAAACTGCCTGACAAAGTTGCATCTCCCCAAATGGGTGTGGGTTTTTTGACAATGTCCCCCCCTGCGGCGAATGACCATGTTCCTACATGTCCCTTCTTTCTAATGGTACCGTAACTTTGGGGGTCCCCCCTCAGATCAGGGTCCCCCTCTGGCAGGGTTTTTTCGTTAATAAAATAGGGGATGCCTGCGCACAAGCACATAACATGTACCCTCTGATATTGATGCCGTATTTCGCAGGGTTCATTTTTGTTTTGCAGATACATACGTACATATATACACACAAGATACATATAATATACGCGCTACGGGCGGCCTTTTTTTAAGGGTAGCCCACAGATGGAAAGAATGGTTTCTGCCAAGACAAAACGGGCTCTCGGGTGCCATGTACGGAGTACGGAGTACGTACAACTGATAACTGGGGGAAAGAGGAGAAGATGGAATCTCTGAACCCCGCGATGGGGGGAGAAGAGCACGGCTCACCGCCTACTGACCACACTGACTTGCAATGCGCAAGTGATGCTTTGTCTCACATTTCCGACCCTGCAATGGCTGACTGCAGCATGCACGCAATTTTTTTAATTTTCTTTTAAAAAGATCATATTCTAGACCCCTCGAAAATGTAACCAAAAGGGTCGCAGAGGGGGAACCTAAGCGAATGTGAGATCCTTTCCCTCTTTCCCATTCTCTTTGCCCCTCGTCGCTCGATTCCATCTGCCGCTTTCCGCAATCCGGTCTCTTCCATCTTCTTTCTACGTTAGAGAAGGGGGGCTGAAAACGGTTCAAGATCGAGCGATCTCTGGCATCGAAAGATCAAAAGTACATTTGCCTCATAGGGGACTAGTTGTTCGTTTAAAGCCCTTTTGAGGCTTAATTTCTGTTCAGATCTAGGGTAATCCTAGAAGAATTACGGATTTGGGGATAGAGAGGGGGGCAGAAGAGCGAATAGATTCACTTGACGAACACTTGTGCTAATAATTCTATGACGGGTTTTCTATTTTGGTGATTGGACAACAAAGAGAGTGAATATTAATTTTTTTGCTGCGTTGGACGTAATCTACTCGTGAGGCGGGGGGAGCACTTCGTGATCGCGGCCACTTGGCTTATAATAGAAATTTGTTACAAGTAATGTGATGTGATGTGTATATCGCGCGTCAAGTCTTGTCCCGCCTTTCGCCTCATTTTTACCTACCAATTTTCGCCTCACTTTCGGTCTGCGTGTATTCCATGTGCCGGCGGTGTGACAAGGTACATCCCGTCGCAACTGCGGATTGGTGTTTTCTTTTTACCTATGGAGATGTTACGCTAGATCTTTTTTCTCAACTCTTTCTTTTTTTTGCTACTTCATGTGATGTCTTCGTCATGTACCCCTCCTTTACCGCCATCTCACGCGAATTTTCTAGAGGCCTGATCCTGGGAATTGACAGCTGTATAGCCCCTCTGTACAAGTCACCGAGATGGTGGCAATCTTTTGATGAAGAGTAGGGAGAGAAGGAGGGGGGGAAGGTTGGTGCGCTCCGTATGTAGGTTCGAATGGCTTTGGCAAGGAAGATTTGATGGGACTTGGCTACGAGGAACTTGATGCTCCCTCTCTTGCACTCTGATTGTGTTTTGCACTCTGATTGTATGTACAGACCTCGTCACGTCGTACAACTAAGCTTGCTCGATATCCCCTCCATGGCCTCATCGTACGATAGAGAAAAGTCATCCCATAAAAAAGAAAATCTTCCCGATACAACGGCTTGGGTTGTCACAGCTTTCTTGGCAGGTAGTGTAACCCAACAAGTAAAATGTAACAAGTAAAATGAAAGGCCCGTTCAAAATCAAGTTTTTGCCGTAAATGTGCCTTTGTTGCATTGCATTGCATTGCAGCTTGCAGCCAAATGGGATAATGTGACATTGCCGTTGCGTGACAAAACGGCGTGGTATTTGACATTTGACACTTTTATTATTTTAATTTATTTTCTGCCATGATGCAGTAGATGAGAGAGAGTGAGTAGTACTACAGGGGATGCTTTGTGCTCGTCATCCATAGGATATATGTACTGTTCTTTGATGTGTTGCGATTAGATGCTGCCATGATGTTTCCGCCGATTGTCTTGGGTATTTATTTACTCGTACATGATTGTCTGGCTTCCCACTTCTTGTTTGACCCAAATGCTGGTCAAAACTCCCTTTGCTTGAATACCTTTAGCACTGTAGGTAGTCTATCGTGCGTGCAAGTCAATGAACGTTGGTTGACATGAAGTCGTCTTGTCATGTCAACTTTGGTCACGAAATCTCAGACAATGTGCTAGCTTTGGATAAATAGAAGTTGCTGCTGCTGCTGCTGCATCTCGGTTTACGAATGGCGAGAATGGTGCTACAGAAGTTTAATGATATCGAATATTGAGCTCACTGCATAGTTGATACAAGGTATGAGACTCGAATCGAAAGATGCTGGCTCAAACATACAAGTTTATTATACGTCAAGCTATTGTGGCCAGAACTTTTAATTTCTATTCCTCTTATGGACATGTGGGATACTATTACCCAAGGAGTTCGAGTATTCATACACAACTGACCTCTCGTCACAGCAGGAAAGGGGATTCACGAAACAACGAGCTTCTACTCTCAAAACATGGCTTCGTAATCTACGCGAATATGCAGTAATATACAGTCAAGTAATGTTACACTTTCCTCCCTCTCAAGGACGCTCTCCTCCCTCACTTCTCCTTGACAGGCACAATCTTCTCCAGCGTCTTGAACCCGTCGTGCGCAAACCCGCTCGTAACATTGACCTTGTACTCCCTGCCGTCGACCCTAATGGCACCAAAGCCCATGCCCGTAAACGCCGCCCTGACGCCCTCAAACATGGCCACAAACGCGCGGCCCAGCCGCCGAAACGGCATGGTGAACAGGTGGTTCATGTCGAACCGCCTTCTTTCCTCCGCCGCCTTCTTCTCCATCTCGAGCCGCCGCCTCAGCTCCGGGACAACTTCCTGCGGCAGGGAGAAGCGCGACTTGAGGGAGACGTTGTCGATGGACGTGGTCAGGACGCGCGGCTTGGTTAGCCAGGGGAACATGCGCTGGACCGTGAGCTCCATGCGCAGCGTCGCGGGTGTCGTGGCCTTTGCTGCTGCTCCTGCTGCTGCGGTTGCTTGTCCGGGTAGCACCCGTATCAAGCTGACAATGTTGGGCGTCTTCGATATGAGAGAGAAGCCAATGGCTCCAAGAACAGTGTACGCGGCGCCGTACACCCACGACACCCACTCCGGTATGTCGACGGGCTGGAAAATGACCGTCGGACCCGTCAGCGCCGTCCACGCCAGGATCGATATCCCGCTGGACCAGCACCCGAAGTGAAACCACCTGTGCGATGGCCCCTCGTAGAGGACCGTCGGCGTGGCCTTTGTGGCGAGGGCCTTGACAAAGGCATAGCGGCTTGGGGCCGCCGCCGCCGCCGCTGCTGATGCGCTCGGCGACTCGTAGGCTTTGACATGACTCGTTGATGGTGGCGGGGGCTTGGCGGTCTTTGGGGGAGAAGCGCGACACCGCAAGGCTGAGGTGAAAAAGGTTTGGCGACTGCTATAAAGTTCTGGGAGAAAGGTAATGGATCGCGGGGTCATGAGTGGGCGCAGGTTCGGGGCGATGCAGCCCCTGCCCAGGCTGGCCATATTGTATGTGTCAAAAGGGACTAATTGCAGATGATAAAGATCGGAGGAGAAGGGGCAGGAGCTACGAATTGTGACCCATGGTAGATATCATCGTCGAATTGTTGGATATCGACTTACATGTTACACCGAAGCCGTTTTAATTAAAATAAAAATTTCCACTCCAAGTGCAGGGTCGCGTCTGTCGCGCCTAAAGGTTAGGGTGGGCTTAGCGGTTTACAGGGATCTTACACGCTGTTCTTTATCTACGGCGCGGCTGAACTTTAGAACGGGCCTTGGCAGATGAAATAAATGAGTATGTCCCACCTGATTCACTGGCTGCATCTGTACCAATAATTTCATCACCCCATCTTCCGAAACCGCAAAGGGAAAAAGGTCAGTGGGTCTTCCCTGTCAACATGATTGATCTCGGAGCCCCCAACAGCTCTTGGCCGAAAAGCTGCTCAACTCCCTCCTTGGCCGCCATCCTCCTCCTCTCCAATTGACTTCCATTTCCAGCAGTTCAAGAGCTGCAATGGCGTCTTTTGTGACAGCTTGCCGGGCGACAGCTCGTCTGTCCAGCAGCCGGGCCGCGTCTCGAGGTGTGTAAAACTCCCTTGAAATGTATACCATTTTTTTAAAAAAAGAGAAAAGTTGCGCATTTGCTTACTATTGAAAAAAGGCATTTCCACCTCTTCACGATGCCTCGCTGCCCAAAACTTTAAAATGCCGGCCCTATCTCCCACCATGACCGAGGGAAACATTGCGAGCTGGAACGTCAAGGAGGGTCAGTCTTTCAGCGCCGGAGATGTGCTGCTCGAGGTCGAGACGGACAAGGCGACCATGGATGTAGAGGCCCAGGACGACGGCGTCATGATGAAGATCATGTCTGGCGACGGGAGCAAGGCTGTCCCGGTGGGCATGAGGATAGCCGTTACGGCCGAGGCTGGCGACGACATTAGCGCTCTCGAGATACCCGCCGACGACCAGCCCAAATCTTCCGGTGGTCAAGCCGCCAAGGAGGAGTCTTCAGCGCCTGCGCCTCAGGAGTCGAAGCCTGCAAAGAGCGAAGCGCCCAAGACGACGGGCACCGGGACGTACGAGCACAAGTATCCTCTGCTGCCGTCGGTGGACCACCTCGTCAAGCAGCACGGCCTCGGGGAGGCCGACGTCGGCAAGATCAAGGGCACAGGCCCCAATGGGCGGCTATTGAAGGGCGATGTGCTCGTCTACATTGGCAGCATAAATGCTGCGTCGCCCGCTGCCGTCGAGGCGCGATTCGACGAGCTATCCCACTTGGACCTCAGCAACATCAAGGTCGCGGAGAAGAAAGCCCCCGCGCCCAAGCAGGAGGAGGATGTATCGCAAGAGCTAGTCGACGAGAGCCTTGAGATCAACGTGCCCGTCTCCTTGGCCAAGGTCGTCGAGGTTCAAAACAGGATTCAAAGCACCGTTGGCGTCTTCCTCCCTCTGTCAACCTTCATCACGCGGGCCGCCGATCTCGCCAACAACGAGTTGCCCACCTCACGGCGCGAGCCTACCGTTGACGAGCTCTTTGACCAGGTCCTTGGTCTGGACAAGATCAAGAAGAGCTCGCGTGGCGTCTACTTCCCGCAAATCGCGGCTCTCCCCCCTCCTTCGGCATTCGCCCCTCGGCCAAAGCAGAAGCCGGCCGATATCATCGACATCCTATCTAGCTCGGGCAGTAGGGCCGCTCCCGCCTCTGGCATTCCAGTCGTGCCCGGCCTATCTAGCAACAATAATCTCTTTACCCTGGTGGTGCCCAAGGGCGACGAGGAGAGGGCACAGACCTTCCTTGAGCGGTGCAAGGCGATACTCGAGGAGGAGCCTGGGCGGTTGGTGCTGTAATTGAGGATTTTGCGGCGTATCGCTTGCCCTCCTGTATACTGGTCACCCTAGTGAAAACCAACACTCATGAAATAGACTATGCTAAATCCTTTCCTGCGCCTTGATGACTGCATCTGCGATATTGATGACGCCAACGCAGACTTCTCTCGAGTATTTCTTTTGAAAGGGGCAATGCTGATCCTGGTTTACTTGTTCCAAAATCCAGAGCTTTCGCTGCTGGCCAATGGTATCCTTGTCGAGCTAGAAGCATTTATGCATGTTGGCTCGAAAGCAAATTGATGTGGCATCAGCACCAACGGCCGTTGTGAACATTTCCTTGGCACACTCATACTCCCCTTCCTGTCAAAATCACCCCCGTAGTGAGACTTGTGATCTACGTTTGACGTGTGAAGCCCCCCCCTGCGCACGAATTGACTTAGTGCGGCACAGCTGAGCATACTAACTTGGAAAGGGCTGAGGGATTCAAAGCCATGCTAGCCTTTTCTGCAACTGTGAGCCAGATAGTATTGGTGCAATGGCCCTCAATCGTCATGATAATAGATACTTACTGCACGGGGGGCAAGTGCGTTTATATGGAGCATGGACTGACTGTCTGTCATGGTCAGCTTTGGGGCGTTTGAATTTGGGGAACTTCGCAGGGAGCTAATGCTCTGCTGCATCGCCCAATGCGGTGGAAAGATTGAGACACTACATGGGAGGTTGGTTGGCCGCTAGAACGACGTAGCCACACCACCAAGTTACACGTATTGGGCGCGGGGAAATACGCCGACTGGCTCGCTTTGAGAGAAAACGGTGCTAGCAGAGATTGCTCTTTCGCAATCTACTGCCCAACTTTCAGGAGTTTCTCGTGTTTGAGCTAGTCTGTGGCGTCAGTCCGAGCAAACAGGTGGCGGTTTGGTCCAAATCTTACCTCATTTCATGTGTTCTCGGACGAATTGACACTTGAGCCATACGACACTGGCATGAGATCTATGCCCAGAATTGTACATCGTATATGCGGGATGTGCGTCTTGATCAGGGCGCAAAGTTGCTCGCCAATTGATCCGATTCACGCAGCCTGACATGGCTGGACGTGGCCTGCTGCCATTGACAGAGGGGGCAGGCAGGAGGGAAAGACAACATCGACTTTGTGTTGGTGGACAAGAAGGGGCATGAAGCGTGAACAAGGGTTGCGAGACATCATCGAAAAATCTCGGCCTCCATAGCGCAATGTGGCTTGGCCGGGGTTAGCAATAGCATGCCATCCATACATTGACCAGGGCATGCTTGTACCAGTTTGGTAGCATTATGTAGCCCGGGCGTTTTGTCTCAAAAACATCGTTTTTTTGGATTGCACTCCCATTGGACTTGAACTAGTCAATGGTTCAGGACTGCGGCCAAAACATTCAGTTGATTATGATCCAAGTGACGCCGCAGGGCAGCCCAAGGCCCTCGTCGTCCTTCTTGATAATCTGCATGGCATGAGTATGTTGGCGATGAAAAGGCATATTTGCGTCCCAGCAGAATCGCAGAATCGCAGCAGCAGCAGCTGCTCCTTGAGATGGTCTTTCATAGTTTTCCTTACCAAACACTTTGGATGGCAAGGCTCAAGAAATGCCGTGCGATCCTCGAGCATACGAGAAAGAGTCATCGTGACGAGTTCACGGAGCTTCTTTCTTTCGACGAATGAGTCTTACGCTTAGGTTGAAAACCCCCTGGGAACATCGATTTAGTGCCGCCACCCAATCTTCGAGAAGCCGAAATGTGTGGGTTAAACGGAAAGTTTCGACTATTTGCCCATGCCAGTTCATCCAGAATTGATGACTGTCGCCGAGTTTAGCTCTCATCTTCTCCAGTGAGAAGCTCTGAAGCTCTGTACATGCATAAATTGCAAGCCCGTCGTTTGCATCATGTGACAACAAACAGTCTTAGCTCTTAGCAAGGCGCCATCCATAAGCGTGGCAACGTGCAAGCCGCCGTCTACGTGTTCTCGGCGGGCAAATCATGCACCTGCGGTACTGGTCGCTTGGGGAAAATAACCCAAGTTGACCCACGACTGTGAGCTAGCTACTGCGTAGTGGAAGCAGGTCTTGGGATTTGTCGGTGCTACTGAATCGTCCCGTTGCGTTACTGGTTTCTGCCGTACGCCACCTAATCTTCGTTGTCTCGAGCTGTGCGCGAGATTGGCTACCATACTGTCGGATCAGTCAGTATGGAGGAAGGGATTCAACAACAAATACTTGCTAGCGAGGCCTTGTTGACTGTTGGTCGGAGATGTAAGACTTGAAAGGACGAGCTTTGACCACCTGTTGGCCCGTGTCCCTTCTCCCCTTTGACTCTCCCATCTTGTTCCCGTCCATCAATTGCTCTTCTAGAGCTCCTTAGGTCATATACTATCGAAAACTCTCCCACAATCCAGGTGGATTGTTTGCATTGTATAGGTCTTTCTCACTTGCGCCTCCCGGCCGTCTTGACCTGAGCGTGGAGACATCTGTGGGAAGGTTCCCGAAGAATTGGCTGCTTAGTAGTCTTCCTCGACTCCTTTACCTGTACCAGCTCGACTTTGCTTTGGGGAAATTGAAATAGGGGTCATATCAATCCCTTGTAGTGAAAGAAGTCGCTCTTGACCATCAGCAACAGATATGGTGAGAGCTAAGATCCGGGAAAAAGACAGACAGAGGACGTCTCGTGCTTGCGATCGCTGTAGGCAAAAAAAGCAAAAGGTAAATAGCAGGTGAATCTGGCCGCTCATTCTTTTGTTGGGAGCAGTGACCCCCCTCTGCACCTTCCCATCTATATTCCATATTCCATCCATCACCCACCCCGTCCACCTCCATTACCAAAGTGCACTGTCCAACCCTTCAAACTACGTGACAGGTCCTGCAGAATATGGCCTCTCCTGTCCAACATCAGCAGTCATCCTTTCACTTTCTCTTGCAGCAATCAACATTGGTGATGCTCTTTCCCTTCAAGCAGGTCGCTAATGTTTCCTAGTGCGATGGTGGGAGGCCATGCCTCTCGTGTTCGAGAAAACGTCTCTCCCAGGAATGCACCTACACCTACACCGTGCTGCCTACTTCAGACGTCGACCTAGCTCCTCAAGTATCGGCGCTTGACAAAAAACACGGACGCCATGCAAAACAAGACCACAAACCTCCAGCGAGTCACATCAAGGTTGCACCGTTCCGGCCGGAACTTCGGCTGAAATCGCTGCAAGAGTTGCTGCAGCCATTTACGGAACTGCCCATTGACCAGGGCATCTCGTTTCTTCCAGAGCCTGGAATACAACTCGCAGCCAAAGATAGAATGTTGCTGGACCCAACGGAGAGGCTGCGTATGTAGCCCGAAGCGGAAGATGCGTTACCGGCTAACATTGGGAAAATAGTTTACTTTGGCCCTTCGTCTCTCATGAGCCATCTGCAGAGCGTCAGAGACGTTGTAAACGATGTGGCGACCCCGTCCACATTCACGCAGGACCCCGAACTAGACGCGATACCCCAACCGGTGCCCATGAATTTTCGCACCGACAACGTGCCGCGCGGTCTCCCTCCAGCCGAAGAGGCTCACAAGTTACTTGACGCTTGTGCCGACATCGTGTGTAGATAACGGCCAGCAAAGGTGGCGGTTATGTCGCTGACATCTCATAGACGGTTGGGCTTCTCGATGTTGTTGACTACCAGGATCTCCACAATGCTTTGGACATGTGGTACGCGAATGCAAGCCTCGTGCCCCTATCTGGGCAGTGTTTGATCTACGTCGCTCTAGCCATCGGGACCCTGGCATCCGACATTGATTATTCGTCTGACGAGCTGAAGATACACAAGGATGCAATCGACCCTTCTCGACAAGCTGAAGAGTACTACGCCAGTGCTGAAGTCGTCGCGGGGCCCGTCTCTCGGCTCGTTGACGCAGACATCTGGGCTATCCAAGCGCTGGCAATGATGGCAGTCTATACACTCATCTACCCACGGTGGAATGCTTGCTACTGCTTCATGGGTAAGGCAAGACTCTGCTGCCGAGAATAGAGGGATAGAGTTGTTAACATGCGTCTAGGCATGGCAGTCAAAGGTGCAATAGGACTGGGGATGCACAAGACACATGAAAGCGACTCTACACGTTCCAGTAAAGACCGAGCGCTTCGGCGTAGGATATGGAGAAGCTTGTTCACTCTCGACCACATGGTTTCCTTGATGTTTGGGCGCCCGTGTTCAGTATCGCGAAATGATCTTTATTCAGAGATCATCGAATCTACCGAGAGCAAGGACGAGAATTGGCTGGACAAGAGCAGATCTTGTCACGGTGCGGAGGAAGCGATGCTAATGCTGAGCCAAACAGCTGGCGAGATATCCGCCGGGATATATGATGACGACGATGTCTCGCTCAAGGCAATGCGCGGAATTTCTGAAAAACTGGCGAAGCGCTCAACCCTTTTTGATAAAGGGTTGGACACGACTCGGCTGCTGAATACTAAGCTCAAGCCCGCAGAAGTCTTCTCCATCCTAAACACACAATTGTACGCCTACTTCATCACCACTGTCATGACCCGGCCGTTCTTCTTTCGTTACTTTGATCTGACTGTCAAGGGCGTTGCATTTGACCCCGAATTAATCCAAGCAGGCATGAGTCAGCCGCATGATGCAGTCCCATCATTGCATTTGTCCGAGGCATGCGTTGGCGCATCAGTCAGCACGGTCTGTCTTGCCCTCTATGCTTGGGAGTCTAGCTACTTGTCACGCCGTACTCCCTCCCTGTTGTAAGTTTTCCATACTCTGCGGGATAACTGGGACTGACATGTGTCATCAGATCTTACCTGGCCAGCGCGACGTTGATCATCCTGAGCAATCAGTTTGGGAATCTACACAAGGTTGATGATCAAGAGGCCATCATCAAAAGCGCCATCGACTTTGTACGAGACTGTACTCGATTCGATATCCAAGCATACAAGGTATTGCATGTGCTGCAAAGCTTTAAAGAGGTCGTCGATAAGCGTCCCAAAAAAGGGGGACAGGACCAAGACTATGAAGAGACTTGTGCAGAGCACACGAAAGAAGAGACTGCGAGTCTGGGCGACTTATGTTCTATTGGAAACGCCACCAGGCTGGGAGAAATTTCACCCATGACAATGGGGAGGAGCAAATCACCAGACTTCCCTTATATTTGCAGGGCTTCTATGCACTTTGAGACTCCCCCCGCTCGACTGTCATCTACCGATATCACCGAAAGCGGTTATATGAGCACACCGGAAAATAGAAACACGTCGTCCATATCGTTACCTACAGCTTCTCCATCCACGAGCAGTCAAGTGGTAGTAGGCTCAACGCCTATGGCACAACAAGGGCTGCCTCCCCAAGACTTTTGGGGTGTCCATACGCCTATTGTCTTCCCCGGAAGCATGCTTGCCCAGGCACCATTCATGTTCGCGCCGCAATCTCTATTTCACGGGACAAATTATCCAGTACGGAATCATGACTTTGAGCATCAAGAAGAGGATGAAGACGCATAATGTGGTGTCACTACTAGTATTATCCAAGAAGGAACCTCTAGTAGCATTAACGAGCAATGAATGAAAGAGCAAGTGACATGGAGATACTCTAATAAACTATCCAACATCAAGCGGACTACCACGAGGTGGGCCCAAACTTGTTCTCCCCAAACACTCTCATCTCCACCGCCGTCCCCTGCATGTCCATTGTTGTCCCCACGATATCATTCCCCCACCAACTCGGCGGTTCGATACCCCTTAAAGTAAAAGCAAAGAATATGGTCAGGGTGGCGAGTGCGAGCCCCAGGTCCAGAGCTGACGCAGTGAGGAAGTTGAGGCGCCGCCACCACCCGAAATGGCGCTTCTTGATCCAGTATTGGAACACGAAGCCTACGATGCCCCACGAGAGATAGTTGAGGGGCGTAGCGGGTGGGATAGCGCCTGCGCCTCCAAAGATGAGTGGCGCCATGAGGTACTTGATGGGCGATCTGGGGTAGCGCTTTGAGAGGAAGTAGATTACAACGGGGGTTACGGCGCCGACGATGAAGAAGATGAAGAGTCCGGAGTAGATGGCGCCGGGGGAGAACATGCGAGCCGGGCCAATAAGACCCCAAATGACACTGGCAGCAAAGAAGACACGGCCGCCAGGGCAGGTAAAATGATCCCTCTGACCAGGCTCGCAAACGCCGTCGATGGTGGACAGGGCGAAATTCAGCACGACAACCTGGACGACGCAGGCCAGCGTAGTGGCGACGACCTGAGCCATGAACATTGTTCGCGGCGGAATCTTCATGTAGTGGCCCAGCTTAAGGTCCGACACAAAAGCGAGGGCCTGGGACATGGTGATGAAGCCAAAGGTTTTGAAGATCATGAGGGCGAGCGGGCGGCCAGGCTGGATGTAGCCGAAGACGAACTCGGTGAGAACGTTGAGGCCGATCTGGTTGTTGGTGACGGCCTCGATGATGCCGATGGGGAGGGAAAAGGTAAAGGATATGGCGACGGAGAGGAGGAACGCCCACCATGTCAAATTTGTCGGGTAGGCGAGGCAGGTTACGAAGCCTAGAAAGAGCATCTTTTCACGTCAGTGCTCGACTGTGGTTAGGTGGAAGGGGAGCTTACAGTGGCGAATAGGGACATGTACCACCACGTTGGAGCCTCTTTGTACTTTCGCATGAGCTTCATGTGAATGTCTGGCTTCTCGCTTGTGCTGCTGCGGTACTGATTGATGATTTGTTTGCGGTTATGCAGCCATGTGTGGACGACGAGTGAGGAGATGGCGGCAAAGGAGAGGCCGTAGCACATGGCAAATGTCGTACTGCTCATGTTGGTGAATGCACCAAGTATAAACATGGGAGACGTACCTGAGGAACAACGGCGAGTAATCCGAATAGGCCTGCTCGTTGAGCGTGTAGTCGTCATTCAGGATGCGCGTGGTGTTGTATGGCTTCCCCGTATTGTCGTAGGTTGAGGCGTCGCTCATGGGCAAGAAGTTGCCGTACCATGCCCCGGCGTAGTGAAGGATGGCTGAGAAGATGTCAAAGAAGAGAACGACGCCAATCAAAGTATTAGCAATGGCGTGCCTATAATATCAGCATGGTGGCTCATCTCAGACAGAAACGACATACCAAGGTGGGATTAGAGGTGACCCGATGTATCCGGTAACCTGGGTCCAGTCAAAGGTAATGGGCAGGATCGACAATCCGGTAACACCGCCAAAGAGTTGGTTAACGGTTGGGTTCTGAGGCGCAATCCAGGTGGCAAAGGCAAACACGCTGAGGCACTGCACGAACCACCCCGGGATAAAGTAGTAGACAAAAGAGATGCCGGTGATGATGGCGAACCACCTATACCGGGGCATGGCGCCTCCGAGGACGGCGGGGTCGGGATCGTTCTTGTCCTCGTGCATGGCGTTGAGGAGGGTGACCATGACGAGGTTCCCCGGCCAGATCATGGAAGCCGGGTAGACGAGAAACTTGCGCATCATGCCCGCTATCCCGTAGCCGAGAGACTGCGTGGATATTGTAAGGAGCATCTGGAACGTCAGGCCAAAGTCTTGCTTGTAGAAGACGAGCTGCGCGAGGATGATGTCTGTGGCGTAGGCGACGGAGAAGGACACGCTGGCCATGACGACGATGATGGCGTGCTCCTTGATGTTGAAGGGGCCCGGGTTCAAGGTCCAGCGGACGCCAAAGGTGATGTAGGTCCTTTCTGGGATGAATCTTGCCCACGCGTGACCGATGGGCCAGGCGATGATTTGCGCTATGAGGGGGCCGATGGCGATGGTGGGCGAACGGAGGGAGAAGAGCGTGTTTGTGGATGCTCCCGCGACGACGAGGAAGAGGCCTATCGTCCACGCTCGGATGGTGTTGCAAGGCATGTCCTCGTCGTAGTTTCTCACCGCAGCCCTGACCTCGGGATAAGGCGAATCCTCCTCCTCCTCTTCATGCCTCTTGTCGACCAATTCCCCGTCTGAGCCGTTCTCATCGTCCCGGAGCGGCTGCAGCTCATACTCGTCTTCGGGCAGATTGGGGTCCAGGAGAACCTCGTTCTCGGAAGCTCTTCTATCGTCATCATCGTTGCGCGGTCCTATGTCCGCCATTGAGAGAGCATGCTTTATCCTCACACCGTCGACGAAGCCGGGCAGGTCGCTGGAGGTGGACACTCGGCCTCGGTAGGCGGCTGAAGAGCTCGACGCGGATGCCTCTGCCGCTCCATCTCGTCGGCTCATTTTTAAGCCTGATGTATTGCACTCCCAGCTACTGCAAGTCGGATTGAGCCAGCGTATAAAATTGTGTTTTTTTTTTTTTCTTCGAGGTAAAATTTCCTAATGCGTTGCGGGATTGAAGCACCTTGTTAAGAACACCTACGCCTCAAACTGAGCCGGCACTATAAGCTAATCTGATGACGCTCGACACTCGTGGCACAGCTCCAGTGGCAATCACACGAATGAGACACTTTGAGGCATGATATAGGAGTGCCAGTGCTGCGAGACTTGAATATTTGAAGATGAAGAATAGGACGTAGTTATTTGCGAGTCAACCTGCACCCTCTAGTTGGCTCCTTCCCATTGAGACGGATCTGAATCGGGAGAGCCCGCACGGTGCAAATCGCACAGTACGGACGACGACATCGCAAGTGAAACGAACGGACACCAATTTCAGTCTCATCCACCACAGACTTTAATTTTTGCTCACGACCTCATACAGCCAAAACACACCCTACGGAAATGGCAGCATCATGCGTCGCGTAGTCGTAACGGGTCTTGGGGCCGTCACACCCCTCGGTGTAGGCATCCGGCGGACCTGGACGAAGCTCATCGCCGGCGACTCTGGCATCGTGAGCACCAGGGGCCTGCAGCCTGCGGCGAGATGGGACGAGCTGACGAGCGCCGTCGCGGGGCTCGTCCCGCAAGGTAGAGGAGAAGGGCGGTGGGATGCGGCCGAGTGGGTAGGCGCTTCGGATCAACGGCGCATGTCCAAGTTTACTCAGTACGCTGTTGCGGCGAGCGACATGGCGCTCAAAGATGCCGGCTTGGCCGAATTTTCCGAAGAGGAGCTTCAAGAGACGGGGGTTTGCTTGGGAAGTGGCATAGGTAACCTGGATGAGATGTACGAGACGAGTCTGGCGCATAGCCAAGGAGTGAGTAGAACACGGATGAGGGTTGTCACTGCGTGCTAAAGTTTCGCAGGGCTACAAGAAAGTCTCGCCGCTCTTCGTGCCCAAGATTCTCATCAACATGGCAGCCGGTCACATTGCCATGAAATACGGCTTTCAAGGGCCCAACCACGCCGCGACAACAGCCTGCACGACAGGGGCACATTCCATCGGCGACGCATCGCGCTTCATCGCCCATGGAGACGCCCAAGTCATGATTGCCGGAGGCTCAGAGTCTTGCATTCACCCTTTGACATTTGCCGGGTTTGGGAGGGCGAGATCGCTGTCCACGGCATTCAACGATTCGCCGCGAGCGAGCTGCCGACCATTCGACAGCCAGAGGGACGGCTTTGTTGTCGGCGAGGGAGCGGCCGTATGCGTTCTCGAAGAATTGGAGCATGCCAAAGCCAGAGGTGCGAGGATATACGCCGAAGTCAAAGGGTATGGATGCAGTGGCGACGCGTACCACATGACGGCCCCACGGGAAGATGGCCAAGGAGCTTTCTTGGCCATGAAGAGGGCCATGAGGAACGCCGGGATCAAACCGAGCCAGATTGACTACATCAATGCGCATGCAACGGCGACGCAGGTCGGGGACGTTGCAGAGTCATCGGCCATTCGCAGAATCATGCTTGGCGAAGAGGGCGTGGAATCGGAAGCTGCCGTCACGGTGAGCAGCACAAAAGGAGCCATCGGGCACCTGCTGGGTGCCGCTGGGGCCATCGAAGCACTCTTTTCCATCTTGGCCATTCACGAGGTAAGGCGTGTTGTGGACGCATGTAAATACCCTTTTGCTAATTGTCTTATAGTCAATTATACCAGCTACCCTCAACTTGGAAGATCCAAATGTTGGGTTTGGGTTCAATTTTGCCCCTCGAGAAGCCCAGCAGAAGCACGTGGACGTGGCTCTGTCTAACAGCTTTGGATTTGGAGGGACGAACAGCACGTTGATATTTTCAAAGTATAAAAGGTAATGTAGTGTCCATATAACATGTAACAGTAACATGGTGTAGAATCAATTGAGCATCACATGTCAGAGAAGACAAGCAGTGAGACACACTTACCCTTGAACTACCTTGCATCGCTCACAGTGCGAATTGAAAAAAGCAATCTGGACCCTGAAATGCGCAACATGGTAAAACTCCCCCCGACGTTCAACCGGCCCTCCAACTGCACCCGATGTGACCCGCCACAAGTTACCGCACGTGGGATATTCTTTTTTTCCCAAAACTCAGGTAGTCAATGCTGTCATTCATTCAATCCATTCCTCATACACCCAAGCAAAAACCATGACGTGAGCCCTCCCTCCCTCCCTTGGTCGAGCCCGCAGCTCTCTTTCTTTTATACCCCCCGGGCCACCTGAACGAAAAGAAGAGAAAGTTCCAACTATACCCCCCCCCCCCCCCCCCAAAAGAAAAAACATTATCTACAACGGCATCAACCTACATAAGAAGACAATGACTGCCTGCGAAAGTTGCAGGTCGCAAACCCGGCGGCTCGTGCGCTCCGCACTCCGGGCCAGCGCCGCTGCTACCACCCCCGCCGCCGCGACAAGAACATCGATACCCAAGCTCGCCAATGCGCAGCAGTCGAGAAGGGAGCAGCAGGCCCGCCTGTTTGGCAGCTCGGCCCCGAGGAGGCTCCTGGGGGAGATTGGCAGCGCCATTGCCAAGCCTTACATGGTCGTGGCGTCGACGGAGCGTCTGTACAAGGTCTGCGGGGAAGCGGCCGATTACCACATCACGGAGCAGGAGCGCAAGAAGGATGCCGTGAAGCAGCTGGAGGACGGGGAGGAGGTTGGCCATTCCAAGGCGGCGCGAGACGTCTGGCACACGAGTACGTGCAACCAATACGACTACATACATGTGTATATATGCCTTGCAAGAAACGACTGACATTAGAGGCAGGATTCAACCTCCCCCCGACATTCAGCACCTGGTCCCACGTCACCATGCTGCACCTCTACCTCCTCAACGCCCGCGTCCGGTGCTTCGAGCGAGACGTCTACCGGCAGTGGCAGCAGCAGCTGGTGGACCACTTCTTCTTCGACGCCGAGAAGAAGATGCACGTCGACCACCACATCACGTCGTCGGCCCTGCGCCAGCGCTATCTGCGCGACATATTCGTCCAGTGGCGCGGCCTGCTGCTGGCGTACGACGAGGGTCTCATCAAGGGCGACGCCGTGCTCGCGTCGGCCGTGTGGAGGAACCTGTTCAAGGGCGACCCGGACGTGGACCCGCGCTCGCTCGCCGCCGTCGTCGGGTGGATGCGAAGCTGCCTGCAGCAGCTCGAGCTCACGTCCGATTTCACTTTTCCGACGCGCGCGCCCGAGATTTTGAGGGAGCCCGTCACGAGGTACTGGGATCAGCTGGAGAAGGGATTCAGGCCGAGGGACGTCGAGGATGTGGCCGAGGACGTCGAGGCGCAGAGGGCCAGGGCGGCGGCATCCAAGGCGGCGACGACCAAGTTTGGTGGTTAGACGACGTGAGATGTGTATGTATGTATGTATATCAGTACTTTTGGAACATATGCTGTATGAGTATCATAAAAATAGCAGACATAGTGGGCGCATGGTGTATATATCTCCATCTCTCATGATCTAGAAATCAACGACTGTTCTTCAATCTACCTAGTTTACCCCTCCTTCTCCCACATCTGAAACTCATACTTCGTCCCAGCCTCTTCCTGCCCGCCCTCGACAGCACCCTCCTCACCCGTCCACTCCTCCAGCCGCGACGTGCTCCTCCTGACCCAAGTCGCCCCGTCTTCCCCATCTTCCCCTTCTCCTCGGCCGCCGCCCAGCTTCAGAGGAAAAAACGTATCGCACTCAAAATCCTTCTCAATGCTGGTAAGCAGCACCCTCCTAGCCTCCTTCCTCTCCAGCGCCGCGGCGTAAATCTGCGCTCCCCCCACGACAAACACCCTAGCCACGCCGGGTCCCAGCAGCTGCAGCGCGTGATCCAGCGACGAAGCGTGCAGCGGCTCGGCCACGGGAGGAGGAGTGGCAAGCTGGGGAGATGAGGAGGGGGTTAGGGAGCGGGAGATGATGATGTTGAGGCGGTTCTTGAGGGGGCGGAATTTGGGGGGGATCGAGTCCCAGGTTTTGCGGCCCATGATGACTGCGTTGACTGATCCTGGGGCGGCCTGAAGAGTATATTAGTTTTATCTTCACAATTCGTGTTCGTATTCAATTACCGGTGGTGGGGCGCGAGAGGTTACGCGTGCAAAGTATTGCATTTCTTTGCGTAGGCCTTGCCAGGGCATCGTGCCGTTTGCGCCGATGCCCATGTTTCGCGTAGCCGCGACGATCAATGTGAGTTCGTGCATTTTTATTTATCTTTTCTTTTTTTGTGTTTATCTTTGGGGGGTTTGTTGGACTGGTGTGTGTAATTGAAAGAGTGAGTTGTGGTTGGAAGTTTTAATGAATCATGAGAGGTTGGTGTGACGGCGCTGCGACGAACGTGGGGTGAAAGTACGGAGTACGTTTTTGTAAATTGACGGACGCAAGTTTTACGGGTTTTTGATCAAACAGTTGAAAGAAAACAACCTGGACATGGAAAAATAAAGCGTCATTTATACATTTCTCCATCTCTCTCATCATGTTGACTCAAAATCATGTTTATTTCAGATGAATGAAAATTGCCTGCTCCTAATTTATGCTAAATGCATTAGAGTAGTAGGGTAGCGAGTTCGTTCCATCACTACAGCTTTGCTGGCGGTAGGAGAGCAACGTCCTGAAACGGCAAGCCCAAGTAGTGGTAGATGTGGTTGAACCTGTCAAGTGAATTAGTACAACTTCCTTATAATTCAACTCCAAGCTGCACAATAAAAGAAAAAAGAAAAAAGAAAAAACAGAAAAGGCAGAAAAGAGGGGGAAAAGAAAAACTCACCGGTCGCTACCAAAGAACGCCTCCCCATTACCCTCACCATCAACAGCCCAAATCCACGGCGCCCCAAAAGCCCCCAGCTCGACCGCCTTTTCCGTCTCAGCCCTGAGAACGCCCTTCATCCCCTCCCTCCCCTCCATGATCACCCTGACCTCGTCCTCGCCAAACAACCTTTTCCTTCCCTCCCCGCCCTGGACGCCCAGCAGCGCCTGTCGCAGCACCTCATCATCAGTAAGATTGGCGTGCGGCGGCGCCCAAAACATCTCAAACAGGTGCCCCAAGGCGGCCAGGAACACCTCCTCGGGAAAATTGGCCTTGACGTAGAGCAGGGCGCGCAGAGGCGAGGCAGTCATGGCCATGGAGAGAAAGTTGGGGGGGAAGGCGAGGTGAGGTTTGCCGACGCGGGATTGGGCGCGCTTGGAGTCTTTTGCGAGGTACTTTGCCTTGGCTTTGAGCTTCCATGGGGGTGAGTTGCCTGTTTCATTTAGCGATAAGTATATATAACGGATGGAAAGGATGATGGAAGCTTGCCGGAGAGTTGGTTTATGCCTGCGATGAGGACCGGATGGAACCTTTGAATATTAGGAACTTCTCTGTAAGATGCAAGGTGATGTACTCACTCGACTTTTACGCCGTGAGATGCCAGCTTGCGAAGGTTGGGTAGCAGCTCGGCAAAAGCAATGTAACTGAAAAAGGACGCTGATTTTATAATGTCAGTCTTTTGCGCATTATACTGTTGCTTGGAATGCTCTCACCAATGTCCAGGTAGCAGTCGATTTTTTTGCCCATGTTTATTAGATGGATTGGTGAAAGTGTTGATTGATGCAGAGTTGGGTTTGCTAATATTGATTCTTAAGGAGCGGGTTGCGATATGTCTTGTTGAAGGGAGTCCAGGCAGCTTACATAGCATCCCCCTAGGATTATGCCGAGGTTGAGCATGGGGACAAACGACCCAATCGGGTCAAGATGCACACCAGTGTCGCATCGTCTTGCGGAGTACAGAGTAGCTGTTGATCACATCGTGGAATGGATAAACTCAGACATCTTATAAAAGCCATATGCATCATTGGGTTAACCATCTAGACTCTTGTACATATATAACCCATCCGCTTTGCGCCAAATACTTCTCTCGTGAGAATAACAGAATATACTAATACGGTGTAGGAAACATCGACCCTTGCTCAATATCAAGCAACAAAACGCCTTTCGCCTTTTCGCCTCCTTCGCTCTTGCAAGTCACTTCCCTCTGCATTTGAAGTGCCGCTGCTCGTGTTGGCAACTGTTGTGCTCTGTTGGCTGCTCCTGTATCCGCTCATTATACCCTTCATCTTGGCAGCTCCAGCCTCATTACGCTCTTTTAGAGTCGCTGCGGCTTGCACGCTGGCTTGGACAACTCTCCTTTCCTAATCGTCGGTGTGCCTCTGGCTCAGCGGGTCCATGCCCTGCATCATTTCGATATCCCCAATCGTGTCGTTAAAGACCCTGGTGACTTGGCTCAGCACATTATGCCGGTTCCATGCATCTCGCCTGCGCCAGATCTCATCCATCAGTTCGCGGTTGATCTGCTCTAGCTGCTCGATGCTGCACCCAGATGTCTTGTCGACAATGTCTAGCAAGAATTTCTCAATCGGCCCGTCAATGGACAGCGGCTGCGATGACGACGAGCCCGAGTTGCGTGAGAGGTCATGTTCGCTCGTATGAACATCGTGGAAAAGGCTGCCGTTTCCTATATGTGACTTGCTTGCAGCGACCGGTGTCGCTTGCGACTGCGTCGAAGGCGGGCTGCCTGCCACGTTGGACCCCATGCCCTGATTGCTACGCAGGGCCCCAGCTTGCGAGTGCAGCCACGAATCCTCGCTAGAGGAAGCCTGCGTGCCAAACGGAGCGGTATCAGGAATCTCAACATCATTCTCATCGCCGCCGTCGTTCTTCTGCTCCTGCTTAGGATTGTGATGCCCGTTTGTCAACTGACTGCTCCAGTTCGACGAGTGGTGCGTAGAAGGATCTGAAGTCTTGGTCGTCGAGGCTTCATTGACCACGTCGGCAGGCGACACGCCTAGGGGCAGCGATGTCAAGGCCGATCTCTGTGATAATTGTGCAGGGCCCGCCGAGAGGCGCGGTGGTGGACCCATATTGCTGGCCCCGGATGCTGCTTGGCTCTCATCTTCGACGCCGCTCATCTGAACGTCGGCGCCCGGTGGGTTCGAGGTTCCGTTGCTTAGAGCCCGAGGGCCCTCCTTCTCCGGAGTTCGCACTTGGAATCGCGCCATTGTCCTCGAGCCAGGCACAGGCTCGCCCAGCGTTATTGGCCCCTGTGAGTCGCTATCGTTGCCGACCGCAACGTCAGACTGCACCCTGTCGACAATGGACTGCATCGCCTTCCTCTTCCTCTCCTTCTCCGCGGCCTCCTTTGCGCGCTGCAACTGCCGTTGGTACAGAGCCTCCCAGTCGATGTTAGCGAGTTGAGTCTCGATACTAGCCACGTCCACCTCGACATTGCTGAGAAGCTCGTTTGCCTTTAGAGTACGTTCCTTGTCTCCAGAACTCTTGGCATCCTTGGCCAGCGTCTTGATGTCAAACAAGAAATCCTTTGGACGTGCATAGAAACCATTCGACAACCGTTCCTCGATGGTGGTCGTTTCGAGGTTGTAGTATGTCTTGCCTGTCGCAGTCTCCCTAAGCACGTCGTTCCCATACTTGTCTTGCACCACCTCGAATGGGCGCTGCGGGCCGCCTTCCACGTCGGCGCGGACATAGTTGGGATCAGACTCTGCAAATAGATATTCGATCTGCGACGCATGGATGGTGGGTTGTCTGAATTTCTTGTACTTGCGGTTGATCTGATCCATGATGGGCTGCAGCTGGATCTTGAGCACGTTGAGAAGCTGGTGATCACGCTTCTTCAAGACCTTGGTCTCGGCTTTCGAGGGCTCCTTTGTTTCAGCTCTGGCCACCACGGGAAGCTCCTCCAAAACCCTCTTCTTCCGGTTCTCGGGGTCAGGGAACTCCCTTGGGTTCTTCTTGATGTACTCGAGCGTCGTAGAAAAGTACTCTTTCCGGTTGTCCTGCCAAATGTTAGTTCGATCAACAGGAGTATTTGGAGACGGCTTACGCTTTGCGGCCCTTGGATCTCCATCCGATTCTTGCGAGAAAAGCTGAAAAAGTCTCTCAGCAGCTCGCGAGGCAGCTCTCCCTTTTCGCATTCCGCTGTAGCCAATACGAGCACCGGGTCCGTCGGTGCGATGGAACGTAGCATGGTCGCGAAAGTAGTAAACGCCAACGTGTTCACGAGCATTTGGTACCACGCATCAATATTAGGAATGTAAATCACGCTAGGCTTGTGTCGGCGGACCTCGGTGAAGAGGGAAACTATGACTTGTTCCATGGGCTGCGAAATATTAGCAAACGTCGCTATACCATCAAAGATGTACTTACTCTACCGTCAGCCAACAAGCTGGGCAGGTCAAAGTTCTGCACATGAACACCCTCAAAGTAGTGCAGGATGGCAGAAGACAGATAGGTTTGTCCCATTCCATGCATACCATACATGATGAACCGAGGACGGAAGATGCGCGAGCGCTCAAACTCCTGGTGCAAAGTTTCGCGACCGAATCCATGATCAGCGTCTTCGTACTGCTCGTACATGGCCTCCTCCAGAGCCGTCAGGCGCTTCTTGCGCGGCAAGAGCTCATCGAGAGCACTCTTGGCCTCGCTGAGTTGATCACGTAACAAAGGTTCGATCGAAGTTGGCAAAGGCCGGGCGCCCGAGGTAGCGGATCGCTCCGACGATGGGATAAGCTTCTTGATGGCCATCATAAAGTCCGAAGCATGGACGGCAATCTTGTCTGGGTTGACGACCAGCTTCTCTTGCGTGCCGTAGATCTGCGGGTATGTGCGCTGTATAGAGTTGAGCGCAGCTTCAGTGCACAAAGCCCTGAGGTCAGCACCGCCGTAGCCCTTGGTGTTTACAGCGAGTTGATTCATGAACTGCTCGCTCAAGCCCCAGTCCTTGGTGTGAATATTGAGGATCGAAGTACGCCCAGCCTTGTCTGGGAGGGGGAAATAAAACTCCCTGTCGAATCGACCTGGTCGGCGGAGGGCTGGGTCAATGTTGTCCGGACGATTCGTGGCGCCGATGACGATGACTTGCCCTCGGCCATCCATGCCATCCATCAAAGCTAATAGCGTCGACACGATGGAGGCGTGAATCTGCTCCTGCTTGCTCGATCGTACAGGAGCCAATCCGTCAATTTCGTCAAAGAAGATGATGCTGGGCTGAGTCTTGCGAGCCTCCTCGAACAGCAGACGCAGCTGCTTTTCGGCTTCACCGACCCATTTGCTCAGCGCATCAGCACCTTTGCGCATATAAAAGGAAATCTTCTTGCCTCCGGAACCGACAGAGTTGGCGAGCGCTCTGGCTAGCAAGGTTTTACCAGTTCCGGGAGGACCGTGGAATAGCACACCGCGGGGAGGCGTGACGTGAAACTTGGTAAACAGCTCGGGATATAATAGAGGGAGTTGAACCATCTCCTTGAGCTGATCAATGTGGCCCTGCAAGCCACCAACCTGGCTAAAGTCCACATTCATGTCGACACCAAGAGGATCGGCATCAGCCAAGGCCTTGCGGTCCTTGATCTTGCCGACATTAGGTGTAGCTCCAACATCAGCACCGAGACCGCTCGCAGGTAATAGTCCGCCAGCAGGGGCGGCAGAGGTAGGCGTCATGCCAACATTGCCAACGGCATTCGAGCGATGCTGCATCTCATCGTCGCTGCTGTCCGAATCAACACCCCCGGCAGCACCAGTTCCCCAAGGGCCGTTGAGCACGGAGCCACCGCCGCCACCGCCCCCAAAGGGACCAAATGTGGTGTTGAGGTTACGCTCCCAGACGGCGCTTGCAGCGCCTCTCCTGCCACCACGCCGGCTAGGAGTGGGTGCCGGGTCGGCCTCATCTTCATCGAGATTGACGGCTGTCAAAGGCGGCATGTAATAATTGACCTTGGCGCGTTGCCGCTTGCTCTCCTTGGGCCGGTCATAGGCGATTTCATCAGGGTCTGGGCGGCGCCAACGACGGGACCGAGAGTCTGCCCTAAGCTCTCGGGCCTCCTCGTTCAGCTCGTCCAGGTCAAAGTCGGGCTCATCGTCATCTGCATCAGCATTCTGCCTCTGGCGTCGGGAACGACCTCTAGCACGAGGTGCCGGACTATCGACATCGTCGTCTCGGGCGTTCCCTCCAGCTTCCGAGCCCATGCCTTCATCTTCCGATTCCTCCACAGGCTCAAAGTCACTGCTAGGCTCGGCTCCAGACTTCCTCAGCGCCCGGCGTCTAAGCCGTCCTGATCTACCCTCGGGAGCAGCCTGCTCAGTCTCTGGTTCTTCTGCGGTTGCCGGTTGGGCGCGACTCCTTGTTCTGCGCGTAACAGGAACGTCATCGTCGTCATCTTCATCTTCGTCGTCGCCTTCGCCGGCCGCGTTTTCGGTTGATTCAATCACGTCGTTGTCCTCGGCAACGCCGTCGGCGGCACCTTGCATGTCTTGGTTCTCTTCCTCCTTTGTGTCACCTTGATCTTGAGACAGCTCATCCGGCTTGTCGGCCTCGTTGACCACAACGCTGCTCTCCTGCGTAGCCTCCTCTATAGGCTCGGGGGGGGCCTTGACCCCCTTGGTAGCGCGGGAGGAGCGTCTGGCCTTGGACAGAGCCTCGGGGCTCTTGCTACGGGAATCGCGGGATGGAACCGCATGCCTGCCAGAGTTTGAGAGTTCCATGAATTCTTCAGCCTCCTCGGTGCGAGCTCGCGTCCGACGAGTGGAGATGGTGGCAACCGCCGCTTGCGGCACCTTGAGCTTGACCAATTTTCTTGCAGGCTTGACAGGCTCTTCGACGGGCGACTCCGACTTGACACCGTCGTCGTCCTCAAGCTCATCCTCCTCGCTGCTCTCCTTGTAATTGTGACTTTGGCGCGTCACTTTTCGTGACCTGCGCCCGGCTGCATTGACTGGTGCGTCAGGATCCTCCTCCTCTTCCGACGCGTCCTCGCCAAACGACTCGGCGAGGCTGTCAGAAACTTCTTCGTCCTCAATGTCGGACTCGTGGTAACGGTTGCTGCGCTTGCGCTTGGTGGGGCCACGAGAGCCGCGGTGCTTCTTGGAAATCCTGGCGGGGCGCGCCTCGGAGGGGTTGAAGTTTTCGTCATCCGAGTCGGACTTATTAGGGTCGAAGGTCTCGAGATTGTTTCTCTTGCGTTTGCTAGACATTGTGCTGGATACGAAGAACGACTGGCGTAAACGTGGGATAGACGGAACGCTATGCTTCAATCGCAGTGCAGGCTATGTCTAGAAAAGTCAGCATCACCCTATTGATGGTTGTCATGAACCTTGATGCGATGAAAGAGAAGCTGAAGAAGATGTTGAGGCTAACCTGAGATGCTCCTGGTGCTCAAGGCTAGGTGGTTTGGTGCGTGCAAGGGTCGTGAATTCATCCACAGAGCAACGCTGTAATGAGCAATCTATGATGCGAAATGCAAGTATATAAAGTACTGAGATAAAGAAAGTCGTGAATAGAAATTAATGCGCGCCGGTGCAGGAAGAGCCGACGGCAAATGGGCAATGAAGAACAGACGTTGCGTGATGAAGATGGAGATGGGGTTGCAGATTGGTTAGACAGCAGCTACTCTTTGCGCGTTCAGGTCGCGAATTGTCCCAACTCTGAGGCCTGGTCCCTCACGTGCAAGCTGAAAAGCGGGGCTGAAAGGTCTTGTCGGCAATTTTCATTGGTCGATATCGCTTGATTTCAGCTGCACAAGCTCCATCATGCTTAGATCGCGTTTGATTTTTTTTTCCTACGGAGCACTTCAACGCACCTGTGCTTTTGAGAATTCATTCATCAATCAATCTAGATTACAGATAAACCATTCCCAATATGCCCAACATTTGACCTGATTTCGACCAGATTTCATCCAAAGCTGCATCTCACCTACGCGACCACGTTTCCGGCCTCAAAAGATCATGTTTGCACTCATTTAAGACGACAATTCGCGAACAAAAATTTCATAGATTTCTCCTCTACAACCTTCCCCGGATCTTCGATAGCTGGTGACGCCATCGTATGTACGCCCTGAATGCGGCTCAAAATGCAACGACGGGACGAGCCTGTCGTAGGGCTGAGGGTGCAAGCTCCGCCGCGGTCAGCTGCTTTGCAGTAGAGAATGCGTGCCTTGTGTCTCAGGCATCAAGGCATATATTCTTTGGCAATGGAGCGTCGTCGGCTTTGGACCTTGAGCGTACTCCGTTCCCCGTATTCCGATGTTGACTTCCTCCACACAAAGTCCCTGTCAATGTCCATCGATGTATCGGCGAACATCTCAATTTCAATGAAACCAGAGTCTTGCGTTTCTTCTTCTCCTTGGTAATCCTCTAAAGGCTGAAAAAGACCGCCCTATTCTGACTGCATCTATAGGTACCACCAGTCGGTATAATACGGGGAGTACTCGAATTACCCATGACAGCTCCTTGAGCCGTACTTCGTACTACGTACATTGCCATTACCGAGCTTCCTCTTTTTTTTCGCATTTCATTCCGGTTTTTGCTCGGTGACTGCCCGAGCTCTCCCCCCCTTGACTCTCCCCCGTTACTCCACGTCATGCAAGCTGCACGTCGACCGTTGAAAGAACTCGTGGAGCCATCATCGGTGGAGAGAATCAAGATGACCCACCCAAATCGCCAACGGTCAAGATGTCGCGTGTGAATTGTCTCACCTCTAGGGCCCAGCTAGCTCTCCATCACCCCAAGCATCTTTGAACAATGGAAAGACTAATTTTAAGCATAGCGCCATGTTGACGGGCACTAAGCGCTTTGTTTACATTGTTGTTGCATGTCGACATCCTCAAAACGGTTTGAGACTATAAGGTTTTGCGCCCCTGTGTGTTCCAGACTTGTTTCCGTTCCGTCCCATACTGGGCAGAGCGAGCCAGACCTTCTCGGCAGTTGGCCGCCATACTTTCTCCGCCAAGCCTGTTCCCTGCCAACGTAACATTGATATTCGGAGTCTTTGATCCCGAAACGGCAAAGAGTCGATGCAAGTGACGATTCGATGCAGACACATGTTTTGAATGTTCAATCATGCCATTGTTATAGGCTCATATTGTATGTACGTACAGTATCATTTTAACCGCAAAATCCTCGCCGAGCTTACCCCCCAACACCGCACCAATGCGCCCTTAGCCCACCGTTACACCTGGACATGTAGTATGCAGAAAAGGAAAACTACCTGATAAGGAAATTCTTAGAAAAAGTCTCAACACATTGTGTATTTAGGCGTCAAGGATGTTGCGGGCGTTCTCCAGCAGATTGATCTTGCCGGGGCTGTTCTGGGTGTAACGAGAGTTGAACTTGACGACGGATTTGACCTGGCGGAAAGTGGCCACGTCAATGAACATGGGCTGAGCAACCAGGTTCCAGGCAACGTCCTCGTCGCAAGGGGGGGTGGTGAGGGAGCCAGAGTACTGGTACAGCTGAGAGTTGGAAAGGTGGTCCGCAACCTCGGCGAAGTCGAGGGCGCTGGTGGTGGTGTTATCGCCAGAGTTGGGGATCTGGCCGACGCTGCCAAGGACGGCAGTCATAAAGGTCGAGGCAGAGTCGTCGGCGCCAGCAATCTCGAGAGGAAGACCAACAACGGAGAGGGATTCATCTATAGTTGCGTGAGTCAGTAAGGACATGCCAAGTCTTGGAGTACATGGACTTACCCTCAGCCTGGAAGACAAAGTGAACCTCGCCCGGGTAGTACTCGCTGCCTATGCGGTGCTCCGAGGGAGTGTGGAAGTGAAACTGCTGAAGAGCATAGGTGGTGCCGTCCACGTTGATGGAGCCGGAAGCATAGGCCTGGACGCCGTGGCCGGTGTTCTCAAACTCGGCGCCAGAAGGAGCGTTCTCGGCAGTAAAGTTGATGGAGTTACCGCCAGCGGTAGGGGTGGTGCCCGGGTAGACGTTGATGGGAGACTGGTTGGTGCCGGTGGCGCAGGCGGAGTTGTCGGCGGTCAAACCGTGCCAGTCAAGAGGTCCCTCGAGCTCATCGTAGCCAAACTCACCTTCCGCACGGCGGGCAAGGTTCGAGTGACGAGGGAAATGAGCGGTGCCATAGTTGCACCAGGCCGCAACCATTGAAGAGAAGGAGAGGATAGCAACAGACTTCATGTTGTTTATCTGATTCGGCTTTTATGTTTATGGATAGCTTTGATCAAAACAGGGGATATATAAAAGGGAAAATTGTACGTAATAATTTGAGAAATAAAGTATGATGAGTTTCGGAAGCTAGGGGGAATGGGGGAGGAGAGCATGAAGCATATATAGAAGCTTAAACAGCTTACTGGCAGGAGGCCTTTTCTCCAACACTCCACGCCGAGACGTAATATGGATCATCATGGTTTAGGAAAGGGTTGGGAAACAGGAGTGAGAGTACGCCCATCGGGATCGATCGTCTGGGAGAGGTTTCCATCCTTGCCGGGACCCTGGTCTTCTTCTTCCCAGCGTCAAGAACCAATGTAGGGGGGTGAGAGAGCTTGAATGTGAGTGGATTGTCAGCTCGGGGGAAGTGGGAGCAGCTCGGAGAGTGGACGAGGAACAAGATAGACCGGGGGACAAGGGGTGAGGGAGGGGGATAATGTTCCATTGATTTCTCACTTTCCCGCGGGAGAGAGCGCAAGAGAATCACCAAGGGAGCAGTAAACAAGAACACACAATCTTTCCTTTTTACTAATTCTTTTTATTGTGGCTTTTGCTAATAGAAACATGGTAAAAAATCCTCTGGCACGCAGATGGCAGATGAGATTCTGGTTCCTGGATTATGTGCTGCTTTCTGCAGTTAGGCAATGTCGAAATACCGAAATACCCCTCTTGTACATACGGAGTACACATACTCCGTACTCCCTTCACAACCGAGGGTTTTTCTTAGGCCGGGGATTCCTTGGGATCTTCGCTATACAAGTAAGCTCATTAACGGCAAATCGCCGTTTTTTGGTTATCTTTCTTCTTTGGTCTGGGGCAGAGTCACCACCACCACCACTCCGTACCCCTTGCTCATTCGTTCATGCCACCCCCGTGTTACATCACCATGCTGCGACAAGACAGGGGCAGGATTAACGCCCGCTCTGTATTATTATCCCGTCATTTTGCATTAGGCGGCGACTTTTCTGGTCAGGCCGTACGGATTACTCGGTACAAGGTTTTTACTCTTTTTTCATCCTTTTTTTTTCAAAGCAGCTGGACGGTGTCTTGTTAAAATTCGCGCCTCGGGGTTAGGCACCTTCTCCAGCTGGCAGCAGGACCCTTTACGAAGCTACCTAAGCGTGGGATTCGCGGAAGATGAGCAAGCTAATATCACCACTACTCCGTACATTTATTAGTATAGAGGAGTACAGAGTATTCACAAAGGAACAACTTGGCGTCTTGCTCCTGCGGTGGAGCGCGATGCTCTACTGCTGGACGGAGTACGCGGTAAGCCCTAGCTACTAGGACAAGGCACTTTGTTCATGAGCTGGTGCTCCTCGAGCCGGTTCCCGCCGCGATTCCTTTGAATTCCAAAGAGTTTTCCCCAATCCCGCTCGCTCACATATACTCCATATGGAGTATTAACAAGGTAGGCTGGCTCGCTTCGGAGGATAAGACGGACTGTGCTTCCCTTGGGTCATTCAATATCCCGCGGATCTTTGTTTAGCGCGAGAGCGAGGAAGAAAGAGCGAGAGCGAGAGTGAGAGTGAGAAACGGTACCAAGGCAAGATGATGAAACGTTCTTACTCCAACTTCTTAAGGAGATGTAAAAGGAGACATGAGTTGCCCCCAGCATTACGTAGGGACATATCGTTACTGAGACCACTAAATAAGGTTCGAAAATGTTATGAGACATAGGGGATAAAAGATGTCGTGTGATTAGCCAGCAAGTCTTTAACGGCGCCGCTAAGCTATAGACGTTTGGCGTGTCATGTCGATACCTGAGATATTGTTTTAAGTTGGTAATACTCCGTAGCTGAATCAAAATCAGAAAGAAGCTGAAGTTTTAAGGGTCTCTAGTCTGGCGTCTGGCGACTGTTGACTCTGAACCGAGTGTGCCGATTTCCCGTCTTGGCGGCAAGACGTTCAACACCCCCTTGTCAGTTCTTTAGCGAACGCCGAACGCTCCTACGTGATTGGTCTCGAACGTTGGCCGGTCTACATGTCGAGTCTCCGGCTCCACGGTACCTTCCAATCTGGGGTATTAAGTACGGAGTACGGAGTAACGGGAGTGAGAGGACGGCTCTTTCCCAGCAATGCCTCGTAGCAGCTGAGAAGGGAGGTGCTGAGACGAGACTCTAGGCTATAGCTATCGCGGGTTGCCCTATTTAGCCCCCATACTAATACTATTATAATAGTAAGGCTTAGAGGTTCTAGCTTTGCATAAAGGAACCTTTCTTTATCTAAATCCTATATACTAACTAAGAGCGAATAATGCCTCGAGCATACCTGTATTATTTCAATCCTATATAATTATTTTTCTACTTCTGCTACAAACTTAATTATTTTTTTTCTTTACTTTTCCTATAAGCATTACTTTAATAAACTATATTTTATTATTATACTATAAATAATATTATATACTTATAGATAATAAGCTAAAGCTTATATATTAATTTATAATATTAAGATATTTATAAAATATAGCTAAGAATAATATAATTTAAAGTATAAAATACTATAAATAATAATTTACTTTATATAAGTTTTTTAATATTATATTTAAGATAATATTAAACAAGTTTTATTATTAATATTAATTTTAATATAATAGCTATAAGTAAAGTTAATAATAAGTTAATTAAAGTAAAGTAAAGTAAAGAATTATCTTAAAGTATAATATATTATAGAAAGGGGAACTACTTATAAGTAACTTAATTAATTAATTAATTACTTAATATAAAAGCAATAATTATAGTCTTTTCTAAAATAAAAAAATTATACTTTTTTAATTTAAATTTTTAACCTATTATTTTAATATATATTATATATATAAAATTAGCTTTTTACTATAGTAATCATTCCTTTAGAATACTATAAATTATATTAAGTATTTAATTAATTAAAGCTTTATTTAATAGCTTAAAAACTAATTTAAATAAATTTATAATTATTAAAATATCTTTAATAATTATTTTTTATTATATTAAGTCTTTATTTAATATAATATTTATTTAATCTATTAATTAATTACTTATTAACTTAATATTAAAGAGTATATTTATTTTATTTAATTTAAATAAAGGTTATAATAAGGAGAAACTTTATATTATGAAAATAAAAAATAAAAAATATTTAAATTATTAATAAAAAGTATTTTTAAAAAAATCTAGTTTAATAAATATAAGAATTATTAATATATTAATTTATATTCGAAAAGTAATAAATAGTTAAATTATTAATAAAAAGTATTTTAAAAAAGTAATAAATATTTAAATTATTAATAAAAAGTATTTAATTATAAATAAAAAAAGATATTTTTAAGCTATTAAATAATAAGTTTAAAAATAAAAATAAATAAAAATAAAAAAAAAGATTAAGTTAACTTTAAAGTAAAAAGCTTTTTTATTATTTTTTAAAGAAAATATATAATTAATAAAATATATTATAAATTTTAATTAATTATAAAAGAAAAAGCTTTACTTAAAACCCTATATATATAATAAGTATAATTTAAATATAAAAAGATAATAATATATTTAAATTAAAAATAAAATCCTATAAGTTTTTAATTAAAAATATATTATAATTTTATATTTTTTTTAAAAAAGTAAGATTTTGATTAAGTAAAAGGAATTAGAAAAATATAATAAAAAATAAATAGCTTTAAGTATACTTTTTTAAATATTATAAATTATTAAAGCTTTTAAAGTTAAAGAATAAAGACTTTATTATAATTTTAAAATATAATATTAAGATATAAATATAATATTTTAAGGTTTTAAATTTATTTTAATTATAATATTCTATAAAAATATTTAATAATTAAAATATTAAATCCTTTAAGTAAAAAAAAATATTTTTATTTATTATTTTTATAAAAAAAAGCTTATCTTTTTATAAAAAGAAATTAAAATATAAGCTAAAGAAAATATAAGCTTATTTATATCTTTAAAAAACTTAAGGCTAAAAGATTAAAATAATAAATTATTTTTTTCTTAATTATTAAAAATAAAAATAATATAGTAATTTAAATTTATAATAATATTAGCTTTTAAAAGGTTTTTATTATAATTTTACTTATATTAAGTAAAAAATAAAATTAAATATTTAATTATTTTATAATTAAAAACTATTTAAACTTTTAAAAAAATAATTTTATATTTAATAATATTAAATAATTAAAATTAAAATAACCTTTATTAATTATTAAATTTATTAATAACTATATAGTTAAGTATATAAAAAAAGTATTTTAAAACCTTTAATTATATATAATTAGTAAAAACCTTAGAAGCTTTTACTTTATAGAATCTAAAGTATTTAATTACTTATATTATTTTATTAATAAGCTTTAAAAATAATAATAATAAAAAGATAAATATAAGAAACTTAAATTTATTTAAATAAAGCTATTAATTTATAATATTATATAATATATTAAATAATTCTTAATTTAATATTTAATATTTTTTATTTTAATAAATTTATTACTTATTTAATAATTATTTATTTAAATCTTTAAAGAAAATATAAAATTAATAACTTTCTTAAAGGATTTTAAAACTTTAATAGCTTTATAAAAATATAATATTAATTCATACTTTATAATTATAAAATAATACTTTAAATTAAAAAAATATTAAATTATAGAGTTTTATTAAATTAGTATATAAAGTAAGTATAAATAAATATTTATTAAAAAGTTTAATATAATTAATAATAATAAATATAATAATATTAACTTTATTTAATATATTAATACTTTTAATTATTAAATTATTAATAAAAACCTTTTAAAGATTAGAGATTTTATTAAAAAATATTAAAGTTTAATAAGTAAAGTTTATTTATTTAATTAATAAAAAAATACTTTATATCTTTATAATTTTTAAAAGATTATATTAAAAGAATTAATTAAATAATTATTTTATATATATTATAATAATAATAAGCTATAAAATATAAGTTTTTAAAGTTTTTATATTTTAATTAAAGAATATATAAATATAAAAATAATATTAAAAATATAATAAAAAGCTTTTTAATATTTATTTATTTAATAAAATAAAAAACTTAAATATTTTTAATAATAAATTTAATTTATAAACATTTAAGAAAAGAAAATAAAGAAATTTTTTTATTAATAATAATAAATAATTAATTATATATTTATAAAC